>JBBMFX010000101.1:29408351-29428606 GCA_037832545.1 Rhabdalestes septentrionalis | reverse complement strand
AAGGTAGAGTTAAGCACATTTTAAGTACATTGTGTTTCATAGTGATGGTCACGTAAATGCGTACCCAGATCCATCTATCCATTCATCTATCTATATATATAAGGCCTCATCTTGACGGGCGACTGAATCAGGCGTTCTATTGCATGTTTGTGGGCCCAGGTGAAGGCGGACTGACCGACGACCGTTTTTCTGCTCATTGGAGCAAATCACCGCTTCCACACAAACACTCAGACACCTGTGTGGTGCAAAAAAAAAACGCTGCATGCAACATTTACTTGGCAATAACTTCTGACGGAATCCTGTTAAATACGAAGAAAACACTGGTACAGCGTTTACACGTTGTTCTGTTGACCGCAACAAATTACGTTTCGATAGAAAATGTAAAACTACAAATCCCTATATGTAAATAATCTTGAGAGAATAATTACTGCCCCAACAAGTGAATACACGAAACTACACTTTGGGCTGAAGGCTGGCACTGAACTGCATCAGATGAACGCCAGTGTAACGCCAATCAAGCGGAGATACAAAACGCAAAAAAACCTGTTTGGTATCCAATCCTCAAACGTCTGTGTGGACCTAATCTAAACAGTTAACTAAGCACACTCAGCTAACTGGTTAATTCACTTTTATTCCCCAAAAAAACCTGTTATGGTATGGAAGGGCTTCATACACAAGAACTTTGCTTTTCTCCTGCCACAGTAAAAGTACTCTTCTTCTCACAGGCTGTCTCCTAGCAGATCTTCTAACATGCCTACAATGAGGCACCTCAGTGAGTGGCCAATAAACAGTGTCAGAGCAGGACGCAGGTAGAGAAGAAGCAGATGGCTTCAGCCCCACCACCAAGTGATATGATTAACCAGGCCCTTTGATTCCCTGCGCTAGTGCACAGCAGCTGCAGCAGGCCAGCCCAAGAGGAACAAGAGCTAATTGAGAGAGACAGATTGGTGGGGGGTGAAGCCCCTCCTCTCCAGAACACATGCAGGATTCTAAAACACGCTGAAGCACACCCGAACTGGATGGTGGGCTAATTAACACATTGTTCGCTAATTAGGAACAAAATGGAGTCTGTCACTGCTTCATCCACAGAGTAGTGATGTTATTTCTTCATTACACATGTGCAGCTGACACTCACAGCTGAATGACTTTTCCTAAATGAAAGGACAGTTTGGAGCTGCCTGATCTACGCACTAATTGTGCAAAATAATTGACAGTTGCAAATACAGGCTCAAATCTTCACCTTCAAGCCTCAAAGCACTGCCATTATTGCTCTCACATCAAGTATAGAAGACACAGCAAGACACAACAGAAACATATCCAAAACCAAGTATGGTATCAGTTCTATCAATATGTAATTTTTCAAACCATTACTTTTGCCTCTATCATTTCCATACCTCCAAACTTATAAGCAAAACTATACTCCCAACCAAAACTAGCCAGAAGAACTAGCCAGGTGAAGGCAGACTGACCGGCGACCACTTTTCTGCTCATTGGAGCACTACAAGCTTCCACACGGACGTTCAGCACCGTAGCTCAGACACCTGTGTGGTGCCAAAAATCGCTGTATGCAACCTTTTTATTTGGTACTGCATTTACATGTTGTCCAGTTGACCACAACAAATCAAGTTTTGAAGGAAAATGTACAGCTACAAATTCCTATATGTAAACAATATGGAGCGAATTACTGCCCCACCAGGTGAATACACTACACTACACTTTGGGCTGTAGGTGGGCGTTAAACAGCATCAGACGAACAGCAGTGTAACGTCAATCAAGTGGAGATACAAAACACAAAAAATGCTTATAGTGTTCATTTATTTAACAGAAAGTTATATTAAAACATCCAAAACCAAGTATGATGTCAGTTCTATCAGTATGTAATTTTTCAACCCATTACTTTTGCCTCTATCACTTCCATACTTCTAATCTTATGAGCAAAACTATACTCCAAACCAACATTAGCCAGAAGCTTAATTTAAAGAATAATTTTGTCCATTTTTACTTGTGTATCCACTGCCTTTCTATTCTTTTAAATCTGTAAGAATTTTTTCCTATACTTCCTAGAAATTTCTACAAAGTACAATTGCATTTTGTGCTTCACACCATCCAAGCAATCCTTATTACAAACTTACACTCCACAGCCCATAAAACTTTCCCCATGTCTCTGCTGTCTAGTATTGATATTATTGTGCAAATTTAGATATTCTGGTCTTTTTCTTTTCTTATTTTCTCAAAATTATCTATTTGACAGCTACACATCTTCTCAGAGTGGAATGATGGAAAGAGCTGTGTATTTAATCAGAAATCTCTCGTTGAGCCATTTTGAATGCACTTGTGAAAGATAGGTGTAAGGCAGCTGAGGTGTGTGTGGGTATTCACTTCATGTGTGAATATAAGTAAATTTCTGGAAAAGTAACATGATGTCAGTGACATCTTTAGGTAGAGCTTTTGTTCGGAGAACACAGCAACAACTGTTTGGGGTTGAGGTAGGAGGGATTAAAGAGCTAATGCACAGTGAACTAATAAATAGATTAGATTTTTAGATTGTTAGATTTAATCCTATACCCTTGAGTGATATTGTTTCTTTTATGTGAACTTTTTAATGGCCATTTTGTAGTAAAGTCAAGAAATGATTAAGGAAAGTATAAATTAGGAAGCCACATGTGTTCCACATAAAACAAATAAAACTACTTTGGAATGGAGAGATATTATTTCTGTTCACTGTTATGGATTTAATAGACTGATTGAAAAAGTAGACATATCAACTCAGGTGAGTCCTAGTGTGCTATAAAAAAGACAAAATAAGATTCCCCCTCCTCCCCCTATGCACCAGTTTTTCATTTCCACAAGTTTCATTTGGCTGTAAAGGCTTTTTTTGTGCTGCATGATGCTGGGAAACATCCCAAGTTTACTGCTGAGTCACATGCACTCATGTTTTATTGTCAATGGATTTTAATGGAAAAGTGTTACTTACTAAATGCCCTGACTCTACCTAAACCATTGTGCTCACAGTGGGCTGTGAAAACCCCCCCCACAAATCTGATTAAATAAAGGTGTCTAAAATCGGGTAAAAGAGAACAATGTGAAAAGGACAGAAATACTGAGGGAAAGAAGATAACTGAGGGGAGGGCTGACTAAAGCAGAGACGAGAATAAAGGAGAGAAGTGAAGGAGGGCAAATTCATAGGGGGCCCTTAAAGAATTTCTCAGCCACCAACAGTGGCAGAAAGATAAGAGGCCTCTCAGCCTGAGTACAGCACCAGTAAACACTCTCTATACAAATGAATGCTCAGCGCTCCAACTTAATTACATAAGCAGACAGCAACATACTGCGAATAGTCTACCCCTGAAGCTTCTAGATTCAAAAACGCGCTGTCATACTAGATTCAAAAACGCATTGTCTGTCTTACTGGGAACAGACTCAACAAAAGAATTCCAGGTGGTTTCATATTGGCCCATTCACTGGAACATCATGAAGCATCAAGCTGCTGCAAGTGGGAATAAACCGGTCAGTTTTCTTGTGTACTGGTTGGGATTAAGAGATAATAATCATGGTGAAACAGGAAATATTTAGAATCTAGATATTTTAAATATATTTCAGTTTAAGAAATTACAGTGACCATTAATTTACAGCCATGGAAAAAAACAGAGATTACCTTTTTTTTGCTTTTGTAGTTTGTGGGAGTGTGTCTGTGTAAAATATGCATGTCACTATAGATTTATACACTAGTGACCAGTTTGGAGGAAATGTAAAAACAATACGTAAAAATAATTTATAATACCTTGAACATGTTAAACTGCATCTCTTTTAAAATTGCGACAATTAAAATAGTGATGTCAACAGCAGAGTGGGTGCATGTGTGACTCTCATCAGAAACTTAATCAGGAGTGAAGCTGCTGGAACACAACACATAGAAAAGCTGCTGTACAAAACACTACTGCACTGACAACACATATGGAGGCGTTTCTTATTTTTTACACAGCTCACACTGCAATAAATCATAAAATAATAGTAACCCACGCATTTTACACACACATACACACACCTGCAAATTGTACAAACAGTGAAGAGAAAAAAAGGAAAAAATAAACTCTTCTTTTTTCAATGGCTGTATAACATTTCTACATGTACCTCTTTTAAATTCAGAGGGCTATTGCAGTTAGAAATGTTCTTTTGACTACTATCTGTCAGTTTGTTTGACTGGCTTCCAGAAAAATGCTATTGTATTAATGCACACTTTGGTCATGTGAGATTTCACACAGTCGTGCATATTCTGACCAAGAATGAGTGGAGAGGTGTGGGGTGTGGTGTGGTGTGGTGTGTTACAACATCTCACTATGCCACTAGAATCGTGAAAACAGTGTCATGGGGTTACATCACAATACAAAGTGAGCACTGCGCAACAACAACCAACCAATGAGAGCAATTAGAGGCAGACAGATTTTAGAGCTCCGTACGTTCCCCTAACACAGCCACAATGAGGGCAATGCCAACCTGATATATGATTCTAAGAGGGAAGTGAGTATTAACAATAAAACTTTACACATTTCTCTACTGTTATATCAAACCTTGCAACTCCAGGTTTATGCTCTTTTTAAGGTGGTCAGTAGCATGGTAGAAAACCCCCAATGCCCAGGTGTGTCTGGGAACACTGTGCTGCCCCCAGACTTTGCAGGGTTAGGCAGCCAAAGAACTATTTTCCTCAGTATGTGGCTCAATAAAGAATTTTACATTTGTCTTAAATTTGTTTGACTAAATGTCAGAGTAACACAAAAACTTAAAGACTTAAAATTCAATCAATGTGTACATTTCTCATAATTCTGTGATACAAGGTTTGTTACAACAGCAGTGATATAGAAATATAGGGCTGTATAATTGTTTTTTTAATGCTAGGGGGTCTTTCTCCTCTTCTCACTCTGACCCTCCCTCTGTCTGTCTCCCTCTGTCCGTGTGTGAGATATACTGTGTGAGCGTGAGGTTTGGCTGGCTGGTGCCGGTGATGCTGGTGGAGAGTGGATGAGTGGTGGATAACTGCACAAAACAAGACGTCCACAGACGATTCTCACGGGATCAAATGACATCAGATGAGGTGAGGACCTGGGCTGCTGAAAGTGCCCACCCTCATGTAGCCTGTAGCCAAACCCCCATAACCCAACCACGGTGAACACATAAGCATGCCAAAAACGCTCTGTACCTGTCACTCCGCCTTCAGGACCGGGCCAACTGACACCCGTCAGCATTATATCTAGAAGAATCAGACCATGTTAATCAGGTGGGGCCAACGAAGGGTGGCAGAGGAGCTGAAGTGAAAAGAGTGGAGGAGAATATACTTATGAACGGTCCTTATTTGTAGCTATTTCCAATTATTCTGAGTCCACAAGCAGCTACCTGGTACTATTGCTTTGCAAAAACATTGTAGTTCCGTTGATTTGTTTGATTTATCGCATCTTTGAGGAGACTAAAATGGACATGCTTGTTATGTTTTCATAGATACCAATTTTTCAATGTACATTTCGTCAAGAACATGCCTTAAACCTTACTCATATTTAGCTGGTTCTTGAATTACAGCAGAATCTTCCTTAGACTCTCTTTCATATCACTTGCATCATTGCTTAGAAGGACGGTACACAACTAAACTTCTGTTGTATGACCTGGATTTGCAATTTGAGCTGGGTTGTAAAAATTACCATTCAGAATGTACAAGTACAGGCTTTTGTTAGTTGCAGAAGATTTCTATTTCATTCCTACTGACCAACAAATGCAGGAGCATAGTCTTGCTTAACTTATACCAGTAAATGCACATAGAAACAAAATGTGTGAGGCAAAGTTACCTGAATACCCTGCAAATATGAAAGACTGCCCTTTTCTGGGATTGTTCTTGTAGACCCCGGATACAATAGCAACAGTCCTGTTCTGTCCACAGGCTGTGAGATCAGTGACTAATCTCGGATTGCTCAGCATCGCTATCTAGTCTACAACCTTGCTCATAGTTGACTGAAAGCTCAGCATGTTACAGATTGTTCTAGTTTAATCAGAGCCACCAGTACATGCTGATGTTAGGTGAGTATCTTAGAAAATAATTCTGCAACTAAGGAGCTAGAAGCGGAGCTAGAAGCGGAGCTAGAAGCGGAGCTAGAAGCGGAGCTACTAGGACACACTGGATGTAGAAGCAGTTTATAAATCGTTAATAAGCAGCTATAAACAAGTTATAACATGTGTCATACATTGATGCAGGCTCAATATTTAGCAGGATCTGGTGTTTTAAATTGAGTAGAATATACTTGAAGCGGATAAGCCAATCCACTTGTATATTTGAGATCTTGCCGAATAGTGAGCCTGCATCAATGCATGACATTGTGTTTACAACTGTTCATTAATGCTTTATAAACTGTCAGCAACCCAATTAATCACCTCATTATGAATCAATTATAAACTCTTTATAATGGTAGCCTTAGTGTAACATGTTGCCGGAGTACATTACTAGACCAACGTTTAGATATTAAACTAGAAAGAGTTTCAGAACTAGCACTTTCCATCGCTTAGCTCAGAAGATAATCACTGCCTCTGCACTTTGGTGGTGGTTATGACATCTAGCAGTGTCAAGCTGAACTATATGGAGCTGACCTCCCTCTCGGGACTATACAACCTAAAGCTGGCTTTCGCAGGACTTATGAAGCTCATGCTGGTTGTTGAGTTCACAGCTGCATGTTTGATACAGCTCATTCAGCAATTCTGTCTAGCAGCTTTAGCATCCCATGGCAGTCACACAGTCTGTACTTGGTGCTTCTAAATGGACTGTTTAAGCCTCAACCAACCTCACTTGCACTGCAGAAGCAAAAGTATCAGACAGTACAACTAATTATCAACTGAATAGCCCTTGTTTGTGGGACTATACTTGGCATCTAATATTCCCACTATAACCACACTATTACCTACAGAAGGCCCACCAAAAGTAGTCTCTAGTCAAACTGCTCCTCTCTTAGTTCAGGTGGAGCAACTAACTTGTAGGCACTACTTAACTGCCTTGGCTTTTAAGAGCCATAGCTCCAACTGGTGCTACTTCTGCCTCGCACTTAAAGCATGTGAGGCAAGTGAGTAGTCAATATTAGCCTCAAGCATCAGAACATGACGTGGCTGTGAAGTGCTATTTTTCTCAGATGCCTTGTTTCTATTTTTGATGTGTCACACCACATGAATGGTCCACGTCAGCAAATACAAGCTACATATGTCAAGCCAGCAGTCTTTCCGCAAAATGCGTGTAAATGGGCAAAAATGGTTGAGGAAAAACTAATCCAAGAGGTTGGATTACTTGGGTGCAGACATGCTAGAGGGAATTTCTAGTTGTAATATCGGCAATTTTAGGAATATGCTGTAAGCCCCCTGTATGATAAAAATGGTAAATGTATTTCTTAGTCTTAAAAAAAAACAATTTTCAAAGATTTACTTCAGATTTGTAGTTCTAAGCTGTTAGTTGATGGATTCATATAGTCATGTTTTTGTTTATATTTTGACATTTCCAATGTCTTATGTGGTATTTCATTTGAACCTGCTGTTAGGACAAGGTGTAAGAAAGCCACCTAACATCTCTGCAGTCATGTTATGAACAATAAAGCATTTCTCCATAAAGTGTTATCCCTCACTGGGTGAAGCTGTTTAATAAAGTAGCGTTTTCTTCTTGGTCTCACAGGACACTTGGCATTTTCTGTTATACCATTCGGCGCCCTGAGGCTGACATTTGGCAGATGGAGCCAATTTTTCATAGACTTAGGTACAGAGCGGGTCCATTGTTAAAACAGAAGTTTCTTCACATACTGAAGGAGGTAATTTCTCCAGTCTGTAGGTCCATAAGTCCCTGTAACTTGTTCAGTTCATTCATTAGCGATCACAATTCAATGTGCTTTACACTGCTTCTGATGGTCAGTAGAAAGTAAATAGAACTCTAGATACAATTGTAACCATGGTTTTGTGAATGATCAGAGTAATTAGTTACTCAGAATCAGCATAAGGATTCATGGATCTATCCTGGGAACAAGGTATTTGTACTACTGGATACATCATGTGTTGTCACTGCACTGAATTTCCTAACTGACGTAAGATGTCCTCACATACACTGAGTGACTGGTAACTGGCATTTATAGAACTATATGTGCATTCATATCCAACAGTACTGTTAACTTTAGCACAACCAGTATAAGCATTGTCCAAGCGTTAATGAATAACGGAACTATATTTTTCCAGTAATGGTGTCATCTTTAAGTAATTATATTTAACTAAGCTTCTTAACTGAAAATGTGAAAAGTCACTGACTATCCTAGCTGGGTAGGACCAGGCAAGGCTGCCATAGAAAACTAAGCCTTCACACACAAGACACTGGAAAAATCCAAACTTTGCTTTTCTCTTTTTTTGTTCCTCTGGGGAGAGTCTTGTTCTGAAGTAGCAGCAATGACTGTGCAATATTATAAAATATCCTTCTTAGATGCCAACTTGCAGTGTCACAGAAAAGCCCAAATAAATCAGATGGATAAGATTAAAGCTTACCTTCGATTCCATTTGAGACCTACCACTCTACGGCTACATACCAAAAAGATAACGCAGAAGAAACTGTAGGTCGGTTCCCAATCCAGTGGGAGTGAGATTGTGGTGAACTCTTCAAATATAAATAAAATAAATCCAAACACCTACACAATGCACCAATCTTATGAATAAGTGGGGCCACAATAAGTTAAAATGTCACCCTCTGATTTGTTGGGTTTAGTTGTGTAGTGTTATTTTGTGACTCAAAACCCTATTTTTGCTCATAGCAATGGATGTATAATTATCTGTATTTCTCAAGGGTTCAAAAAATGATTGCCAGTGTCTACTACCACATTGTTTAACAATAAGATTACCTTGCAGATGTGATAGTGGAAGGTAAATAGTAGACAGTGGACTAAACATATGGAAACCAGTGACTTTGCATTGTGCGATTTGTGTTGTCGGAACTTTACCAACTGTCTTTTTTTTGTGACAAACTTGGCAAAACTGAGGAAATCTGTTTATCAGTCACGCTGCACTGCCCTGCATGCACGAGAAGAGCAGACTTGGCAGACCCCCCAGACAGGGATATACCACAGACCCTGCTCTTCCTCAGAAAGCAGGCCACCATGCAGGCCAAGGGACATGCTCTAGCTACGTTCCCAGGCAGAGGGGGCAGGCTGGGAGGGTTGCGTCCTAACTACGCGGGGGGCCGAGCACATCATTCATCAAACGCGGGTCATTCTAATTAGCACTAGCTTGGAATTTGGCGCTCTGTCGAATCTAACGGTCAAGCAGGACTCAGAAAGATGTGGAAAGACTACCGACCAGCCAGCTCCTTCTCCTTACTCCTTCTCTTTTTCTCCATCCGTTTCAAGCGCTTCTCTTCGCGACGCTTGGCCTCCTCTGCCTCCTGGTGCCGGCGGCACTTGTGAAAGTTCTCCACAACCACACCCACAAACATGTTGAGCACGAAGAAAGCCACGATCAGGAGGAAGGAGATGAAATACAGCAGCATCCAGGGATTGTAGTTCATGACAGGCTGAAACAAAGATAGACACATGAAGATACAATGGAATTCACTTCAAGAGTCTATCAAATATCCTCAATCACCCCCTAAAAAAACAGCAGCTTAAAACGTATTTATGTGCTCTATCTTTCCTTTTTGCCGGTTCTCTCCTAAGCATCTCCTCACATGATACACTACATTTTTCTCTCTAGCTACTCAATCCATGAAGATTTTCTCACCACTGAACAGAGCTCGACCGGAAACTGTAAATGCCTGGAAAAGCATTTTGATCTAACATTCTTCACTAGAGAGGAGATTGTAAATGAACGGACTACAATAAATAATGCATACATGTTGTCTGCATAAGGTGAGAACATTTTCTGAAATGCCTGAAATTTCATTGTATTTTTATTTATAAAAGTAAAAAAAAAATTGTATCACAAAGCAAATTCTCCTCTGGTTCTCCCATTGCCCTGAAACATGTTTCTTCAAATTGTAAGGCGCCTTAAGTAAAAGCGTCCGCCATGTGAAAGAAGTATAATGTCATGTAATGTAATTCTCATCTTTAAATTATTTTACAAATGTTCTTCTTCATTTCAGGTTCAATTTAACAAAATATATAAAATATACCTTTGGAATATTTTTGCCCACCTTTTTCTTGTTGTATAACTTTCTAACCAATAAGCAAAAAACACTTTAAAGCTGAGTACTTTCATAACCATTAACACGTAACAAGGATATGCAAAAATGAAGCAATATGAGTGGAAAAATGAAGGGTTCTCCCTGCAGTGACAGAGAGTTACAAAAGCCCCTGTCACTCAAATACACTCGGAGTGCACTGCTGCTGTGAGCCGCATAAATAAATAAATAATGCAAAATAAAAGACTCCTCAATTCAGACATCTGAATGCCTTAGCTGGGGCTGAAAGAGGCAGGTTAAACTCTGCACTTCTCTGTTCAAATAGAGCAGAACTTACTTCCACTGCTCCTTTGTGAGGCAAGAGGCAAGGGGATTCCACTTTCAGCCATTTCACCAATTCAAAAATGTAAAATGGACACTTTGGAGGAAAAAAAAAAGTGCAATAAAAAAGCACTTCAAAGACAGAGCTCTGTTGAGTGGAGAGTAAGGAGCTTACTGAGGAGCCGATAAATAACTAGTCCTATGAAGACAAGCTGACAAAGCATTTTATGGCATGTAGGGCCTGCCCAATCTCTGTAATTGTTTCAAATACATCTGAAAGGGACAGGCAGGAATGAGAAATTTGACTGTATTCATTTGAAGTGATTATGCTCAAAATGAATAGAATACAAAGCACACACGTGACATGGATGAAATATTCTAAGAGCTTGGATGATTCTTTTTAGTTGATTCTGATTCCAGATTGTTGGACAATTTATATGAACCTTTTCTGAAAGCAGCAGACAAGTAAGACAATAGCATTGTTCAGTGTCTCTGTACCTGAACCTCACAATGTGCAGGCTTAATGAATTCACAGATAAACACTGCATAGACAATGGTATTGGCACATAACTGTTTTTCAGGCTTTGGGGACTAGGCCCCCGTACTTCCAACTAAAGGGCAAACTTCATGTTTCAGCAATCCAAGACATTTTGGACAATGCCATGCATCCAACTTTGTGGACACAGTTTGGGGAAGAACTTTTTCTATTCCAGCGTGACTGTGTCCCAGTGCACAAAGTGAGCTCCTGGATGAGTTCGGTGTTTAAGATCTTGACTGGCCCACACAGAGCCCTGACCTCAGCCCCATTCGACACCTTTGGGATGAACTGAAATGTAAATTGTGAGGCAGGAATTCCTGTTCAACATTGTCTGACCTCATGAGAGCGGTTGGTGTGATGGTCAGATGTTTCAATAGTTTTGTCCATATTTGGTAAGTGAAAGCCTAAAACAAGCATGAATATGTGTGCACATTACATTTAGTACATTCTCACAGACACAGAATGCTTTATCACAGCGTGGCCATTCCCAAGAGGAGTAGCCATCTAAGTGTTATCATCGGGACATCCCGAGTTTGAGCCACAGTGATGCCACAGTCATCCACAGGCCAGGGGGCCAAGAGTCCAGCTCTGGCAGCATTATGTGAAAGAGGGGACCACGCTTGTGTTTAACTAACGTGGCATATTGACCGTGGCTTAAACTGAAACCGGTGCGTACCTGCTGATCGACCCCTACAGCATCCAGTCCATCATACATTATGTCCACCCAGCCATCTTTAGAAGCCAGTACAAATAGTGACATCAGGGCCTGCAGAAACACAACGTCAGGGCAGAGCAGGTAACATACACAAGGAGAAGAAAAGAGGGCACAAGGTCTCATTTGGCAAAAGACTTCCCAGAAAACAGATGCTTTTGAAATGAAAAAGCTGCGCTACTCTTCCCCGTCAGGTATAACTTTCAAGTAGTGAGAGCAGAGGCCCATTAAATACAGCGCAGAAGTGCTTACCTGCCCTAGGTTGTCAAAGTTGTACTTGTGCCTAACCCATCTGTATTTAGCGAGCAAACAGTCAGATTTGTTTGTTATGTTCCTTGTATCCTCTCCCTGGCACACAAAGAACTTTCCTTTGAACAGCTGTGGAGAGAAGAGGAAATCAGAACTCCTACATCTTACAGTTCACAACCGTTTCAACCTTCTGTAATCATCCACGTTTCCTTCACCAACATTACCTGGAGAATGGCTGAATGTTTGCTTTACTAAACAGGTACGAGTCAGTATAGCGAGAAGGGGCAGTATATAGCGAAGGGGCAGTATATAGAGAAGGCGTCCAATTTAAGAGGCAGTATATAGAGGAGGTGTCCATGTGAGGCATAAGTTACAGCTCAATACAAGATACTGCTAGGACAGCAATGCTGAAATTACAGCCACTGTAAGGACATGCTTCCCCTTTCATATATATTCAATATGGTTTACCCATTAACCTACACAGAGCTTGCTTCATGGTGAAATTCCTGAAAAGGAATGATGGAATTCTCAAACAATGTATCACTGAGAATCTAACTACAACATGGTTTAGAAGTCCAGTCAAATCAAGCCAAGTCAAGTAGGTGTTAATCATTTCAACCATATTCGGTATGTTGTGAAATAATACAACATTCCTCCCCAACCATCATGCAACACAAAGCAACACAAGACTCCACAGAGTTCAAAAACACGAGAACATACAAAAAAATACTAGATGACAGAAAACAGTGACGCCAGCAGAAACAGCACCACGTAAATGTTTATACTCAGAACACATATATAACTGAAGTCAACCACTTTCAAATCCATAGATTCTCTCATATTATAAGTGACTTTGTGGGGAGAAGGGTTGTTCATGGCAAAAGACCGTAGACTGTAGATGTGGCAGGGTAAAAAATGCAGGAGAATATATACATTTGTAATTAATTTTTGCTCCAATTTTTTCATGCTCCATTAAACCACACTCTATCCATTGGGTCACTTATATTTAAAGAGTACATATTATGAGAAATGACGAGGACAAAGGCTTTATCCATATGGTATTTAGTGCAGCGATGCACACATAGTATCATCTTCATTAGTGGTACTAAAGACGAATGGCTGTAGGAATTCCCCATGGACTAAGAGGATGTGAGGAGTAGAATATTTTTCACTCAGCCCAGGGGTGGGTTCAGGGCCTCAGGTATATTACTCTGAACAGTCTTAGCCATGTGTTCTCTCCATGTACCTCCTTTTTCAGTCTAATGACCCTTTAGACAAGATCTTGTTGAGGAAGCCCGCTAGGGGCCTCAAAATTTACGACTGTGGGTTTTTATGATACAGACATAAATTACTCCAATACTGCACGATACTGTACTTGCTAAAAGGGAGCTTTGTAGTTCAGTGCACAGCATTTGAGATTCCCGATATTAAACTGGAAATAAAAAAGGACGACAGGGACATACGTCGGCAGACTTTTAAAAATTTAGCTGCCAGTGGAGTTCTTTGGAGCCAAAGCGATAAGACCCATCTTTAGTCCAACACAACGCATCAGTGGATGGTTCTCTAGCTTCTTTCAGTCTACTCTCCAACTGCTTTTTTAAAGCACATTATAATATAATGAATATTTATTTTCTAAATTAATTTCATTTCTATACAGTGTTTGCCATCCCTTCCTTTGTTTTTAATACAGTCTAGTATAAACACAATGCAAAAACTCACCTGGACTCCAAGGATGCCAAAAATGATGAAGAAAGCACAGCAGATGACCACAATGTTCCCGATTGGCTTGAGGGAGGACATGAGAGTTTCAACCACTAATTTGAGCCCTGGAGCCCTGCTGATCACCCTGAAAACACAGAGAGAATGCAAGATCAAAACTTGAGATTAGAAATGACATTGCCATGTTGTGTCCAAGTGTGTTTTCAGATCCAGGGACATGGAGAACTTGAGGCTTCTCCCTCTCCATTCCAAGGAGGAAAACTTGGCTGTCTGAGTGTGCCTAGCTAGCCCTGAAGGCTGAATGATATCCTCTACTTCTTAAAGCATATAAAAAGGAGTAAAACTTCAAGCACAAAAAAAGGAGTATAACTTTACTTGCCTCTTGCCATTCAGCCCAGGAAACACGTAGGGCCTCTACTTTTCTGGCATGGTTCCCGACGTGAAAAATACCTTGGTGGCCCATGTGTTATTTCGGAGTTGGCAATATGCCCGAACTCTGGGTCTGAGCCTTTTATAAGTCATGGGAAATGAATGGCATTTTCGCAAATCGCCCGTCTCACTGTGTGGCAGACAACAACATCCCAGAGATGATGTTTTGTATGTTTCCTCCTAAATGTTTCTGTGTCCTCTGAATAACAAGGCAAATAAGTAGATAACTGCTTACACTAAGTGGTCAAAATTACTGGGACACACCTGTACTCAGGGTTTGGTCTAGGCCCCTTATTTCCAGTGAAGCGTAATCTTAATGCTTTAGCATGCAGAGACATTTTGGACAACGCCACACTTCCAACATAGTTTGGGGGAAAATCTTTTCCATTCCACCATGACTATGTCCCAGTACACAAAGTGAGCTGCACAAAGACATGGCCCGTCCTGACCTCAACTCCAGTCCGGACCTCAACTCCATCCAGAACTAGAATGGAGATTGTGAGTCTCATAAAGAGACTCATAAATGCTGTACAGAATGAATAGGCACAAATTTCCCACAGAAACTCCGACATCTTGAGGAAAGCCTTTCAAGAAGTGTGGAAGCTGTTATAGCTGCAAATCAACTCCATGATTTTTGAAAACATTTTTCCCCATATACTCCCCATATACCCAGAACCCAGAAAATGATGACACATTCTTAGAAGTTTATTTACCACTTATGTCACTGGCTTAAACTTCGTTCTCATGAAGTGAATAGGTTCTTATGAAGTGAATAGGGCAGTGACTAGGATACTTTTGTGAATGCATGCACCACTGAGCAAATCCCATTACCACAAACAGGTGCTAAAGTCCTGTAATACATCCATGGTCCATTCCGGTTGTGGCCATGCTCCATTAACACCCTTGTTTTGGATAATGCAAATAAGTGAGAAATATCCCCAAAGGTCTAGAGTGCATACTTCTTCCCACTGCTGCCAACAGGGAACCCGGCAATTACCGCCAAAACATGACTCCTTAACTCAACTGTCTAGCTAGCTAAGGCTGTGGTGCTCTGTTCTAGAGGAGCTGGCTGTTCCAACAAAGAATGTAGACAGTTTTAATTAAAGCTTTGTAACATGGCACCTAATTATTAACAGCAAGACATCCGACACAAAAGCAAAGCTGTCAACCCCTGAGGTGGACCAGCAGCATAAGCCGTGACATTCTACCTTCTATGGCGATTTGCAAATATCTGTGGATACACTACAATCTGCACTCAGTCACCATGCCCCTGTTTCAAGGAGGTGAAGGAGGGAACTCAAGCGCATTTGACCCAGACTCCAGAGCAGAATAACCCGTGAGGTATTCAAAATCCAATGGAGTCACCCAAGAGAAAAACACATTTACAGCCAATCAGTGTCTATCCTTTTAGGATATCTGTCTGTTATCCTCTCATACAGCACAAAGTGTCGGATGCAATTCATGCATTATGCTAATTAATGTCACCTTTTAACCTGGGCTTGCACTGCAAGCATTAGGTATCACCAGGTCTGAACTGACATGGTAATAAAGTTGAATAGAATGCTTCCATAAAATTACATAAAATAACAGCCAATGGTTGTATTTTAGCTTAGATGTTGGGTTCGAAAACCTTTAACTGGTGCAGAACATTTACATTACTTTTTCAAATTTAAAGGTTAGTCAAAGTTACTTCTCATTTACAAAAACAACTCTGTAAGAACATAATTCATTTAAACGTTCAGCAGTTGTCTGTGATTTCATCTTACTGTAAAGAGTACACTACACTACAACAACCATTGTGAAACATTGTAGAGTACAAATGTTGTCCTATTAAATAGTATAGTATTTCTTTTCAATGTGGTAAATCTATTTGTCTGGTTCTGTTACACCACTAAAGTTTGACCCTGATCTGGGGTGGCCTTTCTGTGTGGAGTTTGCAGGGTCTTCCCTGGTCTGATTTCTGAGCTCCCATTTAACTCACAGTCCAAAGATGTGTGCTTCAGGTGAACTGAAATGCTAAACAGCTCCAAGGTGTGAATGTGTGTGTGTGTATGTGTTCTTCTGAGTGTCTGTCTCATAATGGTAACCTTTCCCCTGGTAAAGATAAACAGCTTGGGTGATGATTGAATGAATGAATGAATGAATGACTGAATGAATGAAATCCAATTCTGGTCCAGGTTATCAAACCAAAAAAACCTGCAATATTCGATACATATTGCAACAGTGTCTTTGCCATACTGTTCCCTCCTGTTGCCTTGTTGCTGGTAGTTCTCCAGTTAGCAGAAATCCTGCAGTGTGGTAGTTCCTCTTCCTAAAGTGAAGAATAAAGGCCACATTTTTCTTTATTTGAAGACAGGAATTTCTGCTCACTCTAGTAGAGCCCTGAGCTAGAGCCTGATTTGATCGCAGGCTTTGATCTCCTTAAGAAGTGCTCCATGATCGCATCAGTGTCTAAACACGAGAAAAAAGACTATGTTAAGAAGACAAATCTGATCGAGTCAAAGTGACTTAGAGAGGGAAAAAAACATTGCCCAAGAAGCTTCCTATTACAGACTAATCTCACTTTCCTTTGTTCAACTGAGTCACTGCGCCTTTCCGAGAAGGCTGGGCATCTACACCTGAGCTCAGTCAATAAAATGCTGTTAGGGACTTCATGGGATAATGTTGGATATATGATGGAAAAGATAAAAATAAAAACAAGAAGAAGGATCAATAAAGCTTATGATCTGTGGCCTAGGTAAAAAAAAAATTAAACCAGACAAAAAGCTCTTAAATAATGCACCATTCAGGGATGCACTCCACATGAACTGTGTTCTTTTAGCCAGTAGAGGGCACTCTTGCCTGGGATGTTGTAAAAGTTTTGGTTTGTATGTTGGTTTGTATGTATTTTAACAGTCATACATGTGAGTGTGTGAACATGTTTGGATGGGTGACCATGTATTTAGTATGTTGCTCTAGATTACTATTTGCTAAATGAATAAATGTAATACACTGTTTGAATGACTAGATTAAAGGTGGGCTATATAGCAACAATATAATGATCAGAATAATGTGAATAATATTGATTATCCTGTTACAGTCATAATGGGTGCAACAGTCTGAGCAACTCTAAAGGGCTACAATGATATGGTTAGAGAGCTGGGTCAGTGCATCTTTAAAGTGGAAGGTCTTGTGGGGGGTTCCTGGTATGCACTGGTTAAAACTTACAAAAATTGGCCTAAAGAAAGACAACCACTGAACCAGCAACAGGGTCGTAGGAGCCCAAAGCTCACCAATGCAATTAGGAGATGGAAGCTAGACTGGCTGGATCCCACAAAATTACTGTAGTTTAAGACAATCATCTTGTCAGGTCCTTCAGAAAAGTTACCAAAAAAAGATCATACTGGCTATGTTAGGAACGTTTCAGAACACAGAGAGCATCAGAGCTTGCTGTGTACGGGGCAGTGTTACCACAAACTGATCAGAATAAAGGTGTGTACAATTGGCACGTTAGCATGAGAACTGGACCATGAACCAATGAAAGAAGTGGGTCTGATGAATCACAATTTCTTTTCAATCATCTGCTCAGTTAGGTGTCTCTGCTTCCCTTCCCTGGGGGAAGAGATGGCACCAGAATACACTACTGGAAGTAGCAACCAGTGGAGGCAGTGTGATGCTATGGGCAATGATCTGCTGGGAAACCTTGAGTCCTGTCGTTCCTGTGGGTTTTACTTTGACCCATACCACCAATCTAATCAATCACTGTTGCAGACCAAGCAAACCCCTTCATGGCAATGGCATTCCCTAATGGCAGGGGTTTCAGTGTGTTCTGCCCAAGTGCAAAAATTGCTCAGGAATGGTTTGTGGGAAATTTAAAGATTCAAAAGATTCAAGGTTTTGAGTCCTTCACTTCCAAATTCCCCAGACCTCAATCCAATCGAGCACCTGTGAGATGAGCTGGGCAAACAAGTTTGATCCATGGATCCTCGCAACTTACAGGACTCTCCTCTGAATATCTTGATACCAGATAGCTCACAGACCTTCAGAGATCTTGTGGAGTTCATGCCTTGATGGGTCAGAACCATTTTGGCTCAGCGCCAATTTAGGCTTTGTGGATCTGCATATTTAGCCAATAACAGTTTAGCACATTTACAAGGAGTTTCAGCCTGGACTACATTTGGAACAAAGCACCATTCAAGGACCAAAAGAGAACAGTTTTAGAAGCACAGCCGGTACAGGTGTACAACACTGAGTTAAAGTTAATAAAAAATTGTCATGCAAAGCTGGATTTTGACTGTGTTTATTTGATAAACTGTGCAAATGTTTCAAGTGGTCCACTTTAGGGGAGAATATTGAAATACAAGAACAATGTAGGAAACAGACCCTTTAAGACTAGTGACAGTTAAAATAACTGCAGACATTACAGTATGTAACTAGATTTTCAGCTCGACATTAGATAGTAGGTCTAACATCAAAGTACTTTTTTAAAGATCTGTGACTTTTTAATTCTTAATTTGCAACAATACATTATTTAAGCCATTAAACAGCCTGCTGGCAAGTCCAAATTTTATTGCACGCTTTTATTACTTATGAATAACTTAGTTTGGGCTGTAGCTGATTAATGAACCTAAAGTTAAGTATCACGGGCTGACATCCAGTCTCTCACCTGTTATTAAGTTAGTTTACGCAGTTACTCAAAACTGGTTATTGCTGTTAATGATAAATCTAAGGTTTAAACCTCTCTTTATGAGACATGCAGTTGGTCTGTGTTCTAGAAATACTGATGATATCCATGTTATGCTCGAAAAAAATGTCATTCTGTTAAGCCTAGTGTGACCATCAGACAGCACAAAAGAGAGAACAATACTGACAATGATGATGCAGAATAATGATAATCAGAAGGGAACCATCAGGACCTTCTAGGCGTTCAGGCCTAATGATTTCTGAGAACTAAAAACTGTATTTCCGTAAACTGTAATACCTTTTCTTTCAGTACAATGTTTGTGTTTAAACTTGCCACGAACTGCAGTAACACTCTTATTTCAGCTAACAGACAATGACATTGAGTTATACCATGGAACCAGCATCCTCCTGAGAGTCTTCTGTCAGACGGTAAATAGCAGCAGCTCTATGCAAGAGTTCACTTTAGAAATGCTAAATACGCGGTAAAATGTGTTATATGGTAGAACATAGAATGTCTTCCACAGGTTTTACTTTTCTGCATTATTCTGAGAATGCCCTAAAGTAGAATTTGAATCCCATATGTTTTCTAGTAGAAGTTTCTACTACATCTTTCCATGATTTGACCTTTTCTTGCCCATGTTTGACCAGGCCTAGTCACAGTTTGCCAGTGATGATGATGATGATGATGATGATGATGGGTAGGATGACCTTGCACTCATGGATGCCTGCTCCAGTGCTTCCTCTACTATTAGCATCACTTTTCTGTGGAGATCATACCAGCTGTGTGTGCGTGTGCCAGGAGTGGGCGCACTCAAAGCACTCAAACTAGGTGAATCCACTAATGGATGCTTTTGGAAATATAGTGTATTCAACTGCAGTTGTATCATAGTTTCATGTACACACATGAGGAGCTAGGTCACCACAGCCGAATAATAAATATCCATGAACAGCTGGCAGATGGGAATCCTTCAGCAGAGGAAGCACTTGACTGCAAAGTCCAGAGGAATGCCATCTCTGAGGATAACCCAGTGCAGCCTGATGGGACGCAAGCTCTCCTCAGCACAGCACATACTTCTGGTAGTGCTGTGACTTGTAAAACATCATGAGTATTATGCACTGAATTTGGGCTTCATCTCTCATACGCACAGCTTCTTTTGTCCTCCCTCCGAAAGGAGGAAAAACACACAGTGAAAGAACAAGTAGAGCATGGAGGAGCTGCCTGTTCCCAGCACACAGGCGCGCCTTCATTCTGCCTGTAATTAAAGGATGCTGGAGTCAAGCTGAGCTGTAGGGAGAATGAGAGAGGATCAGGGCGAGAGACAGATGGAGAGAGAGCGAGAGAGCGAGAGAGAGAGAGAGAGAGAGAGAGAGAGAGAGCGACAGAGAGAGACAGAGAGCGAGAGCGAGAGAGAGAGAGAGAGAGGGAGAGAGAGAGAGAGAGAGAGAGAGAGAGAGAGAGAGAG
>JBBMFX010000101.1:29372410-29390619 GCA_037832545.1 Rhabdalestes septentrionalis | reverse complement strand
AGAGAGAGAGAGAGAGAGAGAGAGAGAGAGAGAGAGAGAGAGAGAGAGAGAGAGAGAGAGAGAGACAGACAGAGACATGCTCTGCTTGCTGTGCTGAACCTTTATCTAGATCATGTCTGGTTTACAGTGTTACAGTGTATTGTCCTTTATCCTAAAGCCATGTACTATTTTATATGGGAAAAAAAACTAGCACAGAATAAGAGAGCATGTTCCATTTCCATTCTGTTCTCTTTCTGTTCCATTCCATTCATGTGCCTTTAGCCTGTGCAGCTTCAAAGCCTACAGCTCTGTAGAAATTGAAGCTTTATAGACTGACCCGCTCTTTGACGGAACTTCCTGTGGACAAAGTAAAAATATCAACAGGAGCTAAACGGAAATGGCTGTGTGATCTACGTTTCTACACAATGCCTTTCATATCAACAGCATAAATGCACTTCCTCACGTGCTACAGCGGTTTGAAACCAAACCGACCCTCATTACTCAACGTTCAAGACAGAAAGCAATACAGAAAAAGCAACAAATGCAAATATATGCACCTCCATTTATTCTCCACATGCAGTGGGCTGAGATGGACTGCATGAGATGCCAAAACCATGAGTGGCATCGGAATGACATCATTCCTGAGCCTGGACTTCTGTATGTTCTGTTGATATAATGGTCAGGCACGAGCCATATAGTTCAATGTACTAAACACCACAGGTCCACTGTGGGTAATTGTATGTACTCCAGCCTAATCAGTAACTACATCAAAACACACTGGATGCAACCTCAAAAGTCGACTATCTAAATATGCCATCACAATTTTATTTAATCAAATCATCTCTTGCAGGCAGGAATAACATTATGGCTAATTTCACATTGCCCATATTTGTGTGATTTATTTACCCCCCTGGCCATAAAACCGAGACACCGCTGTTCACTTTAAAGCCACTTAATATTACAGACATGTTTGAGGCCTTGGCATTTGTTCCCAAAATGTCTTTTAGAACCAGCCAACAACAACAAGAACTAGGATTTTTCCACCAAGACAAAGCTTACGTTACGTTTGACTTAGGAATAAAAAGCTACACGGACAACTTCCCTTGGAATCCTGCTGTAATCCTTATTTACATGAATTCTGTACATATACCAAGAAAGAATTTATTGACAGATTATATTATTTATATCAGTTTCACTGCATTCTCATGTTTTATTATTAAGCATGGACCTTTTTTCTCCACACACTTGACAGATTTGCAATGATAAGAGAAAAACTGACTTTTTTATAATGACCGGTGAGAGTTTTCAGATGATAACACTTTTACATAAGGAAGCATTGCATTGTGTTCCTAATTTTTTATTTTGTTACAGTATCTGCACTGCTTTCATTTTGCTCACATCTCAGACTTTTGGCCATTATATTCATATTTTAGACCAAAAGACCCCCCAAATGCAGAGATAGAGCCCTTAACACACTTTGGTTCCTATACTGATTGATGCTGGACCAACTAGGACGTTCCACTTTATGACCTGTTTTGTTTTCACTCCTAATCAAATTGTGTTTATTTTTTGTTGCAACTTTTACATTCTACTTTAGTCATAATGCCACTGCAGCAACAGTATTTTTAATTGATAGGGCTACTTTCCCACCTCAGCTTCCACTATAATTCACTTGACTTTTAGAAATACATGTAATTTCACTTGGTTTCTGGATTGGTTTACCAACGTAACTCCACAGACCACCAGTGAATTTATTTTTAACAATACAAATCACTTCATTATAACGCCCCGTTTGTCTGGAATGGATTTCAGAACAGGCCTATGGTTAAATTGCAGTCTTGCCTCTGTGCCGTTTCAGAGAGCTCAATAATAACTGCACACATTGTACTCGGCATGTTTGCGGTTTAAACGATTACGAAGCTATGCATATTTAAATTACGCGCCGTGTGTGCAAGCCACACTGGAAATAACACCCTGGTTCTGTGCTAGGATTTACCCCTGCTGAAATAACAATTAAACGAACAGAATAAAAATATCCAGGCTGCCATGTTTAAGGTTGCCTGGCTTACTGTCAGCTGCATGCGAAAGGCAAGGGCCTTCTCCTGACAAATTTCAAGAGGATGTCATCAAGGCTAAGAATGGGCTCTGTAAATAACGGTTTATTTAGATTGACTGAATAAACATATAAGACTTTGATGAGGGCTGCTAAGACCTAATGAGCATCTCTTAACCATTTAACAGCAAATGCATCACCGTCAGCATGGTGTATGATCAGATCCAATGGTAAAATGAGCATGGTCTACAATGAGTGTATGCTAAAATGTATGCTAAAAATCTATCGCGCATGTACATATACAACTTTGTGTGCAATATTTTAAGGACATGAAAAATACTCAATTTGCAGTTAAACCATAAAATAAATATCTATTTTATCAATTATATCTAATTGGATCACAACTATTGTATGTAACAAACTAAACGCACCTGCCAGCTAAATATTTTCAACCTTAATAAATGTAAAATGGGAAATATGAACTTCTTTATGAACTACTATTTTATTCTTCATCTAATCTATTTTAGTTTTTTAGATTACAACACAAAAGCTTGAAGATTGGTTTGGTAGCATGAGAAAAGTCGGCTGCATTTTAAATGCAGGTTTTTATCACTGCTTGAATATTTTTCACATAGAAGCTTACCTCCTATTGGCTCAATCCCTGCAGGAATGATCCTGATGTACGGTATTGTTTATAAAATGATGCTCAATTGTGTGCTACTAAAGTCATAGTTTTGTTGTAAGAACGTTAATTTGTGTATTTTTTTTTAAATAATGGTAAAACATTTCACTAAGTTAGTGTCATGCTATACAGTTATGCCTGTGTACCTTGTAGGCTTAGGCCTTAAATGAAGGCTTCTATCCAAAACAGTCATGATACCTACTGTATATAATAGACAGGTCACACTGTCGTTTTTTCTTTTATTTCAAAAAGTTGTAGAAGGATTACCTCCTGCATCGAACAACATTATCATTCTTTTAACAATCATAAATACTTTTTCATCTACTTCTGACATCTTGAAAGTGAGATGTATGAGATGGCCCACAAATGCTGTCCATATTAAACCCTTCTAGCTGACAACGTCCATGACTGTGAAGGCCTTTGCATTCATCTCGGCTGTTTCGCTGCTCAGCATGTCGAACAAGAGTACGGGTAACTGTCACAAGCGGCTAACAAGCAAAACTGATAATGAGAAGAAACTCTTTTAAGCCAGGCTGATCTCTCCTTTGGGTCCGAAAAGAGGCAAGAATAAGAAATGGAATCTTTTGGCACTCGCGTCCGAGCAATCCAGCATAATCATTCCTTTAGCAAACATGTCAAGTAATCAGGTTTAATTCTCAGAAGGCTGAGCCTCAGCAAACGTTGGACCTATTTAAATTAAAATTCAGTTTATGTTTCCTAGAGTTATGTTGTAGAGTTCCTACAAAACATCTCCTGGAACTATTTAACTTTAATAATTACATCATTATGTAAGTGTGAAATCACATTTCGCACAAAATTGACTGTATGAGCATTTTAATGCTTCTCTCAGGTTGCTGAGATGCACTAAAACCATGTGTGTGTGAGTGTGTGTGTGTGTGTGTGTGTGTGTTTGAAAGAGAATGCGTGCGTGTTTGTGTGTGTGTGTGTGTGTGTGTGTGTGTGATATATAGAGCAAGTCAATGTTGTAAACCTCTGATAAAGCCCCATTTTCAAAAATTAAAACCTATTGGGAATGTCCAGTTTAGCTACCTAGCCATTAGCATCTCTAGGCTACATTCTTATCAGTCAGTCAAGGAATAACCCTGCAGATTAATGAGTTATCAGTATTAATATCAGTATATTGAAATTAACTTTACAACTTTTATGTTGAGGCTATATCTAAACTGTGTGCACGTTTGAGAGCCTGTACACTCACAGCACTTCTCGCTTCAATCCTCGGCCTCTCCATAGCAATGGTGATGCAGTTCAGGAAGATGATTACGAGGACAATATGGTCAAACATCTTGTGGGTGATGATCTTATTGCAGCTCACTCGAAATCTGCAAAACATTTGGTTTGGTTACAGACATTCAGTTATGTGCAAAAGTTAAACACCAACAAATTACAAATCAAAACAGTCATTAAGTGTAAGTTCTACATATCTAGCATCTAATTTGCCCATTCCTTATGTTCGTGCCTCCTGCCGCCACTCCTCCATCCTTCCAAGCTTAAAAGCGTTTACAGCTGTGTCCTCCCAAAAAGTGCTGTTCCCAAAACTGTGACTGACATCAACTTCAAAGAACCCTAACACTCACACAAGCAACTTCCCATTCATCTCAGCTGCTTCGCTCAGTTCTTTTCATGGATATTTAAAATGACTAAAGGAAAGATTTTTGAGTTGGAGAGATTAGACAAGGAATGGAGAAAGTCAGAGGAAAATAAAATGTTTTTAAATTGGGATTAAAAAATAAAAATAACAAGAAACTGGGACTCCTAACAAGCACTCAAAAGCTGATGGATCATGGTAGTAAGGAAGCGTAGCAGTCAAGAAGCAGTCACTCTTTTTTCAGTCACTGAAAAAAGGAAACCAGAGAAAAAGTATGCAATTTGCAATATTTGCAACATTGTACATCTGGTATATGAAGAAGGCTTTACAGAGTCCAAATTTAAAAGTCCAATTAGTTGCATCAAAATATGCAACAAACTCCTGATATATTGGAGCACTTTACAAATAGCTTGAACAAATTGTCTCTGCATTTCCTGCACATGTCCCTATACATATCTCTGCAAAATGTCTGTTTTTCATGGAAATTAAAGAAATAAAAAAGTGGGCTCCAACTTCTGCACCGTACTGTACCACATGTAAGAGTTCATACGGATGAAATAGTGTGTGATCATGTGCTGTACATTTCTATGTACAAACTAAAGACACGTGCGCAGCCACAGAGCTTAAACTGGGGTTGACTTGATGATTCCTATGATGAATAAATAAGGTTCGGGGGGCTTTAATGTTTTCCAGACTTGGCCTGATATTAAGAAATTCAGGCACAGGAGGACACGGCAACTCCGAAGCGTTGTCATGCCAACCTCCTTCTCTCAGTTTCATGTCTCGCTCTGTAAAAACAGCTTTGTTGGGCCAAAAAGGGACAAAAGTAGACCACGGCAATCCGTGATTCCGAACAGTAAACAAACCCATCAAAGCAGTACATTACAGTACAGGCTTTAGATGAGAGGATAACTTCTCTGCAGTGTAACTACAGCAGAGTATCAATGTCCCTGTCTAGCCAAAATTATGACAACCCTGGTCTTTTATGTAAGCAGGAATTCACATTATGACAGGTTAAAAAGACATGCAAACAGTGAGGCTGCGTTCAGTGTTTTCTAAGGCTAAGCTCCGAAACGCAGCATGGTCAGAGGCTGCTTCGTTTTTGGGTTCACTGGAGGAGGAGGAGGATGATCCGTGGCTGTTTGATGTTTAATTAGTAAAGCACTGGCAGAGTGTACCGTGCAAAGCTGGATTTTTCTACCATCTTCTTTCCCTTTAAGAAGTGCATCCTCCTTGAAGCCTAATATGAGTAGACACATTCTTCAGAAGTCTTAATGTGGGGCAGTGGTCTGCACGTGCTTGGGGGACAAGTGGGAAGCTCTGGGAGCCTCCTGTGGACCAAGAGTGGTAGAGTGCCTGCTCAGTGTTAGGGCCAGGGGAATGAGCCCCAAACCCACTATAACTACCGTCCTGCAGAGTTTAGTTTAGAAAAGCCTAGCTTAAACATTCAGATGTTTCTGATCATGCTGTGTTCACATTAGGGCCTGAAGCGAACGTGAGGTAGACACCCCTCATTAAACGGCCACCTTGATTGCCCTTTTACAGCATAGTGGTAAACACATAACCTCACCTGGACTCCGGAGGAAACAGGTACAAAGACCATGTGTTCCTCTGCCGGCACCATTCAGGCTGCTTCCGCTCAAACCAGCGGTAGAGACGTGCCCGCCGACTCTGTGGACAAACGAAAAGACAAAGAAATCATTGTAGAGAGACAAGACATTAAGAGGTGAGATTTAACATAGTCAGGGGCGTCAGAAGCAATTTTTATGTGAGGCGGACGAGTGGGGTGGGGTTTGTTCATGGGGGCGGGGTTTGTGCGTGTGGGGGGCGTGTCTTGCATGGCGGCAGAGTTGCTTCATGCGTGCAATTCTCGTCCCTTTACAAGGTGGGTCTGTTTGGAAAAAAAAAAGAATCCACTCCACTTAATGGATAGAAAACAAACACCACTGGAAATCAGCTCTGGTTTTCCTCCAACAAGTGGAAGTGAAGTGACTCGTCAGTAGACAGACAGGCTGCTCGCATTTCCAGCGGTGTGTCTTCTTCTATCGGTTTAGTGGAGTGGATTATTTCAGAAAGATTCAAGATTCAACAGCACTGGTGAACTAATTATTTATGTTAAATGTGGGGGGGTTCAAACGAATAATTATGAAATGTGAACATCCCCCTCTGGTTGAATGTCGAGGACCCCATAATTCAAACATTCACTTGGTAATGCACCCCATGATTTATTTGAATCTACCCGAGAGGAGTTACGACACATGCACAATAGCAAACAATTTCATTAAACTTACATTCTGTTTAACTATACATCTTCCCAACAATAGAACTAGCTATCTATTCAACTCTGTTGACACACCTGAATGCTGTTAAGGGTGAATGACTACACTTTTCTCTTCATGTTTCAAGACCAAAATGCCTGCATGTCCACCTAGCATACAAAGCATTCAAGTCCAAGACTTTGCTGCTAGTACTAGTATCACATTGAAATCTGTAATACACTGCAATTTGTTTGAGGAAACGTTGACCCGTTTCAAATTTGCTTTACATTTGTGTCACTTGTCTCTGCTTTGAAAAACACATTAAACTGACTATTGCATGTTATTAAATTAGAGAGAAAATTAGAGAGAAAACAAGAAGGCAAACTGATATAAAGTGCAAAGCAACTTTTGCAATTATACAGTCAAAACTCATTACAAATGAAACAACAGCAGCACTGCTGAATAAAAGCTTGTAGGTTGGGATACTGTGGGTGTGATGCTTTTCAGAGATCCTTAACAAAGAGAAAGATCATTTCACCACAGTTTTCTGTGTCTGTTTTCATGCAATTTAGTGGATTTTTGTGTTGCACAAACTTGAGCATCAGATAGCCAATCATTTACTCAAAATAACGTCAAACATTTACTATGGCTATTAAAAAATCTTGATTTTTACTGTGACTGCTTTACAATAGTGTTTTAAAACAATAACAATAATTATCCTCCTTCACAGTCACCATCGCTAGTATGTGAAGACTGCCAGTACATGATTTATCTGACATTATTTGAAGAATTAATCAGTGCAGGCCTGTGTGCATTCTTACCAGGTTTCCTTCTTCATCACCATTGTCGTCTTCGCTGTGGTGATCATCCAGTGAGAGCTGTGTGATGGCACCTGTGGGGGAGCTCTTGCCATTGCTGAGCAGGTTGGGGGGGCGTGTGCTGTGGATGCTGGCAGAGCGGTGCAGGTAGGGCACCTGCAGAGTGTCTGGAGGCAGGTCAAAAGAACTGCGAGTCTCTAGAGACTCCATGCGCCTGTGCCGGGGTCTTTGGCCAAAAGAGTCTGTCCTGGAGAGAGAGGCATCGTCCCCCTCCGAGGCCCTTCCACCACCTTTGCCCCCGTCCTCGTCAGAGCTGGACTGACCGTCTCCGGAGAGCAGAGAGCGGCGCTCGCCGGACTGCCGCTTCTGTCTCTTCAGGCTGGGGGCCCGGCCCAGACTGTTCCAGCTGGAGCGCCGGCTGTTCCAGCTGCTGCCTGAACTCCATGGGGCATGAGGAGAGCTGCGCACACTCGACTGCAAGAGAGGGCGATGCAGGTGAATTAGGTGAGCGGACGGATTTCCCGCGATCATTACGGTTACAGCATGGCAAAAGGATTTATAAAAAAGAAGGAAATGGTTTACATGCACATTGTAATTGGTTTTCCATGTTAACTGATGTACATATCTGCGATCTTTGTAATAGTAAATCCTAATATTGTGCTATATAAGTCATAGAGTACATGCTGGGGAATAGTGCAATAATCCCCTTGCCAAAAGCGCTGTTGGGAAAAATACATACTATTGATCTGGTCTGCATACCAAGAAAAGAACAACACAAAGCTATGTGTTGCCAAATTTATGAAAAGAGTGTAGCAAGAAGCTGTTTCAATGCTTCTTGCTCAATATAGAAGTAAGTTCTTATAAGTGTTTTTAAATTTGAACAGGTACTGTTAGTATGGCGAATGTGCGTTTTTATCTTAAATAGCTCCATCACAGAGCCCTCGCTACTGACCGGAGATTTCTCTTGGCAGCTGGGGTCCATAGACACGTTGCTGCCCCTGCGGGACTCGTGGCCCAGAATGGGGTCTCCTCCTCCTCCTCCTCCTGAGATTTTGGGGACAGGCATGGGAGTGGCAGCCGTATGTGTGATGAGAGGAGGCGTGAGGCTGGCCTTTAGATCCACATGGCCATTGATGGGAACGACTACAATCAGAAAGACAGGGGGAGGTAGTGTAGACCCACTCAACATCACCAGTCCTCAGAAAACATGACAGGTGACTGCAATATACATGAGTTACATTTCCTTACATAAATATTTCAGTGTGCCCTTAGCCCTCTGCTCAGAAGAGAAAGCGCTTGCAACAGAAATGGAGCCAGGAAAAACACATATATATATATACGTTCATATACCCTCTGACCATAGACAGTCACACTGGGGCTCATAGTACTGGAGCCCTTTACCCCTAAAATCATAATTGGGCCTTTTATGGCACTATTAAAGCAATTTAACATCACTGACTCATAAGCAGTAAAAATAAATGGACTAACAACAGTTTTTGGGAATAGTGCCATTGATGAATCACTTCTGTATCTTTCTTGTGGACTATTTGTTTTAAATCCTTTTGTAAATATGTATGTATAATCAGGCATTGTTGGAGTCTCTCAAGTCACTAGGCATCACACATTCACACCTAGAGCCAATTTAGCATCTTCAATTCAAGTCATTGTGCTGTGGGAGGAAACCAAGGGGAGTCAAGGGGAGAAAAGGCAAATGAAGGACGCTCGGCCACCTAGTCAGGAATCAAACAGAGGAGTTTCTTACTGTGAGGCGACAGCACCACCCACCGACACGCCGCTGCCCCATATTAACAACTTAGTAATTATATTTAAAACTAGACCTGAAATAATTACCACATCCTGTGTAGAGTGAAATTTTGATTTATTCTGAATGAGGTGGCAGGTGCAGAAACAAACAGGATGAAAGCTCAAAAAAGTGACACCCAAAAGAATTTCTGAAACATTAGTACAGTGCTCAAGAGTTGACAGTTTCTTAATATTAATCTCTGTTTAGGACAGACACCTAAAACAGAGCAGTGCAAATTTATTTCCAACACCGGTAACTTACCTTGGAGGTAAACTAGTACCTCAGTCTGTCAAAACATTGCAAAACACTTTAAAATGTATTTTAATAAAGTTGCTGTTCTACAGTCAACATTATTTTGTTAAAGCTGAACATTTGCAGGTCATATTAATTAATTAATACTTAATTCATAGTTTGCTGATTAATTGACCAAGACTTTCTGTCTCGACATTTTGCAAACAACCTACATAACAGCACTAAGTTGCAGATTTAGGAATAATGAGTACACAAGTAGTGGTATTGTCGCTAATTTGCATAATGCAACAGGTGGTTTCTTTTTCAATGTTGGTGCAACAGTGGCTTTTTGGAGAGAGAATAGTTTATGCTGCTAGGTCTCACCGGGAGAAGCAGACACATCTTTCTTGCTTCCATGAATGTCATCGATGCTTCGAGCATAGAAGTCTGCTTCTGAATCCGACTTTGAGGCGTCCCCCTTTATGTCAGGGAGAGAGAGAACAGGTGTCAGCAGTGGACAGGAGACAGGTGACATCTGGAGCTAAGGCAGTGAGGGCAGCATAGGACCAGAGTCAGGCAGGTCAGTGTGGGTTTGGCCTTCCCACCCCAGCAGCCCTCACACGTAAAAGGCCAGAGGGTCGCTGGTGGCCATGGGAGAGCCATCCTGGTCTGAGTAGTCCACAACAATGTAGTGCCTGCATGCATGGACAAGTAACAACCTGCAGTACCACCCTGAAACCACTACCATCGTTCTATCAGCTGTTTGCTTATCCAAGAGCTAAATATTTGTCAGATGTATCATTCGCATGTATTTCTGAAAGGGTGATCTCATGATCAGACCATCTGTTTTATTTGAGTAAAGGCGAATCCACATGGTGTTGAATCTGTGTGTGTGTCGGTGTGTGTGTGTGTGTGTGTGTGTGTGTGTGTGTGTTTTTTTTTTCTCTTCCCAGCCCACTGGAGGAGCAGCCTCAGTACAGCAGGCACGTCCAATAATCAGGCTGTAGAAATAAACACAGCTATTTTTACCAGGGGGCTTGTCTCTTTATTTTGCCTGTGTCCCGCACCCCCTCCAGTCTCAAGAAAAGACGGTGTTTCAGTGTGGTCTAGCATAAAAAGAAATTCGACCCTGGGCGGTTTGTCAGAATGGCAGCACCAATTAAATACCTCTCTCTCACCCTTCCCACCCCCCCCTTTCTTTAACGTTCTTTCTCAGTCTCAGGCCGAAGCCAGGCCGAAGCAGAGAACCTGGATTCAAGGGGGCATCCTATCATGTTTTGTAGCTTCTAAGTTCAAAAATTACAGGTCCATCCACACACTGTCTGATTCCAACATCAGCAGAAAATTGCACAAGGATAGTAGCATTCCTAATGAACCAGCCAATTAACTGTGGAGCACTTGGCCATGCAATTGATGCCAAACAAATTATTTTGCACTTCCTTTCAGTCTAACTAAGATTACTAAGATTAAGCTAAGAGGAGGAGGTAGCAGGAACCATTCTGACAAACCTTTCTAACTACAAAAGACAATGTCTCCCATTGGTTTCACTTTAGAAATATCCACTCCAAACTCCAAGCTTGGAGCATTCGTTTTTATTTTCTCAGTGACGGAGAAAAGAGAGGATTCTGAATGGACGGTGGAGAAGTTGGAGCACGAAACCATTGGGATCATTGAATGCATGTGCTAAACACATCACAATAAAACAAGAATTATTTCACACTATGGCTAAAACAAGGGACGGTGAACAGGAATTTTCAAGTACAGGAAACACAACAGCAAAAGCTAATAAGATGACAACAAAAACAAAGAACTTTTGTTAAGGTTCTGGAGCTGAGATCTAGAATTTAAGACAAGGGAGGGGACTGTGCCCCACCCCAGAGTGAAAAAGAATCAACATAAGCACAGCTGTGATATAGTGACACAGCAAACATCAGGTCGAAAAGCTCTGTTGACCTGTGTGCGCTGTTAGCCTTTAGGTTTAGTATCTCCTTGCATTCCCACTGAGGTTACTCACGATGCGCCCAAGGCTGGGACCTGGAGGCGGCGCAGACTGCCTGCGAGGAGAGGGCAGGGGGGAAGCCCTGTCTGACCATGGCTTGACTATCTGACTCCTCACTCCCACATGGCCTTTCTGAGCAGAGAGACCAGGCGGAATGGTAAGACCTCATAGATCTGGAGTGTTCACTGACCTTTTTACTCTTAATATCAAGCCAGACAGTCACTGTAGCTGCATCTACTCAGGTCTGACTGATAATAATATCAATTTTAAAGAAGCTACAAACTCCAGACAAGATATGACAATCAGTTGTCAATTTGTTCAACTATTAATATTTTGACCAACAAGTAAAAACATTGCTGGGGAAGAGCTTAGTCAAGGTTTCGTTGCTCAGTTTCCATGAAAAGTGTGATAATGTGGCATCATTATTGGTAAAGCTGACATGTTATTTTTAGCCATGATTGTGATTTGTGTTAAACCTATTTTTTCACCTACACAGAGGACTCTGTTTATTTTAAGATAACACAAGCAGACAAACGTATTGATGCTTTAATGAAAAAATTACAGATAAATCGTGATTTCGGCAGTTTTATCTGTTGGGTTCCAGGATTGACAACCTGAAACCACTGAGCATGACTGATAAGGTAATCTGTTGGGACCTCACCTTAATTATTTTAAAAAATTATTTCACAAGTACAGGCCTTAATTTTAGGGGTACTCTGGGGAAAGACAGGACGGGACTTGCTCAAATGATTAGGCAGGCCTTCACATGAGCCACGTTAATTGTTTGCGTGTGAGGGAGGGACTTTGAGTTCAGGGGTTTGAGTTGGTTCAGGTGGATCAATGGAAGTTGCACACTATCCAGAGATAGATTCAGGAGATAAGGTATTCGGTCGCTGGTAATTGCTTCTCACTGCATGTGTCACCTAGCACAGCTGCATGGATGAAAACATAAAAAATAAAACAGATGATGAGAGAGAGAGAAAAAGAAAAAGAAAAACAGTCTCCTCAACAGGGTCAAGAGCTGATTGCTTTCACCATTGCCCAGACTCGGCTCTCAGTGTCTGATTGTTCCAGGAGAATTTGTAGTCTTATCGATGATAGCGTGCCGTGAAAAGCTATGATAACAAACAGAACGAACAGTAACGAGGGCAAAGCACCCTTGGATGTGGGAACAGCGCTTTAAAGCATCTTACGCGGAGTGATTTTGAAGTCCATTTAAAGTGACTTCCCATTTCTTTTATTTGCTTTTGTTCGGTAGTCTGGCTGGCTTTGCCTGATTTCACTGTGGCTTTCCATAAGCCCAAACACATCCTTTCGGCCAGATAAAATAAAGAGGCTCTGCTAGGTTCGTGCTTTGCCTGCAGGCATCCAGCAAGTAAACCTGACGAGGGACTTTGAGTCGAATCTGCTTCTACAAAAGAAACCAAAAAAACCCAAAACAAAACAAACAAAAAACATTACAAAACAAACCAAAAAACACAATTGACATCGTCCACAAATGCCGAGGTCCTCCTGGTTAGTCTCACTGGGTTACATCATGCGAAGTGCTACATACCCCTGAGTCTATTGGCAGCTGAATACAGCTCAGCTGGCCATGCAAGTCTTCCCTCTTGGTCAATTCCTAAAGTGGAAATGTGTTAAGTTTTTTACCACAGAGGGGAAAGGTCGTTAAAAAGATGGCAAAAAAGCACAGTGATCATGAAGATCAATGAAATGGATGGTGGTGTGGAGAATGAAAGCGATGTGGAGATGGATTTACATTCAGGCTGGTAAACAATGTAATCTCGTTTTTTGTTTGGTTGTTTTTATGTGAACCTGTGCTGTATAATCAAGTTTGACCTTATTATTTCTGCTTAGAAAAGGACTCTAAGCACTTTTAAAGGACTCTAATACAACAGGTACTTTTTATTCTATTTTAATTTTCTGATTTTTATTTATATTTAATTTATTTTCATTTTTTCTATTCACAAAGAGTGTGTATGTGAGCATTGTTTTAGAGGCTGCATAAGCAAATTTCCTTGTACGAACCAACAGCACAATGAAAATGAATGTCTATTCTCTGCTCCCTTCTTTTGCAGACAGAATTACAACCATCATCATTGTTTATAGATGGATGAAAGTCTAAGCCTAAGGTTGTTGATACAAAACATACATAAATGCAAATGCAATTCGTTTTGCAATGTTACTGTGTCATTATGCTCTATAATAACTATGCGATTAAATAATCAAAGTATTATGATACACTTGCACTTGCATGACAGAACAAAATAATCACCTCTAAACATATTTATATTGACTTTATTTGAATTTAACTATTCATGCAATTTATTTGAAAGGAACTGAGGCACGTTCGTACATGAACCTTTACATTAAAAGCATTAATATACCACACAACTCTTGTATGATGCCAAAACAAAACCTTACATAAGAAAGCTAAAAGATTTTATGGATTTTTAGTGTTAGTTCATTTAACATGTCACCTGTTTTTTGTCAAATAATAGCAAAGCTAGGCTGGCGAATTTGATTGCAGACCAAATCTTAACAATGGTTTACTCACACATTTTCTGAATTACAAAACGGTTGGAAATAAATACAAATTTGTGTTTGATTCAATAACCTGGACTCACGGGAGAACTGCAGCACCAGCTGATACAATTTCATCAGCTTAAAGCCAGCAAAGTGCTTAGATTCAACCATGGGAATGAGCCTGGAAATTGATATTACATGCCGTTGCGTCTGACATCACCTTTTTAATTGTGTGGCGGTACTCGCTGGAAGCACGGGCCGAGGCATTATGGGGCTGGCAGGACTTTTGCCCAGGCCCTGAATCTCTCCACTTAACATACCTCATTCATCTGAAGGTTCCCTTGGCAACCATGACGCACAGCAAAGTTCGGCCAACTAAAAATAAACCCCACGTTTGAAGGAAAGGATGTGGGTTAAAAATTAAGCAAACAGCTTGGGGATGTACTGGGGGTGGGGGGGTGGACAGCAGACTGAACGAGAGGCTAAAGCTACAAGTCTTTTGGCACACGAGCGACCGGGTGGAGGATCTAAGCACTTCTGAACTGACTTACTGAGGTGGGGTGAGGAAAACAACGGTCATCTAAGCGAGAGCTCTTTTTTGTTATTTATAATAGAGCATTTGTTTTCGAGGGCTTCAGAGCAACTAACATAATTTCTCCTAAAGTGCCATTATGCAACGTGAAAGCTATTTCTATCTGGCAGCGAAGCACACGAAAGGCTACCAAGCTCACCTTATAAAGCAGAGATGCTTTACACTCCACAGCTACTGCATATCTAGGCTGATGGTTTATCGGAGCATTTAACATTGTTTACACAAGCAAGTTCAGGATCCTGTCCAACACACAGGAAAACTGCTTCAAAGAGAATAGAGAGTTTTCACACAGTTTTCTCCCCAATTTAGTATGCAATTCCACCCCCTATGCAGGTCTCCCAGGTACATGATCCCACAAACACTGGGAGTATTACAGTTACTGCATATTTTGACGTGTAAGGGAACTCTAGCCACAAATGCTGTCGTCTGATCTGAAGAGCCCTGACTTAAGGCGGGAGTGGGAGGGTGATCCTACCCACCCAGAGAGCGCAAAGCCAATTATGCTCTCTTGGACACCAAGACACACAAGACTGCGGCATCACTGGGGACCAAATTCATGATCTTCCAATGACAGGACCACCGCTTAGACAGTTTATCCCACCCCGAGAGCAGACATTTCCGAAAATATGTCTGCATTCATTAAATTCTTAGGAAAGGAGACTCTGACATTTGATTTTTTTTTGTTGTTAGAACCTGGAGTGAAATGACTTAGAGAGCAGACTGATGAGTAAAGCAGTGAGTTAGTAAGATAGACAAAAGTCTTTGGGTCCAGACTGACTGGAGTGAGCCACATAGATTAAAACAGTTAGCAGCAGTCATTTCAGCAATGTGATCAGTGTCTGGCTCAGGATCAATTCTTTACTGAAGCAGTGCTTCAGCTCATGCCAGGAATTTCTTGCATGTGCTTTAGTAATTCAAGCCGAATATTTGGAGGAGTGCTGCTGAGAGAGGGGCTGAAAAATAGTTAGACAGGCGGACTTTTACGTCCGTGCAATCCCAGCTCCGCTGTACTGTTAAATGTTCAAAAATGTGCCCTTCGTCATTACCTCTCCAAAGAGGGAAGATCAAAGCCTGCGTGTTTTTACAGCTTGCGGCTGGAGAGATGGCTTTCAATTAAAACAGAGCAGAAGCCAGTCTGCACCTCTTTCTCAAAGACAAGCCTCCACCCCAAGAAAATGATACATAGGTATCGCATTCATATCTTTTGATTTATCCGGAGGCTATCCTTTTCTTTCCTTGTTTTCTTTGTGTCTGACTACCTGTCAAGATGGAATGGCTGCTATGCGCTGGCTGATAAGTAGCAGAGTAAGAGCACGGAAAAAGAGAAAAGTGGAAATGGTGAGAAGAATGTGAGATGAGCGGGGAATGGAGCTGGCATGGGATTGATGTTAGCACATGGCATTTTTTTACATGACGCTCCCACAGTTAACACAGAACAAGAAACTCACTACTGCCTGCAGTAAAATGTGCACCATTAGACAAAGAAGAGAGAGAGGAGAAGTAGAAAAAGAGAAGTGCAAGAATTGTAAGGGGGAGACAATCGATGTATAAACTGAATCTGCCGGACAGGAATGGAAAGAATGATAAAGGTAGGCAGGAATAGGAGAGAACTGTATAGAAAAAGAGGACACAAAGACAAGTAAAGAGTGATTAAAAGATGGGAGAGGTGAGCAATCATGGGGGGATGCGGTGACAAAGACCGCCCTACCTCAGTCTGGAAGCCCTCCACTAAGATGGCCACTAGCAGGTTGAACAGGACATAGTTTCCGAATGTCATTAGAGCGATGAAATATAGAGCAGCCACAGGAGAGGTGGAGGCCATGCCGTTGTACAGCACCTTATTCCAGTCCTCCTGTGTTAGGATCTAATAGCAAATTGGAAAGTTAGCAATAAGTACTTGTTTAAAGTGACAAAAAAAACAAACAAAAAAAACAATTTACACAATTTCCTATTCACTACAGATGTAGTGGATTAACCAAGTCTAAACTCTTTCTTCAGTTTAGCTTTGTTGCTAACCAACAGTAGAACAGATCTGATGTGATCAATTCTCTCCATGTCCATGAATAAGACTATATATTTAATCTACAGAATCTGTAAATCCATAAAGGTCCATGGACTCTTTTAAGCCGCAAATCTGATCCTAGATCAGCAGTCCTACTCATTTTTAGAACAAAATAAGTCATAGGTGGACAAGTTTCAAACAGGCGGAGAGAAGTTTTGGGATGTATTTACTGGAATTATTTGGTTGTCCGCTAGCAAACGTCTAGCATTTGTTAGCAACATTACATTCATAGTTGCATCACTAAAGCTGTCTGAAGACCGAATTCTTCCTATTTTGGTTTGAAGACCATTTTATTCTTACATTGTGGTCGTTGCATTGGGTCTTCTGAAGTTTACTTCCTTGGCTCCTTTTTTGTTCTTTAGAGCTAAGAGGCTAATATAGCAATCAAGTAAGGGAAGCTTCTGGTCATTTATAAGCCTCCTATGGTCCTATATCACTGCACACTTACCTTAAACAAGATAGCCATAATATAATTTTATACAGTGTTATTTAGCCATGTGGTTTTTATGTTTCTAGAGTAACCAAATAAAGAAGTCGGCTTTTGTTGGCGGTAAGCTTCTATAACTTGTTTTATACAGTGACTTTTCAGTACAAAACTAAACAGATCTTCAGGCATCAGATATTTTGCATTGGGCAGACTTGCCTGAAACACAGTGACAATGGCCCAAAGCAGAGAGTCAAAATTCTTGCGGTCCGGCATTGTGTCTCCATCTCTCTCTGAGCCAAACTTGCAGCCAAACAGGTGCATGCCCAGAATACTGTTTCAAACAGAGAAAAAGAAGTCAGTGCTTGCGGAAAAATAACTTCATACTAAGAATTTACAGTTGATGCCCTGGAACATACACATACAATAAACTACATTATTGAAACTTACAGACATACACTATAAAATGGATTCAGTCTAAAAATAAGAGGTAGTAGTTTATGTTGGTTATCTTTTTTGTTAAAAAAAAAACAACAAAAAAAAACCAAGATCAACTTTCTGGCTTTAGCGTTTTAAGTAAATTCGAGTATTTTGTGTAAACTTATGACAACACACCACTAAAACCACTGAATTATATTATGAAATACATAACATGTCATATTGTGAATGCCTTTATATGATCTACGTAGATATTTATGTAATTATTTTTTCAATATGTAATTCAGTTCTTATACATGTGTTATGTAGCTCCTTTCTAATGCCACCCACTTGTTCCATTATGTGGAGGTCGGGATTTGAGAGTGCAAATGAGGTGTTATAAATCCCAGGCCTGACCTGAAGATGAAGATAAAGAGCATGAGGAGCATGCAGAAAGTGGCTACGTTGTCCATAGTCTTCATCAGCACTACCAGCTGCCTCTGCAGAGCTGGCATGAAGCGCACCAGCTTCAGCACCCGCATCAGCCTGAAGGTCCTCAGCACTGATAAACCACCACCCTGCTGACCCACAATCTCCCAAACACTGCCACACACACACAAAAAAGTACATGATGTCACACATTTGCTTTTTGTACATATGTATGTATGTTAATTTATGTATAAATATATATATATATATATATAAAATGGTCACTTTAATCACTTTAACCTGTTTTTTATATTGCCAACAACATATTG
>JBBMFX010000101.1:29347679-29364417 GCA_037832545.1 Rhabdalestes septentrionalis | reverse complement strand
TTATTATTATTATTATTATTATTATTATTATTATTATTATTATTATTATTATTATTATTATTATTATTATTACTGCCATTTTTGTTGCTATTGATCACAAAACATTGTACAGCTTTGTCACGTTCTGGACATGAAATAACCTGCTCACATTTCATTCACAGCATCACTTATTTATTATTATTATTATTATTATTATTATTATTATTATTATTATTATTTCATTTATATGTTTAATTAATGTATCTATTGTTTTAGAATTATTTAGAAAGATATCTATTTTGAAAATGCTATCCATTTTCCCATTTTTATTCACAAGATCTAAATTAATTTTTCAGAAACTGTAATCAAATTATTATGCCTATTAATCTGAAATTGCTCGTAATTGCAAACAGCCTGGGAAGATCTGATCTGGAGAAGCATGCTTATAATTAGCCATTATGTAAGAGCTCCATTGTCCCCTACAGCTGCGAGGGTTAGAGAAGCCTGGGGGAGCCGATGTGAAGACGGTTACAGAGAATGAACACTTATCCATAACCGTCCATGTCATTACTCGGCCTATAGAGCAGATCGGTGTTCTTTGCTCTTTACTTATCTAATAATACAGCCAGTCAGGAGGTATATGTGGCTCTGATCACATTACATGCTTCAGCATACACTGTGCTGCAGTTTTGACTTTGGGTTAATAGCTGCTCTCATGCATGTGGGTGGTTCTATGCCACTATGCCACAGACATCGGTCTCAGTGTGTTGCTCTTAGATCAGACTTAAGGTTAAACCCTTGAAGTCCAAGCCTTATTACACTCAAAAGCTTATTATTCAATAAGTACACACAGACTGTAGTGCAAACTAGCATTACTAATAGGTTATATATGGTGTAATAAAGTTTATATATATATGGTGTAATAAATCCTGGCCATTTATGGAGTTTCTAATGATGAATGTTAAGTCAAACAAGTTCATTATATTAAGCAAAGACTAGAACAGTAGACAATTTCCATCTATTTACTTTTAAGCAACCCTGAGTAGATAGGTGGTTGTAGAAGTACACCTGCAAGCATTTTCTTGTGCTTCTGCAAAGCGTGATAGCAAATCTCAGTTCACCGCATGAGACTAGGTTGAACTGATGCATTATTCTCTCTGTAAAAGCACCAAAGAGATTCTGCAAGGCTGCTATTGCACAATTTAGCCTCACTGTATTCTCCAGATACATGCGAAACAGCTCCACAGCTCAGTAATAAGAGTTCTGATAGGAAACAGTCGCAAAGTTCAGCTTGTGAAGGAATCTTGTTCGCATTACAATTTATGCCCAGATGACATCAAGTCCATAAAAACGAGTCAAAATCCAATAACAACGTATTTACTCTTTTTTAACAAATAAATGAACAAATAAAAGTGAGATTTATTCAGTTACCATATGAAGTCACTGTACTGATATTTGGTGTGTATGGTGTGTGTGTGTGTTGTTGGAGAGCTATATTTTAAACACAATAAGCAATTCCACTTGGATTACCAAATAATCACTATTTCTAGTTTTAATAAAGTAAGATAAGATAAGATAAGATAAGATAAGATAAGTTAAACCTTCATTAGTCCCACACATGGGACATATGCTACTTCATAGCTGCTGTTAGGACTGCAATAAAACCTTAATACTTGTGAATGGTAAAGGAACTAAATGATGCCTTTGTGACCAAAGATACTGCCAGGAAGCAACAGAATTACAGGGAAGAATTTGATGTTGCTGAGTTGACTGGGTAGAGCATTCAAACAGGTTGGAGAGCAGAGACAGATGTGCTGACGGGTTCATATTTGACCACTAGAATTTAACCATAATTTTCTGCACAGGATCACGTTTAAAATAGTTGCCATGTGGTCGGATTTGAAAGACTTTCACCTGCAGGACGGAGCGGCCTGTACATGTCCATTCCAAAAAACACAGTTTGGTGTCTGGGAGGCAGGAGCTCAGGCCGCCTCGTGCAGCTCACATAACCCGAACCGTTTCACCCAGTTCCCCCATAATCCCGCCTTGGTTTAGGGCTCTGTATTTAACTTGGCCCCAGCAAACTTTTACCTTCATGATTAGAAACATGTGGTATTAACACTACTATTATCTATGACATAGTCAACACCAACTGTCCTCTAAACAGATTCCCTAAATAAAGACTGAAGGAAAATGATTTTGCCTCTCACAACTGCCCTCCACAACCAACTTCGCTTTGATTACCTACCTGAAGAAGCACCCCAACATGAGTTATTGGGGCAAAACTCCTAGTACTGCATTTGTAACTCCAATAAAAGTTTGTTCTGGTCAAGAATACCCACCAAATATGTAAATGTAACATGACTGTTAGGTCTTCTGAGGTTTGAAAACAAAAGGAAAACGGAGCTCTTACAATCATTAGTTAAAGGGACAGTCCTCCTGGAGCAGCTGAGGGTTGAGTGTCTTGCTCTATGACACAATAGTCGAAAATGGGTTTGAAGATACAATTTTGTGGTCTTCAGGTTGACAGGCAAGTGTTGTAGCCACTAGACTGCTACCACCCACCCGAACAAACCAGGAATGTAAGTAATGTGGTGTAAAATGCTTTGGATATTAAGGGGTTAAAACAGGGCTGGTGTAGCAAAGCTGCCCCAGTGTGATGTGTAGATTGTTAGACCTCTGGTTGCACTACCCCCGACCACTGTCAGGGGGAGGTATTTTTCAGACCTACTTTTACTTTTCACTCATCTTTTGCCTCACCTGTTAGCACTGATTAACCTCATTAGCGGCACTACTTAAACTTCACTCGCACCTCCGCCACGAGTTCATGAGTGCAGCTTCCTTCCGAGCGGTTCGTGGTTCATGTACCCTGCTCTACTTGGGATCTTCTTGAGACTTTTTTTCTGATTTCTTCCACGTTTTGTCTTTTTCTACTGGTGTGCTCTCTTCGGTTTGAACTCCTGTAAGCTCAGATTGCTCTTTCCTGAGTTCCTCTCTTCTTTTGCCCTCTGGTAGTTTCATCATTTCTACCTTCAGATTCAGTCTCTCTGTAGCACTCCTCGCTCTGTTCCTCTCTCACTCCCTCATTTGCTTTCCATATCTCCATCCTCCCCTCGCTCCCTTGCTCTCCTTCTCTAGTTAAGTTTTCCCTTTCTCCTATGCTCCACATCTTTTAGGGCTTTTTGGCCTCCTCACTTAGGCCTTCTACACATCTACGTCATTTTAGCTATCATGTTTATTTTCTAGCTTTCACACGCCGCTAGATTTCTTTCTTCTCACTCGCGCCTCATCTTTTGCCAAGACAATTGGTCTCATCTTTTCTTCTTTGTGTCTTTGTGTAAGATAACCTGTCTTTGCCCTTTTATTCTCACCTCTTTTATTTATTTCTTTATTCATCTTCATTTGGCTGATACATAGAACATCCATCCTATTTTCTCAGAGCCACTCAGGTGACTACTGGTAATCACGCAAAGGAGAAAAATGCTCAGTTGGTTCAAGTAAAGATTAAAAGTGTTCTTTTTAAGAAAAAATAATGATTTCAATAAAATAACACTGTAGTGGGATGACCGTCAATCAGTTGCAGGAATTATTCAGTCAGTGCAGTGACTACACTCTGTCTGTTGTTGTTTACACACTCTCTAACTGAAAATGTGTTAAGACACAAGCAAATGTTCAGCATCCTAGAAGTTCTGCTGGTACTCAGGATGGCAGAGTGTAATATAATTGACCACAACAAGAACATTGCACTGCCCAGCTCTAGGAAAAATGCCTCCCCTGTCCAGAGTGGGTGCAGGATATGATTGGTTACAGAGGAAAAGCTCAGAATGGAATACATTTTTGTGGATCAACAGTTTGCTTCAAGAAGTAGAACACAGGGATAAATCCCAAGCATAGGAAACAAAGAAATGAAACAAAGAAAATAACTGAACAGCAAACATACAAATGAGGAAAATGATGATGCGGGAAAGAACTGGGGCAGATAGAGAGAGAGGGAGAGAGGGAGAGAGAGAGAGAGAGTGATAAAAACCTCCAGGACAGTAAAAGAGAACAGATGCAATTAGGCAGGTTGGCGTCAAGTTTTATTTGCTCAGGGACTGGGTCAAAGAACCCGAGTAACCTTGTAAATCCAGAATTCCTCCTGTAGCCCTCTCTCCCGTTCTCCAGATGGTGCGCTCGATAAAGACGGCCTGCGCTGCCAGAATTCCCCAGGAGTCTTCAGGACGAATCCTGAGCGGGAGGGGAACACCGTGCATGGGTGTGTGTTTGTTTGAGTGTGTGTGTGTGCGTTCAGCTTTCCCTCAGGCTACCGCCAGCAACACGGCAGCTCAGCGAAGCCAAGGAAGAGCGTGAGCTCACGTTGCCTTTCTTTCAGGTCCAGCAAGCTCAAACAACAACAAGACGCGCACTCGCAAACACACGCCAGTCCACTTAAGAAACCCACCAGCTATCAGCCCGGGTTCAAAAGTTCACATTCTTGATGAGGTGACTTCTGGGATTTAAACAAGCACTGCCTGTTCAATATGATTCATCCGTTCGAAGAAGACGGGATCGTGATTAATGTTTTCTTGCCTGAATCCCAACAACTTCCAGGCTCGAGAGGAAAAATACCCATGCTCACAACAGTAGGGGAAATCTATGGAACTCATCATTCATCAGAGCAGCAATATCCTGTGAAAGGCAAATAATTTTCCTCTCTGTTTGTGTCCAAACACTGGGCAGCAACTTCAAGCAGGAGCGAGTGGGCACCGCCGAGCATGGTGCGTGCCCCCCGAAGGATCTGGAAGACTGCGAGGCATGCGAGCACTCTGTGTAAACACTACGCGATCACTTTCAGATGTGTGTCGGCTGCCCTCTCATCAGTTCAGCCTTCACACTTGTGCTCCTCCGCCAGCATGGCCCAAATTACTCCCTCTACAGTAAACAACATGAGCACAAGATGCGTGAAAAGCCTGGAATTCTGCAACCCTCCGGAAAAGTTATACAAAGGGCATGGAGACAGAAACCACCAATAGCGTGCGGCTGGGATACAACTATGTGCAGAATCAAAATTACATTCACAATCAACAATCAAACATAATGTAGCAAGATTAGGGCAGTCACTATCGATTACATTAGTCATCAAGTAACCTACTGGCTATTTCTGGTGATTAATAAAGCATTTAAAATTCCAAAAGCACTGGACAACACTTTACTTCACAATATTAAACTGGGAGTTAGGAGCCGGACAGGATGGCAAGAATTTAATTAAATGATACTTTAAGCCATTATTTCATTGTGTATGTTCCAACAGGATGTACAGTATCGTTTTAGCACCCAGGTAAGAATGGCTCTACAGCCGCTGTAAAAGGGCATGAGGTGCTTTTAACGCTGCATTTTGAAACTTATACCTCGTTACAAACATGTAGGTGAGTAAATACTCCTGATTAGGATTTGCAGATTGCAACTGGCTGTTTAGTAAAGTGTATCTTGCATAATTACACAGCTCAGATGGTGATTTATAATTTGAGTTTGGATGATCATGCTGTAATTTGGGAAAGTGGTGTGAGGCAAGTAAGTGATTTACATGATTTTTGAATTTTGATGACCCACCTGTACCAAAATATAGCATAATTATACAAGATTCACTTTACTAAACAGCCAGTTGCCTTTTAATTTTTGATGTCTTTAGAAAGGATATTTACTGCTGTTACATAGTCCTTCAGGAATCATTTTAACTTCATTTTGTACTGTTCTGTTCATACTGTGGAAAATGCAACACTGCAGCAAAATATACTACTACTGTTTTCATCATTATAGCTTTTAGGCAATGGCACACTTTTACACTGAACCATTGAATTATGAGTCATAATTCGTTAGACAGCTTGTTTCATTGTTTACTCGCGGGGCTTTTAAATGGGATGCTACACTGCGGGTCATTGTGCAATGTGGAGACAAGTCAATGCCTTGTAGGAAAGGGACAATCTGGAAATGATGCCACCTGATGCAACTGCATTATTTGAACACCAAAGGAGTAAATAACCATCAACGATCCACAAACTTCACATGCAAGTACACCACCCTCCTCTAGCCACACAGCTCTGGAGTGATCAATGAGTGCAAAAGCACGATTACGGCCTTTGTTCCAGTATTCTTTATTCGTATTTTGGTTAAAATATAGTGTGAATTTTGAACTGTGAAGCCAGTATCAGGAATGGAATTGAGTGTTACACACTTAGGCTATTAGTTAAGTTTATAGATTAAAGAGATTACAAAGCAACACTTGGTAGACTAATTTTAAATCGCATGCCCTTGCAGGTCTGGTAACAGCAATCAGAGAGCTGCTTCACTTTCGTCTAGGAGAAAAGAGTTATTGAGCCGCGGCCAAAGACAGGCGAGCGGTGAATCATGTTCGTGAGAGGAACTTTGAGAGTGTGAGCCATTGTGTTGTCTGAACTTTTAAATATGGGTCGTACATTACAGCCACAGGTACTGTTATTCCACTCTGGGAGGATTAATACATACACACACGTCCCTCTCTTCTCATGTAACAAAGAGGGACCTTTCAACTCATGACAGTGTGTCAGCCCACAGGCCATTAAGCAGGTGAGAGATGAACTACCTGCCGCTATCTATCATACACACACACACACATACACACACACACACACACACACACACACACACACACACACACACACACACACACACTGTAAGCAGGACACCACAAAAGAGATGATTGCTGTTCATTTCTCCTATAATGTTGTCCATCAGAGGGCAGAATATGCAGTGAGGTGCTTGAGTGATGTAAGGTTCTGAGGTTATATTTAACCACCATATACTCTACGACAAGGGTGGGCAAGCTATGGCCCGCGGGCCACGTCCGGCCCGTTGGACTTTTTAATCTGGCCCATCGTACATTGGTGTCTCTAGGGTGGGACCGGGCACCGGCTGGGCGGGGCTGAGCACGAAGTATGCAGTTACTTAAAATATGCATTTGCATTGTGAATACCACATACACCAATGCGTATGGGCACACCACTTAGATTGGGTTCAAAAAATGAAACCCGACCCGAGCCCGTGTACCTTGTTTCCGAGCCTAGCCCGTCTGACACATTAACTGTAATTTTTGGCTCGAGCTCGATTTAAACCCGACAGTTTTTTTATACGTAACACACGTTCTCAACTGTGGGTGCGTTCTCAAATGCTTGATCATGGCCCAGGCCGGGATTGGGTTCAGGCAGAAAATCTTAACTCTACCACTTACTGCGATGGGAAGTTTCCAGAGTGCCGGTGTGTAACAGCACCCAAACGACTTTTAGTTAATTATAATCTGTAGCCTCATATTTTAGCCTAGCTTGGCAAATATAAATGCTGGGTGTGCTGATAAACCCTTAGATTGTTTTATAGTTGCTCTTAGATTGTTTTACAGTTGACTTTTATAGCAATTTATGGATTTAATATTTGTATTGTTGGCTCTTTTGTTTTCTTATTATGATGTTTGTGATTTACACAATTCAGGTCTCACATTGAGTGTTGTTTCCTGCCAAATCTGAACCTAAATCTAAAAAAATACTTTTTTTTAGAATTATTTTCCTCTTTAACTTACACTACAATTAATACATTTACATACATATATTGACTGAATGTTCTTATGCCTCAGCATCAGTAGCAGCTTATCAAAATATAAATTGTACTGCTTTTTACAATGGGAGAAAATTAATACTGAGCTGAATTATGTTAAAGTTTTGGTTGGTTCGGCCCTCCAACAGTTCAGATGTTTCATGTGGCCCCCTGTAGAAATTAATGGCCCAGCCCTGCTCTACGAGGTCAGAGGTATGTGCATCCCCAGGTCCCTAATTAGTTTAATCTGATTTTCCTCTTCTGATACTATTTAAGCCATGGTGCTCCATCTGTCTGTCCATCTATCTGTCAGTCTCACCTGTATCTCCGCAGGACACTTCAAACTTGATCCTTCTACATCCTTCTACCATGGGTGCCGGAACCATTATGGCACTCTTCAACATCATTCCTTTTGCCCCTCCTCCACGCACAATTTTGTTTCTCTGGACAGTGACTGAGACTCTACACAAATCCCACTTTTCCACCTGGACAATGTGCACAACACTCCCCATCCCCCCACAGAAGGACATTCCAGCTACCCATCAACCAACCCATCCATTTGTTCACTCACAGCAATCCATCCAAGCCTCTGCCCCTCAAGAGGGCCAAGACTGTGCCCGCGCACAGTGTGTTTGCACTATATGGATTTTTCATTGTGAATGGGATCAGTGTAATGGACACTGACCTGCTCGTGGTACTCAATGCCCATGCTGAGTGTGTTGATGAGGATGGCGATCATGATGCCTCGTCCGAAGTACTTGCTGTCCACGATCTTGCGAAAAGTGTCACACACCAGTCTCCAGAAGTGCACCACCTTCGCAGCTCGAGCTCCTAGCTTAAACTTCCTTTTCTTGTTGGGATCTCTGTTGTCCCTATAGTGGGCATCCTGGGTGAACTCATACACACCCTCGCTGTCAGAGTCTGCGGTCTCATTCGTTTCTGTCCCTTCCGAGTCATTACCTGCTGCTTTAGTGCAATAAGGGCATGTCTCCGGGTCAAACGTCAAGGTAGCATCCAAGTTTGTGCCACTGCAGTTGGTGTTGGAAAGCTTGCGGGAGACCTTTCCTGAAATTTAATTCAGGAAAAGATTAGAAATGTGAAAACATGACTTATATTTTGTTTTGGAACATAATAATTCAGCATGTCATACTTGCTCCATATTGCAAACAGTATGTGTTAGTATGGGTGTTCACAACTTATGTGCACATAATATTACTGGTGTAATAATGCACATTCAGACAGTGTCACATTTACCACACCATGATGTACATAATACAAATAAGAAATTGGATATTGTAGTTTGTTTTCAACCTCAGTGAAAAGTCTTGTCTAAAATGTGCAGTGATTAGCTTTTCGAATAGAGCGCAGTATTTTATGCACGACATGCACATAACTAAAAAGTACAGAGAATGAAAAGGAAATGTAGAAACTTCCATCAGATTTCAGGACCTGCATTATTATTTCAACATAGGAAACATAGCAACATGGATACAACTAGCACTACATTATAGAAGAGAGTGAATGGATAGAAGTATCAGAAAAGCAGCAATTTAGGAGCATTTTCTATCCTGATTCTTCTTCTAGATTTTGTACCAACTTTGCCAGATTTTACTTCCTTGCTTAGTTCACTAAGGTTGCTGTGCTTATCCACAAATTCCTTCTCTGCAAAATTGCACAAACATGTGAACGTATATCTTCGTACGAATCTATACAAATCAGATTTGACTCCATATATAAGTAACTGCTTTTACACATTTACCTGCAGGTCCTTGTGTTTCCATCAGGCACTGGGAGGTGTTTATGGGGTTGGGGGGGATGTTAAGGTTGGTCAGGATGCTGGCAGTGCAGCTGCCTCCTCCTGGCTCCAGGCTCCTCTGTCTGAGATGCTCCAGAGGCAGACAGGGCTGCAGGGTTGGGTAGTTCTTGTGTGTTGATGCTGCAAATGGCACTGAATTCCTTTTATAGGCCTGTAATGCTGAGAGGCCAGGAGAGGGTGTGCAGCGCAGAGGCTCTAAATGACAGACTGTGTGGTATATGCTGTGTACAGACTCCGCACTGCCAGGACTGAGAGCCGGAGAGCAGGATGTGGAGGAGGAGTCCTGCGGAGGACTGATAGCAGGCAGAGGGAGGCGTCCTGAGCCACTGCCTGCACCTGCTTCTATCTCCCTGGACCTGTCGCTGCGGACACTTCCATTGCCCAGGTGGTAGTGGTGGTGGTGGTGGTGGTGATGGTGCACCAGGTGGTGAATGGAGCCCTGCCGCTGCTTTTGCCTCCGCCTCTTGGCATTTGGAGGCTCCAGGGCAGGGGAGGCGCGTACTCTCAGCCCCGCCCGGCGTGCGGCCACTCGGGTCAGGTGACCCAGCTGCCTGGTGCCCTTTCGCACAATGTATACCAAGTATTTAAGGAGTTCATCATAGCAGCTGCCCGGCTCAGAGAAGCTGGCCAGAGTGCTGGCATTGGACAAGAAGCGTACTCTCTGCTCCTTCATCAGCTGACTCTCACGCTGCTTCGTCTCTGAGAACTGAGTGGCTATGACGACCAGACACAGGTTGATCATGAAAAAGGAGCCCACCTAGCGAAAAAAGAGGAGATAGCAGTTCAAGCATTCAGAATGCAGCTAATGGCACAGAAAGTGGAAAAGCTTTAAAGAATGTTGAAAAAAAAAAATATTTTAAAAAGTATTCTAGCATTAAACTATTAAATGCTGAACCATGTATAGTTACTTATGTAATTGCAATCTGGTTGATTAGCTTTCATGTCAATTTACCATTAGCTTAATATGGTGAATGTTATTTTGATGACTAATAAGCTATCAATAGCCTAACTCTATCCCTAACCCTAACCGTAACCTGGATATTGCTCATCCTAACCCTAAACCTAACCCTCACACTAACCTTAACAGTAACCCTAAACCTAACCCTAACCCTAAACCTAACCCTAACCCTAAACCTAACCCTCACACTAACCTTAACAGTAACCCTAAACCTAACCCTAACCCTAAACCTAACCCTCACACTAACCTTAACAGTAACCCTAAACCTGACCCTAACCCTAACCCTAACACAACAGGTTTGATTTTGGCTTTCTGTCACTTCAGCACCATCTCTGTGATTTTGTTTCTAAATCAAAATATTTATTCTCCCTTGTATGAGCAGAGCACCTGAATTGTGGGGCACTTTTTGGAAAAGCATTCTGCTTAGTAAACCTAGAAGAAAGGAGCTGGCTAGCTTTAGCTTAGCCCAAACACAAGAGTACACGTTTATTGTTTGCCTTTTCTGTCACACTAACCCCATCAAAACTTCACTGTAGATTTAACTAGCTAAAATCATTTCTATGGTGAGAGGAACTGCTATTTTTCTATTCTAATGCTAAGCATTTCTTTCCTCCTAGTCCCCTTTTACCCCTTTTGGACAGCTGGTGGACTGGTGGTTAGGGAGTTCTCCCAGCAATCAGAAAGTTGTAGGTTCAAAACGCAAGACTTCTAGTGGCACTTCTGAGGTACACTTGAATAAACTTGAGAAAAATGAAAAGCAGAGATGGTGTAAAAAAAAAAGAAGAAAGAATTCAATTTTTTTTTCATAAGCACAAACACCTTGCACAGTGTTCTGAAATAACTTTGCCATTGAAAAGTGTAAGTCTGAACAGATAACGTTCCTGTACCTAGACTGAAAGTGTGGAAGTGTGGAAGACTGGAAGTGTGGCTCTACATCTTGTCGAAAAGAACAGTGGGAACACCATTCTCTTTACATGCTATCTCCTCATTTCAAGACATGTCAGAGCCAAGAGCCTCTTACTATGATCAGGAGGATGAAGTAGATGAAGTTGTAAAAGGAGTGTGCATCCATCACAAAGTACATGATGTCCACCCAGCCCTCCAGAGTGATGACCTACAGGGGAAAGAGAAAATTGAAGTGAGAAAATCTATGCTCTCTAGCAGTGATACACTCAGCATAGTACATGAATAAAAATGTATTCAGTAAAATACACTACAATTTCCTACACGTCCCTATATAATCACCACTTTTAAACTATGACACAATCTGGATATTAATGTTATTATAAATGTATTTTTTATGTTCTATTGCTTTCTCAGTCATTTTAGAATAAGATATATCTGTGATGTCTAAACTGCTGCAGGTTAAATAGGCAACATAATGTAAGCTGTCAAAACAACAACACTTATAAGGTTGTATAAAATCATTTCATTGCTTTTTTTGAAATAAAGGGGTTTAACATAAACATAGTAAACACTGTGTCCCTTACACTCTACCGTCCAAACAGTCTACACATGGAACCTAAACAGGAATCAATATCCATTGCTTTCAATATCCATGAATTCATTGCTTGGATGATGTCACAAAAAACAGTGTATTTACATATCCACTTATTTGGCTTAAAATAAGTTAAAACTTTTGGTGACTACACTGGCCATTTAGTGGACATTAAAACATTTTGTCCAAACTTTCATATTATTAAAAACCTTGATTTTGGCATTTTTTAACACTAGTATAATTTTGAACACTATTATATTAGCTGATATATTAGAACAACAAAGTAAAGCAATAAAGTGGGATACAATAGCAATGCTTGTCAGATACAGCATCTCTTTGGTCAGTGGTGGCAAGACTGTCCTGTACAAACAGCCCAATTCCGCTGTTATTTCTGAAGTCACTCAGGCATCATTAAGCAGTGGTAAGATCAGTGAGCAGGACCTGAAGGCCTGCAGGCTCAGAGGAGCATCCTGGTGCCGAACCACCCTCTGCTCCCCGTGTCCCATCTGTCACTCCTCTCACAGTCAGGCGGAAGAGAGAAACACTTCTGCAATTTCGGGTCACTATTGAGCGCGCTAGCGGGACGAGGAGCTGTCAGGCAGCTAATTCATTTTAGAGCCTGCAAATTAGGCGTCTAGCACTCAGGCCACAGTATTGGCAACTTGCAAACTGAAGATTAAGCCTTCAGTCCCTGCTCGCCTTCAGGACATGGCAGCTTTCTAAATATTTAATAGATTTCTATTTTGATTTGTTCCAAAAAAAAAAAGGTGATGAGCATCTCCACTGAGACCTGAATGGCACTTTGTGTGACTTGAATATGAGTTTGAAATCAGGGGAGTATACCAAGATATGCTGAAATATTCAAACTTTTATCATTGCTTCGAGACAAAAGGCTTTGCAAGTTAACCGGGGCAGTCGAATTCCGTCATCATCTTTCGCCACTGAAATCCCAAGACATAGTCCTTGGGCTCGCTGTTTGAATACAGAATGAAGTGTCAGAGCAAGTGAACCCTGAAAGCTGGATGTCGGTGGTTAAAATGACAGGGCTGTGAAAGGTGTCACGGTGCCATTACTGAGACAGAGTTCACAGTTGTAGTAAACTGTGCCTGCCTGGTTGGAGAATCTACACCTGACAGTACTGCCTTATTTGAGCTGAATTTATTTTACCAGGTTCTATATTTAATTTGGGCCATACCTAACATAATTCCATGTAATTCAATTCTAATAGAACTATTATTTATGACTGAGGGCAGGGTTTAAAGGATGGCCAGGTTGGCATAATTTAAGGCAGGATCCTTGTTAGCACATCCCTCCGCTAATCCAGCCTAAGCAGCATTGTCCCTCTCCTTCATGTGTTTCTTTATAAATCCGGCCAAGGAGTTGTTCAGCGCTGCATTTTTAAGAATTATGCTTTTTTTCCATTCTGGAATGAACTTGCCTCTGCTGTTTGAGCTTGAGACTTTTTAGTGGACTCAAGCTTCACTCAGCAAAACACTGTCTGTACAGCAATGCCCCTGAAACTTGCCCTCAAGAATTCCCAGGCACTGCAGGTTTCTGCTATTCCTCCATGTGTTGGAGCAACACTCTGGGGTTCACTTAGGACCAATTTGAGAGCAACTCTACTACATAGTATAAAAATGGCTCTTTGACCTGTAACAGTTGTGAAATGCCCTCTGGTGTTATAAGTTTTTCCATCATGGAGAAGAACTATTTAAACGCACACACACACATACACACTCTGCTCGGGCTGTTTGTTAATTTGCCTTCAAGATCTCTGTTCTGTTAGGCTGTTCTGTATTATGTATAATTAAAAAGTCATCAATACTATATTACACCTTTACTCAACAGTAGCATGCATGGGCGGGGCTAAACTGCTGCAGGTTAAATAGACTGCCATATGTAAATGCATTGATTTTCATGACATTACAAAAACGTGCTGTCTTGTGGCTCGGTTTTCTGATGTAGACTGTATGGCCTGGAGAGTGAATGGTATCTTTTTGAAACGTGAACACTGTTTAGACAGTGTTTACCTACCATCGAAGTTTCTTCCTAACTCAAAAAGGGCCAAAGACACATACTCACCTGAAAGATGGCGATCCAGGCATAGCCAATGTTGTCAAAGTTGATGGCCCCCTTGAAGGGGTTGACATCCCCAGCAGAGCAGTTGGTGTAGTACTGGTTCCAGTTCACACAGGTGGTGTTGTCCGTGCTGTTGTAGGCTCCCATGTCCAGCTGACACTGCACACTCTCCTCGTGCAGCGTGGGGAGGGAGCTGCACTGGCGCATGCCGTTCTCCCGCGGCTGCGAGCAGATGAATGGGCTCTCGTCGTCATTCTCTGTGTGGTAATAGTTGTGGAGGTCTAGGCTTTGGGGACTGGCACACACACACAGATGGTGTTTGGGTGACTGGTATATAACAACACAGCAGCTCGTCTTTAATGACAGTTACTCCAGCATAATGAGTCTCTGGTGCAAGTTTGATCTGAGTATTGTTTTCTAATCAATTAATAGTTAACGGTGCTACGGCGCTATAGTAGGAGCTACAGCGCATAATGAGCAGGCCTGGCATCAGGTTTAATTATGCAAGGAAACATAAGCAGCCTACCTTCATGCACTCTGTTATTTATTATTAAAAAATTAATTAGCATTACCACTACTGCGATACACTGCAGTTCAGTAGCCTGGGTATAGCATAGCATTACAACCCATTTGGGTAAAATTGTAAGAAAATGGTAACATTTACTTAATACAGAGACAGAATTCAGAAATCTCCAAATATGGAAAGCAGTTGAAACTGTACACTTCATTAATTTCTTTTAAGATTATTTGAACCACAATTGGAAACTATAAAAAAAATATTTATATATATGGATATATAAATGAATGCATCACGTGCATTACTACCTTTTACATATTTCATCAATCCCATGTGCAGTTTTCCTATTGGGTGCTAAATCATGTTTTTATGTGCAATATCATAATATTATTCTTTGCAAAAGTCTTATCATGTGAAATATCTCTACTTACGTCAATCTTACTTCTATATATCAGATAAATATCATGTGCAATATCATACTCTCAATCACTAATTGTTACCAGTAATTGACTTAGTTGTAGGTACCTAATCTATAGTATTTTACTCCAGCGTTTGTATTCCTAGCATTCTGCAAATTTTGTATTTCTGCATTCTGCAAATGTTTGAGCATTTTCCACCATTTTAATTGGATTCATATTTCAAATGGTTCTTTTCTTTGTGTCTCCGTGTGTCTGTGCAGCCGCAACATAAGCAACTTTCTATGGGATCAATAGTATTCTGGTAAATGGCATTAACAAATCTATACTAATGTTACTTGGACTAGTATTTAATATTAGTAGATCATATAACTGCCTTAGTCAGATCAATCACTAATTGACTGACAATGTTTTGCTACATCAACAGAAAATCCAACTGAGCACTGAAGCACACAGGGTTGCTACACTGTTATATGAGAGCCATTAAAGACAATGTATGAGTTGCTTAGTGTGGGAAATACCACTGGCCTCCACACAATAGAGTGGGGGATGATTCATCAACCGGGAAAGCCCACCATGCTACACTAATAAAAGTCCTTGTGGAAATAATTCTGCCTACCTCTGTAACATTATTCAACTATAAGTCACTCTGGATAGGAGGGCCTGCCCAATGTATAAATGTAAATGTGATACCACCTGATTTATCAGCTTGGAAATGAATGCCATAACTGCAAATTTGATTGGCTACATGGATTGGTACTTCATTTGATAGCTTAAGAAATAAAGAGCGCAAAGCTGAGAGGGCACTATATTCCATCTGAGAATACCCCCCCTGCCCCGAATGACACATGAAAAGTGTCCAACACAAACATGCATTAGCCAAAAGACATTTGACAAAGGGAAAAATACATGATATGTATATGATGATGACTGATCTGGACTGATCTGGAGACCACGGCTTGCGGCATTCTTCAGCTCTTCACCTCAGCCTTGGGATCTCTTACAGTATCCCAGGCAAACAGCCATTTAGGCACCAGTCAGGCTGCAGAGGGATCAACGCTAACTACCTCCAGAGGACAGGGGGCTGAGCGAGGCCCGGCTCTAATGGTGCTTCCTTCTGACAGAGGATAATTGGGCCGTCTGTCAACACAAATTCACCTCAGAGCGAAAGTGATGTGGTGAATTAGCTGCACAAGTAGCTTCAATTACGCATTGGGACAAATCCGGGCCTTCCTTGGCTCCAGGCCCCGATGAAACATTTATTTCTTAACAGCGATTTAACATTTTAGGATAGGCTTAATGTTACGTAATCACCACTGCCAGTCTCTGTGCTGCAAAAAGATTCATTCAAGCTGAGCCACGATTCTGATGATCTATTTTCTGTTCCTTAATTCGCTGTGACTCGGTTGTGTGGTCAAGAGAATAACAGTATGAGATATCTCACTGGAGCGAGTAAATACAATTAAGTCCCTTACGAATGTTTGTTCTTCAGGAGAAGAAAAATAATAGGCCAGGTTAGATGGCTTCGTAATGCTGTTATATGCCCTGATTTTTCCCAAGAATCTGATGTACCTTATGGGATTTGTGTGGATACAGTTAATCTAACATAAAATATACCACTTTTCTCTGAACCCGGAACTTATATCACTGAATTATACCTCAAAAAATAGTTTATTGACATTACAGCAGCTTAAATATTATTTCAGCACCCCACAAACCTGTTACAGTATAAATATATCAGTTAAAAAATGTGTCATCAAACAAAAAGATATCTTTTAATTCTTTCGCATTATCATTATTATCATGTGTGTGTGTGTGTGTGTGTGTGTGTGTGTGTGTGTGTGTGTGTGTGTGTGTGTGTGTGTGTGTGTGTGTG
>JBBMFX010000101.1:29291161-29301418 GCA_037832545.1 Rhabdalestes septentrionalis | reverse complement strand
CTGTTGTGGATTACTTGAGCACTGTTGTACGTCGCTCTGGATAAGGGCGTCAGCTAAATGCCGTAAATGTAAATGTACTAAACACAGTGGAGAATCCCAACCATCAGTAAATCATGAAACTATAAAGTTTATTATGTTTTTATCGGGAAAGATATTTTTTCATCGTGTGCTGCTAGGTCACACACTTTAATGCTAATAATTTTTAGCAAAAGCATGCAAGTCAAATATTTCAGTGCTCTTTGTTATCAGCCTTTTTTCCAATTAGATCAAAAGCAGGTCTTAATGAGATGTTAGTAATGGAAGTAGTATTAGTGACTGCAGTTCTATAGGGACCATGGACATAACAGAATTCACCAGATAGTTCATATCAGGTGTTCTATTTTTTCCTGTATGTAGTGAAATATTAGATTGTTAGCACTGCTGGGGTCTTATCAGCAGGGTGTTTCCGAAATTAAGGTACATTTTTACTTGTTACCTAATATTAACAAGCAATTTCGCTACATTGCACTCTTTAAACCCTTCCTAAAAGTAGTAAATCTATTAATGGTCAGCTTTATAGACCCACATTAAATTAAAGTCTGCACTGAGTAGAAGGTCCACTGGTGATTCACAATTTTAACTTGACCTAATCCATGTCCGGTGGACAGGCCCTGAAAGTGTCTCTTCACAGAGCGGGCCTGAGCTAATATGTAAGTGACAACTCTTCTTAATAATGTAACACAAATAATTCAACTGTAAATATCATAATAATCTGGATAATTTGATTCCCATACATCTACCATGACTTAGCGCCTTATTTCCCCCCCCATTTCCACACTGGCAGAGATGGATCAAACAGAAGACGGGGCTGAATTTAGTCAATATTTCATGAGATATCTGTCTCACTTTCTTCTCTGCCTGACACATTCTCACTTTTTCCTTCTTAAAAGAGCAACTGTCTGTCAATCTCACACGCAAAAAAAGGGTAAAATGGCAGAAAAACGTGGGTTTGAAGAAGTAGGGGGAGGGGAAATGAGAGGTCTAAGTGGAATCAGCACGTTTCCGTGCCATACGTCGGACTAAGTTCTTCTCCCTCGGTACTTTGTAAACTTTCTGAATTCGATACAGCGCGAAGCAATGAAACAGAACAGAAAAGGATATATACAGGCAGAGATTTAACCCTGGACCTTCAGCAATAGCATGCAAGGGAAATATATACCAAATGGACAGACAGTACTACAGTGCAGAGTTTAGTCTTCAGGTGGTAAATGATGAGACAGCTAATTAGATGATATGTAATGCGTTTAGCAGTGGAGAGTAAAGATAGATGAGGAGGAGAAAAGATAACAAAATGTTTACCGAGCGTAGAGCCATTTTCTGCCCCCGGGGTGAAAAACAAACATGAGGGGTCTCTCACAGGTCTGGAAACATCTTTTCCTTTCTTTCCCCAGACAGCCATTTTTGACTCTCCGTTGCTATTTCTGTAAAACCCTCAGCAAGCCTAGACAGTTTGATCAGCTCAACGGCGAACAACAAACCTAACAAACACTGGGCTAAAAAAAACAAAATGTATGTGCCAGTTTAGTAGGTGCAGCCATCGCAGCATGATTTTGCCTTAGATTTCACAAGACTGACAAAGACAAACCTGTAGCCATAAAGACAAAAACAGTATTGTTTAATTATTGGCCTTTACTGTTAATACTAAACACAATGGCAGCATGGGCTCATGCTGCTCAGGACAAATCTGTCCATCCCTGTTTTGATGTGATTGTGTCCACTGGAGAAGCATTTTCTTGTTCTTCACTGACAACCAGAACTTCACATGGTCTTCAAGTGTAGGCAATTGTAGACAAAGTCGATTAAGTGTTTTTTATTCCAATTTGGAAATAATTTGCATGTTTGTGGCCTCTATGTTAGTTGCATGATTCACTCCATTCTCCTGTAATCGCTCTGATCCACAAGCTGTTTGCATCCAGAGGATCACCTGGAGACTCTTGCTTTTCACACGGTTAAACTTTTATCAAAGCTGTGTGTGTGAAAAGCCCGGAGCAACAGGCATTAAAGGGAGACACTGGGACTAAAGTGAACTTTCATGCCACATTCAAAGTCATCGGGGTCACTTAATTTGTCTGTTGCATTGCCAACTGATGCCAGAAAAAAAAACCATTTATATCATATACAACTTACATGACTAGTTGGAATGAACTTTACCACCTGTATCAAAGGACATTGGGCAGAGTCTGCTTGGTGGGGGATATTTAACCAGAATTTATAACTGCTAAAACTGTCTCTGGGCAGATGCTTCCAAAACAGAGGCCTTCTTTACCTTTCACTGTCCACATATGGGGGCAAGGGGCAAAAGAAAAACATAACACTAAACCTATTTGATGAGTTAGCAAAAATTTAGCTCAGACATCTGATCATTCTTGAAACATGAGAAAAAACAAAGTGAAGCTTGCAATAAACTGCAGCCTTTTGGAAAGGGACAAAATTGAATTTCCAAAATTCCAAAATGCATTTTTATGTTTTGGAAAATTGTGTTTTACTTGTTTTACCTATTGGAAAGCAATTCTTACAGGAAAATATTTTTTAAACTGAAATTTTACAGTCACTTTTCAATGCCTGTTTTAAGCAAAATATCCAAGCCTGTACCAAAATGCTTCCTACCATTTCCTCACACAGCTGTAAGGGATGTACAAATGCATGGATATATCGTGATATCACAGTGCATTATGGAGATTTTTTTTATTATTAGATTGTGTCACAACTGAACACAAGCATCACTTTTCCTCAATCGAATTTTGATCAAAATGTTGTGAGAATATCGACTCGTGAACTGAAGCGAATCACGTATCGTGTGCATTGTTACACCCCTGATGGTTAAAAATGACAGCTTTTCATCTCTGAGCTTTCTGGACTGTGTGTGCTGCAGGAGGAAGTTTAGAGGTAGAACTCTGTCAGGAGGGTTTCTTCACTGCTGGAGAGCTTATAGCTCTGCTCTGTGTTCTACACCAGGGAACACCTCTCAGTCAGTGCAAAGAGCAAACGCAATCCACTTCAGCAGTGCGAAAAAAACCCAAACCCTTCTGAAAGCCGTGACTCAACTCCCCAACTGAGCCGTCAAAATTAGAAATTCGCTCGGCTGAAAAAAGGCACATGCGCAGACACGTGCGGACTGATAGGTAAAAGTTCCACGATCCACTGCTCCAGGAACATGGCCGCTCACATTCAACTTGACCATTAAAACTTCATTATATGGTAATTGCAAGCTTTGGGAACACTGAAAGGGAAACCACATTAAACACAATACGCCAAGAGTTTGTTTCAACAGGGCTTTGATGAAATCCATGCTTCCACATATGTGACATCAAACACCCAACAGTGGGGAGGGTGAAGTCACAGAGAGAATCAAAAGAGCCACACTGAAAAGCTGAGAAGGCAATAAGTGCAAAGTGACAACCATTTTACAGCTGAACACTAACCCCGGTGTCAGAGGGGAGCTCTGGACTAGATGAGTCTGGGGCATTCTATGCTCATATGCCAACGATTTTCTGTCGCAGGGTATTAACTTCTTTACTCACTGAAGGTTTAGTATCTCGCTGGTGCCTTGTTGTCTTTTACTGGTGCCCTCAGTCTTTCTCCCATGTGACGGTGCGTTTTCACACTGCTGAGTCTGCTAAGGCCAGTAAACAAGAATTAGCCACCAGGGTTTCGACCCCATTACCAACGTCCCTAGCCACAACTTTAGCAATACTGTTCCCAGAACAGCAGCTATTTTGCTAGTTTTACAAAAGTATGCTATTGGAAGGTTTACTCTTCAAAGGTATATTATATATTTGATGTTTCTTAAATAAATATCAAATGCCTGCTAGACAAACAACACCATATTTCATAAGGCCGAACTATATTAGCAAAACATCAGTGTTGCTGTGGAAAACAACGAAATATACTGTGGTTTGGTACTTTTGATTGTTTATTTAAATAGGCTAACAGCACACTAATGTTGTATTCTCCCTACAGGCAAATTAAATTACCCAAGCTAATTTGAATCAGATGGGCAGAGATGCGCCAATTAGCATATTTAAATCATACGGGTGAAGAGTTTTATTCAGTAACATATGTGCCCTTACGTTCCTAGAAAGAGTTTCTATGTGTATTTTATACTCATAAATGCTATTTGAAATAGTGTTAAACTGTGTTTCTCCTCTCCTCTTAAAAAAGCCAAGGCCAGTATTTTGATGCTTGGACTCCACCTTTGAAGGTCAAGACATTTGCAGCAGATCATTTGAGTCATGTCAGTTGTTAGGGGGGGCCTCAACAGACTAGGTTAGTCTAGTACATCCAACATGTGCCTGCAGCAAGACACTGGCTCAATTTTGTGGCTTCACTGCCCCATACAAAGTAAGCTGTGATGCACTTTGTGTCTTAAACCTTTCTATCATAGCTAGCATTCACTTTTTGAGCAAGCTGTGCAACACTAGCTTTTCTGTGGGGTCAGACCAGACTGGCTATGCTTCACTCCTCATGTGCATCTGTGATGTCCGGGGGCCAATGAACGTGTGATCACAAAGACCACAGCTCTGTAGCACTGGAAAACTGTATTAGCATAAAAAGGCCAAAGCCAAAGTAAGAAGAGGAGAATCAAACAAAAGTAATACATTAAATTGTGGATAATTCATGTACTATCCACCATGCAGTCCAATTTTTTTTGCATGCTTCAAACTGGTGAGTGTAACATTTTGGTCTTTTTTCTTAATTCAGAGAATGTTTGAATGTTTTTTTTTTCTCATTTTCTGCCTTGGTACTGTTTTGTTATCAAACACCATATTGGTATCTTAAAAATGACCAGATTTAAACAAAAAAATTGTCAGAATTCATCACGCTGTAATCAAGCATTCCATCAAAAACTTAACAGAAAAATACTGATGTCAACATGTCAGTCCCATTTGTCACCTGACCTGCCAGCTAACTGCACCAATTTCACATAAAACAGCTTTTTCCTAGAGTTGTGCATGGGAGGGCATCCTCCTAATTTAAGTTTTTTACCATCTCTAGAGTTTTTGATCTGCAGGACCACACTACAGAAAAGGTACTAAGGTCATGCCCTCAGAAAATATCACTCTACTATTGTTCTGTGCTCTTTAACAGCGCTAATAGAACAGCACCAATGCTGCCCACCCACCACACACACACACACACACACACACACACACACACACACACACACATAGCCCTCAACATCATCGATTTAGTGTGGAACGATCAGAGTATAAAAATGTCTTTTTATGCCTTAGGTCTTCTCAGAATCCACTTGCTGTTTGTTTGATCAGAGTCAGACTATTTAAACAGCCTGTAATTGGTGTTTTGTATCTAAACCACCCCAGTTTACCTTTCTCAGGTTCATCAAAACCATTTTTCACCATAATGTCATAATGTTCCATTACCTCAATAAACCACGTTACCTTTTTCCCCAAAGAAAATGCAGCTTCTCAAATTTGCATTTATTTCTTGGCTGTGGTAGAAAGCAGAATAAAATATTCCAACAGATATTAACCACTGCTGGAACATTTGGTTCTGAGTATTATATTAGATTAAATTAGATGTCTTCTAAAGTCATAAACATAATTGCCAGAGGTGCAGTTCTCTCTGTATCACACACCGTTTCCAAGACCTGCAGTACAGAAAAAAAAAGTCTCTTAAAAATGTCAAAAAATAAGAAGAATAATAAAATGAAAAAAGGTTTATACCACTTTGATGTTGAGAGGTGCTCTTTACCATTCACGTTGTGTTCATTCCAATTATAAACCAATCAGCACTGGCTGTACCATTGCTATAACTGTCATCAAAACAGTAATTGAGACGTTATTTTGCTGAACCATGAGTCTTTCTCATAAAAGCCAATGTTGCCTAGCAACAGACATTTCAGAGCACAGAGGAACAGAGGTGTTTCCTGGCTCAAGCAAGTCTGCTGCGAGAGTTTTTTCCACCAAGCACGACGAGGAAGGGAATATACAGTATATACCGTGAATAGTGCGCTAACTGTAGAACACAAGTCAGTTCTGAAACTGGGAATTATTCACACGTGCAAGAACGGAGCACGAAGACAGAATACATTCTGCCAAATAAATCGAGTCCATTTTAAGGTAGTTTTCCTTTGTCTTTGATATAGAATTTCAACGCCTTCCATATTTCAGTGCTCCGACAAAATGCATCTGTGTTACAGAATGCTGGCAAAACCCTCATTCAACCTAGAGAGGAACTGCTCTATACAATGCAACACCAGATATCAACAACACGACTGTGTCATTAATTCCAAACAGTGCTGTCGAAGTTGAACTGTATTCTGTTATCAACACCACCACTATATCCACCAACACTCTTTCTTTTTTGTTTGAGGCAGGCTAAACCTCCTGATAGTGTGCTGTCGCTATGACATAGCAACTCTATCCCGCTCGTCCAAATGAACAAATTTCAAATCCCGGTTTCTAGCAACAGTGCATCACAGTTGACACAGCCAATATCAGAAATCCGTCTGACCATGCTGGACAAAATTGTCTGTGGATAAATCAATGAGCAGCAAACTAACAAAAAACGATTGCAAATATATACATTGGTTTGAAAATGCAGCCACTGATAAAACTGGCAACTTTCACTCTGCCGGTAGTAATTGTTTGTTGCGATTTCCCATCCGGACTAGCTGTGATAGCTATGGTCATCTTCATTTTATTTTATTTTAAACTGCAAACTCAATATACTATACCAACACTGTAGGGGTCCATTGTTAATTTAGGCTATACATTTTGGTAAATATGTCGTACTGTGTTTTAAATTCCAGATTTGGTTTAGATGTTGAGGCTAGTCAAGCTATCAACAGTTGCTAGGAGAAAAAATGCACTTGTGGGAAGATCCTAGACAGGTTAGTGTATAAAGCTTTAAAAAATAGGCAACTTAGCTTGAAAACTAATCAGCCAGGCAGGTCAGGGTTACTCCAAGGACCACTGCCTTAATGGACTTGAACTACTGCTCCTTCCATTAAAGGAATATGCTGGTAGAATGTGTTTAAGGTAGACTGATCCTGTTGATTGAGACCAACAGTATAAATACTGCTGTGTATAAATGAAGTTGGGAGCATATCAGGCGAGTGTCAGGATCAGGAGTGTGTGGTTCTTCTTTCTTGCCAACAGGGCCCTCCAGGCACAAAGCAATCAGGTTCCTTCACCCTTCCCCTCAGTATCTCCACAAAGGCACTGACAGCCCAACTGTGGGACACAGGTGCTGACTGATAAGCAATTCAGCTCATCACAAGAGCAAAGTGCACCAAGGGGGCTAAAGACTGGATTTAAAAAATGATCTTTGACTGCACTCGGATATTTTTATGTTCTTTGCGGTTACAAAAGATTACCGAGAGTAAGCATGCAATAATTGTGAGGGGATCCTAGTTTACGTGACTGTGTGGATGTCTCTGACATGCTTTATTAATACCACAGAGCTGCTAATCTTTCTCCCCAGTGCGATTTGGACATGAATAAGGTGCTGCCCTCTAGCTTGAATACATACTCTCCTCATTACTATTGCAAATCTCAGTGGAACCAGCTGTTTAGGTACAAGTAATGTTAATAAAAAGTATCACATAAAGACCTGTGAATGGTCCGGCTGGTGAGATTACGCTGCTGTTTCAGATTGCTCGGTTGCAGCTGACAGCACTACCATAATTTCTGTTGAAGGCCTTGGACGCTTGCAGGGCAAAATCCATTTTCTCAAATGTTCCAGGTATGATCAGAGTTAAACTCGCACACTAACAGTTTAATAAGGTTTAGGGTCCACATTCCAGAAAGCAAACAAACAACAGCCTTGCATTTTATGGTAGAGAAATAGAAAAACTTTTTCTTACACTCTTAAAAAGAGGTAACAAGGAGTTCTCTGGAACAGTGCCATAAAATGGGAGCACAGCTCCAGTCCTGGAAGGCCAGAATCCAGCACAGCTAGATGCTGTTCCATGCTGAGATGCACCTTTTCTAAACTCATCTTTTAACAAAAATGTTTAGTGTGTGTGTGAGGAGGGGAACTGCATTACTGTGCCAGAAACGACCTTCGAGGACCAGAGCTGAACACCGCGTTTATTACCCATTTGGATGCATCTGAACCCTTCGAACCCTTAGAGTGTACTGGTAAAATATGATTTCAACAAATAAATACAGAGTAAATCAGTCTGAAAATGGTGCTTGCTCTGCTACACGCTCGCCATTTGCTGCTCTTTCGCTTGGCACGCCACCACTTGGCGGCTCTCCGGACCCCACTACCTTATTAACAACTATTCCCCCCTCCACTTGTGGTACAAGACTACCCTGAAAGTTCTCCCAGGTTAAAAGATCTTTGTTTCTAACACATGAAATAAAAGAAATTTGTGCATTTTGTTCTATTTAAGCATTTGAATGTGATGAAATTCCTGAACCCTGGAAATAATTATTATTTCTACACTATTTCTTTTTTTTATTTACAATAACTTTGTTTCTAGGAACACCAAACAAAGCTCAGCATGACGTCTGACACCTTGAGCATCAATGTCATCCAGTGGAACTTCAAATAAGGGGGTGTACTCACGCATAACAACAATTAATTTGTTAAGCTTCTACAAAGTATCAGAGTTCTATACACATAGAACATAAGATCTTTCTAGAAACATTTTAAAACTGAGAACTAGTTGTATTCTGAGTTGATTTTGGATTCTTTAGAGTGATGCCAGAGAAGAACCACATTTGCTTTCCAAAGAACATTACAATGGATAATTCTTGGAAGAAACAATTTTGTCAATAAGATGTTTGTCAAATTGAAAGAATCTCCCCAAAATGGAAAGCTTCCATACCAAATCATCTGATATAATCTTAGATCCAAGCCAGAAAACATTCATTCTTAACAGTGCATGGGCACATCTATATATTTACAGTCTTCCAGTGTCTCTGCGGAATCTCTGGTGAGTCTCTGGGAGGATCCTCCACGTGTGTTTTTCAGGATGTTGTGATGGATGTGGAAGGAGAAAGAGTGAGTCAGATGCTGGCACAGTCTGGCTCAGGCCTTCACTCAGCAGGGAGGAGAATTAGAGTCGCATTCATCAGCATTTCCTGTCAGCACAACTATTACAATCCACTAAAACCCCACTTCAATTACAGTCAAATAACTGCTCCAATCACAGAAACCGCACTCGCAACCACACAACCTTCTCTTTGTACCACACAACCTGAAATAGAGCCCTGCTGCCAGGACCACTGTGGGTGGAGTCACATGCCAAAACTTTCAGTACACAATGATACAAGAGCTGCAACAACACATCAGTCAGTGCAGCCGCACCCAGGTTAAATAGATCTATTATAATGAGAGTACTAAAAATATCTCCCAATCAACCATAACATGCAAACAACCTGCTTAATAATTAGGTCCCTTTCGTGCTACAAAAAACACTCTGAGGTTTCGAGGCACAGACCCCTGAAGGTGGGCTGTTTTGGTCCTGCTTTGTCCAGCTTATTGTGTCACCAGTTTAACAGCTGCCCTTTCTTGGATCACTTTTGGTAGTTACTAACTACTGCTTAACAGGAACACCTCACAAGTCCTTGCCTTTTAGGGGGTGGTCTCAAATCATCTAGTTTGATCCTTGCCAAATTGGCTCCTCCTTACGTTGTCCTGCTTCCATTTTTCCTGTTTCTTGGTGCCTAATACATCCCTCCCCTTGACAGGCGCCACTATAACAAGATATGTCACTTTGACACATACCAACTACTTACATATTGTTGCAAACCAAGAACGTCCCTTCATGGTATCAGTATTTCCCCAATGGCAGCGTCGCCTTCAATATATCCAAACTCTTGACAGGTGCCATCATAACAAAATAATTAATGCAATTCACTTTATTGGTAACATTTCTCACAGAACAAACTCTTCACAAACATCTTATTTGTGTTTTGTGGCATTTTGCAGTCTTTTCTCCACACTACAATGTACAGTAACACAATGTACACAAACAGTACATAGCTCTACTTAAACAGCAAAACACATGAACTAATGAATTCAGGTTTCAATTCTTAAACCTTATTAAACCTCAATTATATCTGAAGATGCATTTAATACTATATACAGTATAAACATAAGATGCTGTATACAGTATAAACATAAGATACTGTATGCAGCATATACATAAGATATTATATATGGTATAATAATAATAATAATAATAATAATAATAATAATAATAATAATAATAATAATAATAATAATAATAATAATAAT
>JBBMFX010000101.1:29220057-29236336 GCA_037832545.1 Rhabdalestes septentrionalis | reverse complement strand
CTCTCTCTCTCTCTCTCTCGCACACACACACACACACACACACACACACACACACACACACACACACACACACACACGCACAGTACTGTACTAACACATTAGAGAGGCTTTGTTCACTAGACGCTCTGACCTGGTAGTCGTAGTGTGTGTCCTTGTGAATTTAATATTAATTGCAAATCCTTGTTAAAATATTTTAAAAAAATCAACGGTGCCACTAAGTGCTTTAAGAGACTAACAAACAATCCCTGTTCTCCAGTAGGTAATTATAATGTCTTCCACCTTAACAACAGCAAACAGTCTATCAACGAATTGTGTTATCTTTAGGATAAGGATCATCACGGATAGGAACAGGTTTTCCTTTCCACGTTTCTCTGTAGGAAAGACTGCTTGTATTTCTCTTCACCAAGCCCTTTGCTTTTTGGTGACTGTTTAAGCTCCCGTTTTGCCATTAAAGCCCTGTGTGTTTTGTTTAAGTCCTGCATTTGTATCCTGAGACCACATGACAGGCGCTGATCTCTCTTAACATATTATCTGTCTGTTATTGTTGAACGAATGAACGAATAATATCCATCTAAATGCAATTTTTATGGAAACCTAAACCTGATGAACTCATTTTATACTCATTTTGCCACAGGTCTGCTCTAGTTATGTCACATGCTGCTATGAAAATATTGGCTGCATCCCAAGCTGCATACTACCACCTAAATAGTGCGTAAAAAACTACACATCTATTAGAAATGCATTCACTAATGTAGCGTGGGAAATACTGAAGTCTGTGGTTTGGGATGCAGACACTTCCTTTATTTGGAAAAGGTGTTGGTGTAAGTCCAAATAAATGCTTCATTCACCACGTACTGCAATGAGATGTAAATCAACGTCAAACTGCCAGTGACAACATATCAAATTTTTGGTTGGCATCCAGTGTGGCAAATAATGGTGGACACCCCATTTGGCTCCACCATCGTTCAAATCGATGTTTTCTTTACCTCATTTGTAGAAACCGCTGTCAGTGTTCAAAACTAGGCATCTAGCTTCACCCTGTCAGAGTAAAGCTATGCACACTCACACTCAAGCTTCCTTACGAAACATTTCAATCTAAACTGAGTAAAGCTCTTCTGATATTTCATTTTAAAAGTCATAATAATTCCAGCCCTGTAAAATCAGGCTTTCTTTTGCATTTAGTCCCCAAATTGTTCCCAATATTCTGTTCCACATTAGGACTCTCTCAATCTGATAATGCTTGCAATAATAAAGAAAACAAAATTGGGGAATAAATGCAAATATTCCCATCCTTGGACAGCTCAACGTACTTGGAAGAGAACACTAATTGCCAATTCTGTTACATCAGCCAACAGACACCCTGTGCTGTCTAGCTCTGTATTGAGTTCTTCTATTCACAGGGAGAGAAAGGCCAATTGTATTTTCTTGGAGACTCAGCCCCAGATGGCTGGGGCATCACTAGGGATCGAACTCACTGTCTTTTTATGACAAAGCCGATGCTTAGACAGCTACAGTCAAGACTTTTAAACACATAAACTATGTTCTAGAATCAAAGAGTGTGCTGGAGCTGAAAATATGGGCAAAAACGAAAAGAATAACGAAATACAAAGTCGAAAGAACAGTGAGAAAGTTCCCCGTGAGGTGAATGGCGCCACATCAATCTTTAACAAAGTGTAAAAGTGGGGCACATCAATAGGATAGAGCGAGCCAGGCAGTGTGTGCATCACCCAGCTGCTAGCTTGCTGTCCCTCATGACTGACTGCTGGAGGAATCGATTAGTGGGAGGAAAGCTGGGTGAAATTCCAGCCAGCACACACAGCACACACACTGTGTGCTCACCACACAGTCAGCCGGAGGGAGCCCACTGCACAGCTTCTTGACACCTCCACATCCCACACTCTCGCTCAGCGCCAGAGACTTGATGAAGCGGCTGGTCCTTTACCTTCCGAGAGCAGTGTGCCGACACTGAAGTGAACACTGCAAAAACTCCTGATCTAACCAAGACTGGCCTTAAAGTCTTCTTGATCTTGTTTTGAGAAAAATACACTATATAAGAGCAGGTGTTTCTCTTATATAGTGTTTTAAAATTGTTTTAAGATATTTGTTCCTATTTCTAGAAACAAGTGAAATTATCCGCCAGTGCAGTAAGACATTTATACCTGGTAAGATTTCTTGAAATAGGAAAAAAGATCTTAAAACAATCTTAATACACTATATAAGAGCAAAAAATAATAAATTATTCTCAAAACAAGTTCAAGAAGACTTTCAGTCTCGAACTAAGATTGCAAGTCATGGTCCAATGCAGTGAAATGGTAAGAATCCTCAATACCTGCTGATCCCTGTACTGATAAAAAGGGTTTTTTTTCCTTTATGAACTACAGAAAATGATGACATAACTTAAAATGACGTTTAAATGATGCCCTTCACCTAAGATGGCCTTCTGAAAATACAGAACTCAAACTGCACAAACTATAGGAAGAAACACTGCCCCAAAAAGACATGTTAAGATTTCATTGTTACTTTAATGTCATATGTCTCCTTAATTTTTCTCACTGGCCCCACTGTACATTATGAGTGTAAAACGTACATTACATGGTATTCTTATGTTAACACTCGGCTACAGGCGTCAGCATGAAGACGATTATACTTTATGTTGGGGTACAAGAAATGATGTGATATATCAGACCAATACAGGGTATTGAAATGGTGCTATAAGTTTTTAGAATGTGTAGACATAACATAAAAATACATAAAAAATATCCTGATATCCTGATAGATAATTTCTGATATGAGGTATATTATTATTCTCAGTGCAAATGCATATGCAAAAACATCTGTTTTTTGCTAAACAGATGTCTGTCTTGTACCCTCGTCAGATTAGTGTTATTACCCTGCCTGGGAAAGCATTATTTTAGCCAGAGTGCCCTTTAGCTCCTTAACTTTTGGCACTGACAGGTTCCGAATATGCATTGAATCTAAGATTTTTATGAATAACCACTTAGTCCCCGAGCACAGCCCCATTACAATTGTAAAAGCACTGAGGGGCTGTGGGGACTGACAGTGAAAATAAACCCCTGCTCTGCTCTTTTCAAATTCATCACTTGGGACAGGTTTTGTTCCCCCATATTATCTGCTACGAAGGTCATGAATGAACTAAAGCAGGTCAACAGTCAAGTAATGGATTATATCGGACATTAATAGTGCAGATAATTGATTAGTGGAGGTTACACAAGCACAGTGGTCAATACCGGATGCATGTGCTGCATGACGATGAATCAACTGCCTCCGAATGAAATGACTGGCTGCAAACTGGAAACGCAATTACAAGCATAAAAAATGTTACATTAATATTTAACGTTACTTAAGTACTTCAAACTTTATGCAGATTCACTATCCTTATTGGATTTTCAGACGTTAAAGGTATACTTCACATGAATGTTGATCCAAATTTAAATTGCAAGGTGTAGTATTCGATAAACACAGTGGCTCTATGGAAACTAACTGTTATCTGTTATCCTTTATAAATATATTATCCTTGTTATTCTTTATAAATCTGTTATAGCCACTGACATTTCACAGCAAATCAATCTTTCGTTGCTTAAAGCGAGAGGTACTAACGGAATGCATGCTGCCATTTCCTTCTTTGCTTGGCGAGGAGCTGGAGTGAATGGGACTAAAATAGGGCGATTAGACCCTCTTACTTTGTTTTCCCCCTCTGGCCAAGGAAACACCAAAATGAGTTGTTGTTCTTGTGCCGAGGCCAGAAAATGTTCAGTGTCGCTAATTTAAACAATCTTGGCGCAGCAACCAATCAGATCCCTCTTCATTTTTTCTTCTCATTGTTTTTTATCGCAAGAATGTTCTGGTTGCTAAACTGGCAGAAGGTATTTCCTCATATCACGGCCTGATCTCAGAGTCTCTCGACAGCTGTGGCCACGAACTGCAAGGGCAGAAAGTGCACGCCGGACCAAAGTACACCACAACCTGAACTCGAGCTAATCACATTAACAAACATCTGTCTTCTATCAAAAGCGCACTAAAATTTGATGCATACCCCAAATACTGCCCTGCATTCAGTTTACCGCCATGGTCAACACAAAAGTGCATTAAGGACAGATAAGCGGATGAGCAAATATGCTTTGCTCAAAGCCACTGTGATAGCGACCTGCAATCACCGATAGAGAACACTGAACAGAGTATTAATAAGATTCCAGTGTGGTGACAACTACATTATAATGGCACTGTGTTCAGTATAAAGAGAGAAGACTGAAGACTAAAAGATAAGTCATTAAGGAAACAGCCATTCAAATGATCACTTTCCTTCAACTGAGTTAGTTCTGGTGAACCCATGACATCGCTATTATGCCCATATTTGTAATGCTTTATTTGAGGCCTGCCTACATAGAAACTTCCTAACACCTGTATAACACCTGAATAGCATTTACAAAGCAGTCCCTAAATTATATTTATGAAATAACACACTGTTGTTTACAAAGCGAATGGGATTGTATTGACATGAGAGGCCTTAAGCTAAAGTAATAGACATTTGCCATTTTTAACAGTATTATTAAGGATCACTTCAAAGTAATGGAATGTACAAGGCAAAGGCCTAGCTAAGAACACCTTATGTAACCTATCAATGTAACCTACCAACCCAGCAATTTAACTGTATGTCAAGGCCATAAACTGTCATTTACTTTTTGTACAATGTGATCGCTGGCATAAATTGCAGGACTGCCTCACAAACACACTATTCAATGTATTAAAAGGTCCCTATAAAGGTAGTGATTAAATAAAGTGTTAATCAGTAATTAGGCTCTGGTTAATATTGTTTTGCTGCCTTTTAAAATGCTGACCTTCACACTGTGTGAACATTTAATGACTAATGGACTGTTATAAACACCCCAACATGATTTGAAGTACAACCTCGCTGCATTTATGTACATTGTTGTTCAGAACCTACACTGATGTTCCCTTTCTCATTTGATCTTTCCATTCTGGAGCAACAAGGTTTTTGTTTTGACAGCAACAGTACATTGATGGACACAAAGTGATGAGTGAATAATCACAGGCGTCATTGCCGAAGGTAAAAGAAACAGGAGACTCACACAGGCAGAGACGGGGGGAAGAGCATGTGCTAGTTTCTCCTCTCTGAGAGAAGCTGAACGAGGTAGGGGCCTCTTGAGGGGCGGCGCAGGCAAAAGATCTGAGTCTCCAAGAATATGAGACTCCTTTTACAATCTGCTCTGGAATTTCACATTCTCTTTTATTGTTCTTTAGAAGCAAGACTGAAGCTACTGGTCGCTGTTTACTCGTGCCAGAGATGGCAGAGGCTGCTTTAAACTCCCTCCTCCTCCGCCATGCTGCCTGCACCATCAGCTCTCCCAACGCCCCACCAGCACGTTCTGTTTCATGTCTAGATATAAGTGCTTCAGGGAACAGTCTGAGGTTCTGTTGCTTTATCATGGTCTGATCCTGTGATGTCGTGCTTGGCTGAGGTGCCTGGGCTTGCTGACTGGCGCAGGTAGAGAAACTCGGACTTGCTCTGCCTAAAACCTCACAGAATGTAGCCGGTCGATAGCATGTCTGTGGCAGATATGAGTAGCAAACAGTTCCCGTGAAGTTAGAGAGTGCTGCATCTGTTCTCAGAGTGAAAAGTAGAGGCTGACCAAATATCCCTGATATTTAGTTGCTTAGTTTATATTGAAGCCAACTGTTCCTCTGTCAGTGCAGGTTCTCTTCAATTATAGCAATACAGGCCAAACTGGTACATTTGATACAAAGCCAACTTTTTTTATCCGGCATTATTGGGCTATGGGTACATTAGGGCATCACTGCTGGATCGAGTCCTATCTGAGTATCAGTAAGAACGCTGGAATAGCAAACATACCTTGTTCGGCTATTACATGCTGGCTGCATACTTACACACATTCTTCTGCTCCATGATAAAATCTCAATCAGCAGTGCTAACCTAGTAACATACAATCATGAACAGCAGCAACAAAATTGACTAAATGTGGAGATGTTGATTTCTACCTGCTACTGAAATGAATGGGTAGTCAGTATGCATAAATAAAGAACCCTTCACAAAGCACAATGTGTCATGACACTCTGTTTTGTGTTTTTCAGGGGAACAGAAACTATTCACCAGTGGATCCACATCATTTCTTTATCATTTCTTTATCACCAGAGCTCTCCTGGACTCTTAGCATTGTTGAGATTGGATCTGCAATCGCTTGAAAATGCAGATAAACCTCAGACAACTGTGCATCTTGGGAGCTCCATTTTAATGAGCATGCAGTTAATCTGCATTAAAATACTAATGATGCCCACAATGAGCTCAGCAAGGGGACCATGATGTCATTTATCATGATAATGATGTCATATCACCATGTCGGCCAATCCTCTAGAGTTTTACTTGGCTACAAAAATAATGCTTAAAAGTTGTTAAATGCTTCTTTACTTGGACATTACTTGGATGAAAATTACTTGGAAGTGGTAAACTGACCTTATGTCATGAGGAGGTTCTTTACATTTTCAAAAGATTTTCCACATGCACAAAACCCATTTACAGAAGTGGTTCATTGAACGATCATTCATTGAAAAATGAATTTTTACACCCATGAAAAATTCTTCAGAGAACCCCACGTGGTTCTTCAAAGGTATCTCTCCAGAGGACCTTAAATTGTGATCCCTGGTATGGTCTTGAAGAAAAGCATGGCCTTGTCTTCATGTATCCTCCACTACATAAAAATCTAGCAGAAAATGGCAAGTAAGATCTGGATTGAAATCCCTTTAAAAGGTCTGAGATGCTTTCACCAGGATTTAAAGGTCCTTGGCTTAAGGCCCTGATTTGGTGCTGTGGGTCTCAGGTAAGGCGATTTAAAAGGCCACCCCGTCTCCCCACAACAGACCTTTTCATGAGTTAATGGACACGTCAGTGTCAGCGCGCAGAGCAGAGCAATAAACACAGCACACACCATGGTCCTGATCGCTCACACTCGTGACGACCCCAGAAACCTTGCGCTGAGTGTTCCATTAATCCAACATGACCACAACACACGAGCGGCTCCAATAGAGACGGCGAGAAAGAGCAGGACACGAGGAGGAGGGGGACGCCGTCCCACTTTCATAAACTCATGATGGATAGCACTGTCTCCGCACTTCTGCTGAATCCAGAAAATTCCAACATGTGCGGGTGGCTGAGGCACAGGTTAGCCCGGCTCACACCGGCGCCCGCATACGTCTTCTCTAACCGTGGTGGGATGTCAGGGCTGATAAAAACAAAGGGCCAAGATCCCCCACTCCCAGCGGCCTACTTAGCAAAGCAAAGTGTTCCAGCATCTACACTCCATTATGCTGGACAGAAATGGCTCATCCCAGACAGCGAGCATACTTCTTCATTATTGAAAAAAATAATTACAGGTCGAGGTAGGGCAATGCACCATAAAGGTATAGAGAAACACACCCAGGAATAAAAAATGAGCATAAGGTCCATCATTTAAAAACGACATAATTTTATGCTTAAACCCATTGCATGGTCTTAGTATATACAGGCCTTCGTATAAATGGTTATAGGTATGGATATGTCCCGCTATATGGTCTTTTTGCTGAATGTACAGTTCTGAGATACTTTAAGTTACTTGGTCTTGCCCAACTGTGGAAGTAGAAACTTAAATAAAAAAATTTAAAAAAACATTTGGTTTTAAAATAAATACATTTCACTGAAGGCCAGTGTTTATAAGGATACATCACACATACAAACACCTTTCATGACAACTGACATAAACCTACTCAGTCATTTCTAAAGTTTCATTCCAACAAGCCTCTAAAGCAACTGACTGGCTGGAGCAATCATAAAAGTCCTTTATACATGTCGCTTCATGTCTGTTGGCCTTAAATAAAGTACTTTATGATTCTTTAATTACATATTTGGAAAGAGGAAACACGTTTTTTTTATTACTTACATGAATTGACCAAATATGAGGTCAGTTACGCAGATGTATAAGTTCGTATTCGTGATCATTCTTTACTTGTATGGATTGAATGAGAATCAAACTACATATTGCATTCAGTAGTTCTAGTAGTTTCTTTACCTCTATTGGGAAAACAAGAAGGAGCAACAGGCCTGTCGAGAGACTCAGGCAGCAGACAGTGTTAAGTAAGAGATTTAAAAAAAAAAGAAAAAAGAGAGAAAAAAAAAGAAAGGCTCGAATAAAACAGACAGACCATGTAAACACTCCGACCTTTTCAAGCTTTCAGGGGACAAATGATGTGGAGTTGTTATAAACACAAAACATAAAAGTAAAACACACTGTCAGTGTTCCCTGTGTATTACTCGCTCTTACGAACGCTAACATACACAGACTTCTCCGTTAGATAAGAGTGATCGAGCTGTAGCTCGGGGCTGAAAACACCCGCGTCTCCCTAAAGAGTGAGTAAGCAGAGAGATGTTGAAAAGACGTGCAGGCGCGTCGCGCTCTGAGAGAGGGGAGCAGCACAGGCCTCTCATCGCACGAGTGATCATTACCTTATGAGGGAAGACACACAGTTCCAAATAAAGTTTGTCATATTAAACAAATCCTATTTTACATCAGCACGGAAGGAGCATCTCGCACTCAGAAAAACATTGCAGTCGGAACGAATTAAGCCGCTGCGGCATGGCTGGATTCAGCTCATGCTGCTTTAAGAATTCCGAACAGGACTACCCCTCAGTCTCAATACTGCCAACAGGGCCACGCCGCTCTCTAACAAATACATTACACAACAGTACTGGCACCACTGAGGGAGGAGTGAACGACAGCGGGGGAGATCTAGCCTCTGTGAGTTAATTAGCTAGATAAATAAAATTCCCACATTGATACCTCATTGATTTTTCTACATTATCGATAATACAGAAGACAGAAGATGCTCCCTCACTCCTCACAGCTTGTCTGTAAAGCATAATTTCATTATATAGTATCAAAAACGTGCTACCAGGGGGATACATAACTTAGTATTACTAACGATTAACCCTTGTTTAAAGCATTTCCTCATTTATTGTGGTGGTGAAATGCCTGGTCATGATTTATGCTGGCTAGAATCTATTAGAGCTTTAACAGTCTACAGCGAAACCCATTCATTGTGTTTGCATTTGTTTCACTCTGCTTTTTACAACATCGCCCTTGCAGCTAGAATAAGTGGTGACAGAGATTTTTCTGAATTTGTGTTTGATTAAATGGTCATTAGTGTTCCCATTCTAAAGAAACGTACTCAGAATGATTCACAGCGATAGGAACCAGATGTCCAAAGCATTGAATACCTTTAAAAGCTACTAATCGCTGTTAAAGCATTACCGGATTTATTGTGGAAGTCTGCAAGAGAAAAATGCACGGTCATGCTCGCTTGCATAAATCAATTAGCAAATTTAGCCATAAACAGTAAAATGTTTAATGTTTCTTTTCAGGTGAGCTTCCCTTTCGATTTCCACACCATGGCCCTTGCACCTTGATACAGGTTTGGCTGTGTTTAATTATGGTTCTTCACTGTTGATATTTGTTGACTTTTCCTCAAATACCAGTGCTGTTTCAAAATGAATTCAATGTGCAAATGTGATAATCAAAAGAAGGTTAACACTGATACTTTTGGAAATATTTAACACTGCCTGAGTTTGTAAAGCAAAGCATTTTAATTCATAAGAAATAAATAAGCTTCCAGTTTAGAAAGACAAGCATGGAGTTCTTTTCTTTCTGTGTTTTGTTGCAACCAGAGTAGCCCTTGCTTAGCGAGTTAGTAGTGAACACATCAGCACTGGTAGTCATTTATAAAAAAGGTGTAACTTCATTCATTCATTCATTTTCTGTAACCACTTAAACCTTTCTAGGGCCATGGGTTCCAGTCCTAATGGTTTTGGGGCTGGGCAATTAATTTCTCCAGGGGGGCACATGAAACATCTTAACTTTGTTGGAGGGCCGAACCAACGATTACTTGACCATAATTCAGCTTAATATTAATTTTCTCCCATTGTAAAAAGCAGTACATTTTATATTTTGATAAGCTGTTAATAATACTCAGAAGTATAAGAATATTCAGTTCATTTATTTATGTAAATATATTAATTGAGGTGTAAGTTGAAGAGGAAAATAATTCTATAAAAATAATTATATAAAAATAATTCTATAAAAGTAATGAGAATTGTGTCAATCATAAACGTCATAACAAGAACACCAACAGCCAGTGATAAAAATATTAACTCAATAAATCGCGATAAAAGTACACGGTAAAACAATATAAATGTAGTAAATGTAAAACAATCTATAAGTAAACTGATAAACAATCTACGGGTTTATTAACACACAAATTGTTCATATTTGCCAAGCTAGGCTAAAATACGATCCAGCATTTGAGTGGTTCGGAGCTCGGAGTGTCAGTTTTACGAATGCACCCACAGTTGAGAACGTGTGTTCTAATTACAGTTACTGTGTCGGGCCGGGCTGGCCTCGGACACAACGTGCTCAGGCTCGGGTCGGGTTTTATTTTTTGGACCCAATCTAAGCTCTAGTAAGTGGTATGCCCATATGCATCGGCGTATGTGGTATTAACAGTGCAAATGCGTATTTTGAGTAACTTCACCCTGCGTGCCCGGATCCGCCCTGCCGGCGCTCGGCCCCGCCCTGCGACTTCATGGCCTGAGACACCAATCTTTGGCGGGCAGGATTAAAAAGACCAACAGGCCGGACTTGGCCCGCGGGCCGTAGTTTGCCCACCCCTGTTCTACATGTATGTGGACATTAAATCTCTAACCTTTCCAAAGGGTGTCATTAATACAGCAATACAACAGCCCTAAGATTGCCACCAGAAACACCCCAGTAAAGAAGGGATGGAAACAAACTGACGAGGGTATATATTGAAATAGATGGAGCTGAGTTTCCCTATAATATTTAAACATATATTTACACTTTACAGCTATTTCATGCAGATTCCCATACACAGGACTGAAAAATGCATCCCCCTATCCTTCCACATCCTCCTTCCCTATGCCATAATTTATGCTTAGGCATCTGCCACTGTCTCTGTTGTCATTGTTTACAAACAGTTAATGAGTCTGGAACACACACTGTGTACACACAATTCATAATGAACATAGGCGTGTACAGTTCACACACATTCATGTGCAAACACCACACACACATCACACATTTACAGAACATACTGAAAATATATCCCAAGGCTCAGAGCATCAGATTTGCTGACAGTATAACCTTTCAGGCGTGAGTGCATGTCATACACTATTAATGCTAAATTACGAGGAGTGTGTGGATATGCACATCTTTAGCTAATATTTGATGGTTTTTGCTACAGAAACACAAGGACAGGCAGGAATTCATTTGGAGTACAATATCTGATTAGAGTATGACCATATAAACTACGTTTATTGTAAATGATCATTACATATTTAGGGTTTTTCCACTGGCACAAGGAACCATGCTGCACCACGAACAAATGCTTTTTCATTACAAATAACGTGACCAGTGGCTGAGTAGCACCCGAGCTGGAGCTCATTTCTGAGTGGTCGAAATGTTGCAAACACAATATGGAAAGAGGCATTGGTGCAAAAACTGGAAAGCCAACAAAGTACAATCACCACTATCTGTTTGTACTGATCATTTCAGTGGGAGTTTTCTAATATGCTAACAAATGTATCTTTAATTTTCTTTGCGAAAGGTGAAGGTGTACCGGGCCATAGCACGTTTCCTGTGTTAGGCATGTTTCACAAAGTTAAGAATGCTGAGAACATTTGTTTTTAACGCAAATCAAACTATGTTCATTCGTCATTTTGGTTAGTAAATAACACGGCTATATTTGTATTAACAACACAGTGATCACGGTACCTACCAACTTCCTTTGCAGTGTGTGCCATTCTTAATGATGAAATGATCTAGAATGTTTGAAATATCTGTGCCTGTCACCTTTCATTCCCATTTTTCCACACAAAAGAGGTAGTGGTGTGCAAAGTGGCAACTCTCCATATCTGTATTTGTATTTGTTGAAAGGGGAAAATTATTCGTATTCGTATTTGTATTCATATTCGAGTAAAATTCATATTTCAGCATGCAAACTCCGTCCGGGCTCCACCCCTAATACATGGTAACTAGGCAGCTCATTTAAAGGCTGCACGATATATTGTGTTTCAACATTTTTGCGATTTATCCTTCTTTGTAATACTGTTGTCGCAGTATGCAAATGAGCTCTTTGTGATTGGAGCATCTCTACTGATCTCTATTGATATTGAGTTTTAATGAGTCAATATAAAACATATTTTCCAAGTAGAAATCTCAGCCAACCAGCCATGCTGATGTTAATTAAATGACTCCAAAGGGTAAATGGATGTTTCGGCCTTATATACAATACACATGTAATACACACACACACACACTCAAGTGTGCACACACACACACTCACCTGACTGTCAGTATGGATAATAGTGCTTTGAGGTGTGTGTGGTGGTATTGTCTTCCCCTGTCATTCTCTCATAGTCCCATAGGTCACATTAGCACCTCTCGCTTCTCTGCTCCTCCATCTAGCCTTTAGTGTCTGACTTAACGTGTGATGAGACTCAAGGAAAGGAATGTGATAAGCACCATTCCGTAGAGAAAGCGAAATTCTTTAATGGAATCTCAACCAGCCAGCACACAAAAAAGAGGAAACGGAGACTGTCAGCAGTGCTGAACAAAGGTGAAGAAAAAAGTCCACAGAAAGGCAGAAAATCTTTTCACTTCAAATTTGCCCACTGCAAGCTTTGAGCTTTAGTGTTCATATCGATCAAGGGTTGCCGAGTTAAGGTGCAGGTGATTGATCCAATGGTAAGCTAGAGAGTTTATTGCCTAACGCAACACTGCATACTTCAAAATCCTCAGAACCTCTCAAACATTAATACTGATATCATTTCACATGTCAAATACCGAATCACACTATGCAGGGGTATACCGATCGGTTATACACGTAAGAATGTGGGCCTGTAAATATAAAAGGGATGTATTTGAGCCCACTCCGGTACAAAGCTCAGCTTTCAGAACGTATGAGCATGAGTCTTCACCAGACTGAGATGCACTGAACCATGGCAAGATATTTTTATCATGGTCACTGAGTGCCCTTGGTAATGCCACAATATGCTTATTCATTATATGGACAAAAGTATTAGATATATACATAAACTCAAATACGTAAACTTTAATGTATAGTTGGCCCCCCTTTGCAGCTATAACAGAAGGCTTTCCAGTTTCTGTAAGAATTTGTACCCATTCATTCTGTAAAGCATTAATGAGTTCAGGCTCTGCTGTTGGATGAGAAGGCCTGGCTAGCAGTCTTCCTTTAAGTTCATCCCAAAGGTGTCTGATGAGGTTGAGTTTAAGCCTCTGTGCAAGCCAGTCAAGCCCTTCAACCCCAAACACATCCAACCATGTTTTTATGGACCTTGGTTTGTGCACTCATGTTGGAAAAAGACATGCTGGAATAGAAAAGGGCCCAAACCACAAATTTGGTAGCATGGTGTCAAATACAGGTTTGTCCCAATACTTTTGTCCACATAGTACAGAAGTGTATTGTGGTCTTCATCAGTTGGAGCAGCTGGTGGTCTGGTGGCCAGAGAGTTTCCCCTGAAATAAGAAGGTTGAGTGTTTGAACCTAAGGACTGAGAGAGGCACCACTGGGGTACTCTCAAGCAAGACACTGCCCCCACACATTGCCCCTGGGCGCCATTGTCGGCTTCACCCGGGTGAATGGGTTTAACACAGAGGACAAATTTGACAAATGGATTACTTCCACTTCCTGCCCTAAACACTGAACCACTACTTGTAACCCATAAAAAAAGATTTCGTGTAATTTTATACAGCCGGCTCGCACTACATACTTTGAGGACCATAGTGGTTTCAAGAAAAATGGGAGAAGTTTTGTGTATTGGACACCTCTTGTTTGATGCACCCTGCTTTGGCTCTTTTGATCTAAAAGAGGTGAAGTAACCTACATCAGCTTGATCACCAAACAGATTAAAGGAGAGACACGGTTTGTGTGCATTAATGAAAGCGAGATTAGTGGCTGCAAACAATAAATATCCTGAACTCAAGACAAACAAAAAGAGGCTTTTTTAGCATGTTATGCTAACAGCCCCACACTTGGTAGTTAACAGTAGTCAAACTTTCTGCCTGTGCAAACTGAAACGATAATTAGAGCAGCTGATTGACACTTATAATGGTGTTGTTGCTTAGCAACAGGGAGACACCTAGTACAGATAGAGCCATGAAGTGAGAACACCATCCTTAACCAGGAAACAGTAACTCCATAATCTAAATTAACAGTCCATTACGGCAACTTGTTTTTTGTTTTTGTTTTTTGTATTTACCTGTGCATTCATTTCCTCCTCTTTCTTCTCAAAAAGTTGACTGACACTGAATATTTTTTTCACAAAAACCTACAGATCATGTAGTCTAATATTCTTATGTTCACACTAAAGCCCAACCACCCATAAATTCACAAAGGCGACTGAACACTAGTTTCCAAAGTTTTAAAGGACACAACTATGATTAGCAGGGAGGGAAATGCTTCAATAAAAGGTCAACGAAATGCACAATTTAACCTTAATATGCAGTGACAGCCTGGCATGTATGCTCAGTGGTCATTTAGTATAAACTGGCACTGGTCACATACCACATGTTGGCCAGCAAAGGAGCCATGTGGGGTCTCTAATTAGATGATTTACAAAGAGGTGGAGAGTAACGCAGACCAAAAAAGACATAAAAAACACAAAAAGGACTCTATACTCAGAGTAGTGGGGGAAAAAAAAGTTAAGAAGAAGAGGAATAGGTAGATCCCTTGACCTGTGATAACACCGAAGTGAGAACAGTCCAGGTCCATCCATGCCTTTGTGTGGTGAGCCATGCCAAAGAGAGCACCCTGGTGTGCTATCAAACTGCGATGGTCAATGGAGATGTCAGTCTGATGGGCAGCAGAAATACTCAAGGTATGGGTGGAACTGTCACACCTTAGCTGCACGCTCCGCAAGAAACCATAGCAACAAAGGCATGGAGGAAAAAGGGAAAAGAAAAGACGGAGACAGAAAATAAAACTGAAGAGGGAAGCCGGATGAAAGAGGCACTTTTTATGAAAGAGAACTAATTTCCATGACAACCCTGTGCAAGGAAGGGTAGCAACGCTACGACAAGAAAAGTGTGTGGCGCAAAAGAAATGAGAAAACACACAGAACTGAGAGGATATATGACATCTTCTAAAACCAAAAGGTAGCTACCGCATTTTTGAGCATCACTTATTACCCTAGAGCACTGCAATGCTATTAATCAGAACTAGCATGCTACACTTTCAAAGATTCTACAAAAAGAGGGAGCAGCTCTGGTGTCTGTAAAGCTAGCCTGAACCCAAAATCAACATAATATTTACTGTCTTAGTTTATATCCCTGGTCCAGAGAAGCATAATAAATCATATGAATCATAAAACGAAAGTAAAACATTGTTTGCCCACTTCTAGAATGTCTGGGGTTTGATTACCATAAAAAAACATATATTAGCTGCACATGATTATTAGCCGCAGGGTTCATTTTTTGGAAAAAATTTAGCGTCTTATAGTCCGGAGATTTACGGTACATATGTACGTACTTACGTTCAGTGTGTTAGTTCAGTTTGTAACTGTTGGTAGCATTGAATTTTGGAAAGTCTCATTCAGCTAAATATATGCTGAACACAACTGAACTTTAAGTTGAAAATAAATTATTCCGTTATATTTTGCCTAAATCGAACGTTTCACCACGTAGTTTGTTAACAACTTAAGATTCTGTAGACTTCAAAGTAAAAGGTGATAATGATTACAATTGATTTTTGTGCATGTATGTGTCATGCCATTAGGCTAGACTATGCACTGGTGTTTTTGATAGTAGAAACCAAACATTAGTGACTGTAAACTGTACTCTATGTCCATTAAGTTGAATTGAATTTTTTACCAAATAAACTTGTCCAACCTTCCAACAGCTGTTACAGAAAATGCACTCGCTGTCAGAGCACAGACAGCTGACTTGTAGCATTTTGTCTGAAACAGGTAGACAACTTCCACTCTGAGGCAACCACTTAGCACAGACATATTGTAAGTTTACTCATTCCTCAGATTGCCAGACTCTCTGGAGCAAAGAGAGAGAGAGAGAGAGAGAGAGAGAGAGAGATAGAGAGAGAGAGAGAGAGAGAGAGAGAGAGAGAGAGATTGAGACAGAGAAAGAGACCAGTGGAGGGAAGGGGGAAG
>JBBMFX010000101.1:29209915-29219957 GCA_037832545.1 Rhabdalestes septentrionalis | reverse complement strand
TTTACTCATTCCTCAGATTGCCAGACTCTCTGGAGCAAAGAGAGAGAGAGAGAGAGAGAGAGAGAGAGATAGAGAGAGAGAGAGAGAGAGAGAGAGAGAGAGAGAGAGTGAGACAGAGAAAGAGACCAGTGGAGGTAAGGGGGAAGGGGGCCTGGGCAGCCCGTGCATGGTAATTGGCTGCTGTTCAGGAGGGCATTTGCCCTCAAAGCTGGGATGTTTTGTGAACACTTATCGCCATGTCAGATCAGATGAGAGCTTGCAGTGGAAGAGTGATTTGGAGGAGATGTTAGACTGACAATAATCAGACTAAATAACAGAAAAAAAACACACACACAACCCTGAAAAGTGGGAAAAGACAACAACAACAAAACACCATATTGCGGTGCCGGCGTCCGCTGCCAAGCACTCGCTGAACTGCCCTGTTCTCTGTGTGTCCAGATTTCCTGGAGGGAAGAGACTAGCTAAATAATTCATGTTCACGCTTGATTTAAGACAGCCCTTGTTTAATTTTTTTCGGAAGCTCTTTCCACAGTCATTAACCAAGCTTTCGTTAGGTGCCTATGACCTACAGCAGGTATTGCTTTAGAGGTGCAGGGTGAAGTGCAGACATGCACTTCTTGTGCCATTTCTGTGGAGCAGTGTTTGGATGTTCAACCACACTGAAGCAAAACCAGGCCGTTTCTGATCCAAATGAACAAAATAAACCATAACTGCAAGGGTAGCAAACCACTTTATTTTAGACAATCATTTTAAATAATAGTCTACCAACTGTAGTTGATACTGGGTGTTTTTCAGTCGTATTCCTTTATTTTTGAGCATAGTAATTTTTGCATGTGGTAGCTGTGGTATGATGAGTGTCCAATGGGAATACATGCAATCAACCAAGAATCCAGGAAGGACCATGATGGATTACAGAAATTAGGAAAATAAAACAATGCTGTTTGAAAAGAGTCCATGTACATTTTTCAAATGAACAAGCAAAGAGTCTTTAAAAAATGTAATTATTGCCATGGTGGATTGTAGGTTTTGTGGTTTTTCGGTTTAACGTGCAATCTGCAGGGGTGGAATATTATTGCGAGCAATGTGCAGTTTGTCTGATTCATTGTTACTGTTGTTTTACCTTTAGTGTTGCTTATTGTTTTTCTCATTGCCTGCTGTTATGCAATGTATACAAACATACATATAATTACATGAGCTTACATATATATATATATATATATATTATATATATATATAATTTTTTTTTTTCCATTTTTTGCTACACACAAATGTCTATTTTAATACTTTGATATTATTTGTATACCATACTGTTGTTTATATACTTATCCTATTGTTTTTTTTCTGCTCCTTTCTTTGTACTGCCCACCTTCTGCTGTAACAACAAACATTTTCCCTCTAGTGGGACTATTAAAAGTTTATCTTATCTCATTCTTTCTTATTGTAAAAATATATTAGTATTTTATGCTTCACCGGGTCATACACTGGAAAAGACTGGAAAAGTAGGTACAGTACATGTGCACTCTGCTCTGATATAAATAACCATATATTTTACAATTGTAAGTATATTCATACATACTTATATTCATTGAACTTGGCTGGATGTTTATTGTATCATCATGTTAGTGCAGACAGGCTTTTCCAGACAGGCTACTCTTCTCTATTCCAGGTCAGAGTAGTCGGTAAGGGCAGTTTGGAGGCGGGAGCCCCCTGGGGTGTTCCCTGGACACAACCCGCCCGAGCAGCTACACACCACGCCGATGATTACACTCTACAGGACAAGATAAATGGTGTGGTATGAGAGAGTCAGCAGCCAAGCCTCTCATTTGCTTCCCATGGGACAGTGTGTGTACCACAACAAGTCTGTGGCCTTTTTCATTTCCTCCTCTGACAGGCTGTTTGCTTTTTTTGAGATTAGAGAAGGAAATTTATGTAGAAAAAATTCACTCCCATCACATGCAAGTGTGCATTTCTAGATTACTGTCTGCTAACTGGTTTTTACCTGTGGTAAATGTAAAAAATATAGATTCATGTAATTAAATATGGAAAAAGACAATCCCCACCACTCCATAAAATACATTCTTCATCTCTTTATGCTCCGTTGAATAGAAATGTGTCTGTTTCAAACAGTGTAGCACTCACTACTCAAATGAAACAGACACATTTCTATTCAAGGGAGCATAAAGCGATGAAGAATGTATTTTATGGAGTGGTCTCCTTTACATTAGCCTTTCAACTCAGAACTATTAATAAAAGCTGATTTTAACAAGAAAAAATATGTAAAAGAATCCCAAACCAGTTTTTCCTCTCCTAAACACTGGCAGTTTGTTGCTCTTTCGCTTGACGCACCACTACTCAGCCACTCTCTGGACCCCCCAAACTCTGCAGGTTTTCTGTTTTGTCATATGACAAAAACTTCCCACTCCTTCCAGTATGCTTCTACATCACTCACGCTCTAAGGGTTAAACAATATACCCACCACAGTCACAAGATTCTGCTGACCAAACATGATGTCATAATAAGGTACCTGTTAAGAAACTAGTGGATTTACCCCATCAGCAGCAATGATGACCAATTACCCAAAGATATCTTGTCTAACGTTTTTGGCTGGTTTCCTAAATGCATTCATTGTGTCTAGGGTGACTATTGGCTACCCTGCTCCCACAATTTCTGTTACTGCTAAATTCCATCCGTATCTGCAAGCTTTCAGAAAACACGGACAAAAAGAAGGCAGAGTACAGACAATAGGCTCAGTCTGTATTCATATACAAATTTAACACAGAGCATAAATGAACCTTTATGCTGCATTCATGCTACATTGGTGCAAAGCTTTTTTGTTTCACCTCCCACTGATTTTTATAGAGACAGGTGACAGACCTGCATGGAGGACTGTGGGAGCAGAAGTAGAGAGAAAGTGTTGCACTGCAGGCAAAGAGTGAAAAAAGGTGAGAATTATTAAACGTTATGCAATTTAAAAGAAAATTTCACCAGCCAGTAGCCAAGCACATAGCTCAAATGTGGCAAATTTGATGATTCTCAAGCTGTACCTCTATGATGTTAGCATGTGTCACACAAGTTCCACACTGAAATCAGCGTTGGGTGGAAGTTAATAGAATTCCTTATGGTATTTAATATGCTAATAGAGTTGTATCATTGTTATACCCCTAAGAATCCTCCATGGACTTCCTATATGTCATCATGACAACCATGGTCAGCGATCAAAACTAGGCCCCAGGGAGTCAGTGTAAAGTGGAATAGAAGGAGTAGAAACTTGTGCTATACACCCATACTCAAATGACTGGTCCTTTTTATCAGAATCAGAATCAGAATCAGAATCAGAAAACTTTATTTATCCCGAAGGAAATTGTTTGCAAATTGTTTTTATCTAGCCGCTTCTAAATTTCAGATTTTCAGGACAGGCATCGACTCAAAAATCAAACTGACTCCTGCCCTCCAAATCAAACTTTGACATTCACACTTCATGGACAAAAATACTGGGACACAAATCTTTTTCAGGGTGTGGGCTAGGCTTCTTACTTCCAGTGAATGGCTTAATATTAATTAATCACACTAAGACATTTTGGACAATGGCATGCTTCTAACTTTATGCACACAGTTAGCAGGAGAGCTTTTTTATTCCAGCATGACGTGGTTGGATGAGTTTGGTTTGGAAGAAATTGCCTGGCCCACACAGAGCCCTGACTTCAACCTCATCCAACACTTCTAAACTGGATAAACTGGAACGGAGATTGCGAGCCAGGTCTTCTCGACCAGCATGGGTGCCTGACCTCATAAATGCTCTACAGAATGAATAGGCACAAATTTCCCCAGAAACTCCAAAATCTTCTGAAAAGCCTTCCTAGAAGAGTGGAAGATGTTATAGTTGCAAACGGGGGAGGAGACCAACTACATACTGAAGTCTATGTTTTTGAATGCAATGTCAATAAAGCCCCTGCTGGTGTATTGTTTACGCATCCCAATATTTTTCTCCATACAGTGTATGTGTGTTGCCACAAGAAAAAAACTTTTGCTGAAACTGGGCTGATTAATTTGCTTGTACTATTACGACACACCCCCAAAGCAGCCGACAGTTGACTAGGAGCAGCAATTCACTTCACTGGAAGGGAAAATGAGGATGTAAGGTCACCAGAAGCTGCACACATCTGGAAGAAAGTCATGCACCACCACATTAATCTAATTTCTTCACTCTGTACTTGCACCATGATGTCCTCTCAATTATTCATGACAAAATCCTCCTACTACACTGACTGTAATATTGAGTTACAGGAGCAGCTAGGGGCACTTAGCTAAAAGACTGCCCTGCCCTTTTCAGACTCAGTTCAACATGCAGCCCTGGAAGAATACTTGCAATACCTACTCTAAAGTAATAAAAATCAATGGGTAGCATGGGCTCTCAGAACCTTATCCTTATCGTACATACTCTACGCATCGGAAAAATCTTAGTAAAAGCATGAATGTGAAAATATGTACTGTCAAAGTGAAGACTACGAAACTTCTATTTGGATTGTGTCAAGAATCTGTCGTTCATTTTTCATCTCATTAACTCGCTTTGAATTCTACAGTCACTCAAAAACAACTTTCAAGAGCAGAGTGCAAAGAAAAATTTCACACTTGGCTGACTTTGTCAAACTGGACCAACTCTCACAGAGCACTTCATTAAAATAATTTGCCTCTTAAATTGTGTCTCACTTGACTGAAGGACAGGGGAGAATCACTAAAGATCATATCTGAGGCCGTCTTAAAGTGACCGTGACCTCTGAGAGGCATGTCCTCATTGTGCTTTTAGTCTTTTTCTTTTTTCATCATCAGCCTTGATGCCTAATGGGCTTTTCCAATTCTGCACCTCATAACAGGTGATCATATTAAGGGTGAGTTATTGAAAACATCCAAGAGGGAAAATAAATCACCTTGTCTTGCTGTCTGCACTGTGGTAGAACCTTTTAGAGGAAGCAATTTGGGTAATGATACCTTTGTCTTTATCTACCATCAGAAAAACACGGAAAGTTTCAAACTTGAGAGAACTAATATTAGATAAATAGATAAACAGACTGTAACCATCTAGAGAGATCAAAAAATACAGGCCTCTGTCTTATAAATATATATAGCAGTTCTTTGGGGTGACACTATAAAATAACCACTTTTGTTTCTCCAAAGAACCTATAAATGGGCTGTTCTTCTGAAGAACCTTCACAAACAGTGCAGTAAAGCCCCAACTATCGCAGTGGTTACATTCCAAGGCTGCCAAGCTGTGATGCAATAAAAAAAAAACTGAAAATGCCTATTTTTACAGTGTAAACCCTAAATATGCCTCCAAATATGCTCCCTAAAGATTTTATTTTTAACTCAGCTTAATACATTACCCTTAAAGAAAATAAAAAGGTAGACCCCTATTCATACTGTAATGTTTACACTGAACTGTCTCCTGCAGTGCTAGAATGTAAAATACCGATTTTAACCCTGTATAGACTGTGGTGGAATTTGTGCACATGCGTTTTCTTTGCTATTTGCTGTGGTTTTCTTTGGTATGAGCAGGTATATACAGTAATAAATTCCTTTAAATTACAGTAGTAAAATACAGGGCTTTAAGAAGAACAAAGAGAACTATCCGGCCAGACCAAGAGCCATATATTGATTAATTTTCAACAGAATAATTCAATAATATTTCATCATTTACAGGACCACCCCTCCTTTGTTGGGGGGCATTTCTTAAGTACATATTGTAGCTCTGGCTTGTGTCCTCTCCTCTATGTATGGTCTTGATAACTTTCATTTGTTCATTTCCTTTCAACTATCCTATGGGGTGCTACTCTCACAAAGCGAGTTAAAAGTGCACATTTAAACCAATACCAGCGCCCTACACAGCAAACAAAGCCCAGACACTTGATTCTGCGGTACCTTCCCCATACTGGGCCTGAAATCAGACTCCACGAAGAGGTACATAATAAAAAGCCTCTCGCCACAATAGGCTGCTGCCAAAAGCCCTGGATTAATTTCAGTGTTCATTTCTTTTTTTTTTTTCCCCTCTCTTTCAATAACTTAAACAGGCCTTTGGCAGGGTGTGCTGTAACAGGGGGAGGGAGTTAGGACCCTGTGGAATGGCTCCAACGTACCGCTGCTCTCCTGTAAATTAAAAGCAGACTTCTATTTTTCTTTTTTGTCTCCTTTTTTCTGTCTTCTGAGGGCGAGCGAGAGAGGTTGGAGGGGGTCTGGAACTGTTTTCGTAGCCACATCTTGTAGGAAATCCTGAACAGAAAATGTTAACGAGAGACATGAAAAACCACGAAAACCGTGTCTCCCCTCCTCCTCTTACTCAGTGTGACAGCAGCACACACAGGCAAGAAGGCGAACCCCAGAAAACACACACACAAACACACACACACATATAAATTGTCTCACATAGAGCATTAGAACACTGAACCCCTTTCTCCAAGGCATACACAACCACTCCAACCAGGAAAATTACAACCCCACAATGAATTCCAATAAAACATGGGAGGGTTTTGGAGGGGGGGGTTAGAAAAATGAAACCCGTATAAAAATTAAGACATGTTTCTGGGGGAAGCCTGACTGCAACACTTAATCTAGCCCAGATCACAAGGAACTGTTTTAGTACACTTGTTGCATGCAAGGCTCTAAATCACTGAGCGCTCACGATATCCCTGAAATATAAAGCAGGAGATAAAAAAAAAAAAAAAAGCAATGTCTGACAGGGAAGGAGAACATTTGAAGACCAGCGCTCTTAATATGTTGATATGTTAAAAAAATAAAGGCGAAAAAAGAAGAACACCAAACACTGTAGGGGAGAGGCCTTATTCTGCGGCCCAAAATATTCCTTTGATGTCTCAAGGTTTTACATCTTGCCAGAAAACTAGGCACGAAAAGGCCCATCGCTATCTCTGCCTCTTTTGTCATAATTACGAGTAGCACTGCAGGCTAATCTGCTTCACGCAAGCAATAAAAAGGGTAAAATATGCCTCTTAGCCATACCAACAGTTGTAGCGGCGCGCAGGCCCGCTCAGGCGGTGCCATGACATTCAGATGTAACCTGCAATGTATCCTTTCCATTAAATCTGTAGCCGGAAGCATCACCTACAGCCATTAACCGTAATGGTTTGGTATCTGTAAATGTCACCATTGCTTCTTGTCAACAGGCTGCAGCTACAGCAACAACACAGAGCCCCGTTTTCAGATGTGTTGTCTCATTGTTAGCCACTGCACCGGCAGAATGGATCCCAATAAAAAGCAATGAAGCGCTACATGCTAATTAGTGTACAGTGGAGGAATGCTGGGAAGGTTTAGCCACACCCCACCCCCCATCCCCGTCGCAGGTTGGCAGAGTAGCGAGTGCAGTATATACTGAGGTGTGCCTCCTGGAAGCCGATCTTTAATTATAAGTGCCGCAGGGGGACAAGCTGGATAAGTGCCGGACAGCAATTATTAGAGCAGAATGTGAATGCTAGCACCTCCGTCACTGGTTCATTTCCGAAAGAGCGCGGCTGTGGGGATGCATACTTCTCTGCTTTATTGATTTATTTTATCCCAGTGAAAAGGGTGTTGCTTTGGGGGGCCAGTATAACTTTATTTTTGAAAGTGCAAATGTCTGTTGCATGTTAGATATTTAAGTACAGAGTAACAGGGAAGAACAGCAAAACCTGGTACTAACATTTAATAATTGCAGAGAAGTGAACAGGTATCTGTGGCATACTTACAAGTAATCCTGAAATGAAAGTCAAAATAATGGGTAAAAATGAACTAAAGTGAAAAATGCCTGGTCGTTCTGAAGGATTCCTCCATTGTGCCACTAAGTACTATAACATAGAGCTGTAAGGTTTCAAATAAAAATTCAAATATTCATCCACTTCACTAACAAATTCTTGAAAGCACTCTGTTTGTTTTAGTGCAGCATTTATGTCACATCATCTCTCTTTGTCTCTCTCTCTATCTCACTCACACACACACACACACACACACACACACACACACACACACACACACACACACACACACAAACACACAGGGTATCGTCCAAATGCAAAGGACAGCATCACCTTAAACAAACAAACAGCTGATAGCTTAGAATAACAATATGATATCACTGGTGGAGGGGAAAGTCATTCTCAAAGATATGTAAGAACAAGCCTATGTATCTTTTCTCTATCTCGCAGCCCTCCGGGGTGAACAATAATCATTTTCAACATGCTGAGCTTCTGAGGCTGCTTCAGCAGGTACATATCCTACAAAATTCCTTGCATTTAGAAAAATATATTCGGAAGGTTTATCCCAGCATAGTACTGGCTTTTAATATATTACTTGTAAAGTTAATCAGTATTTCTTTATTCATTTAAAAGTATTCTCAGCTTTATTTGCTTGAAATCACAATTTTTTTATTCTTTTAGTATTTTCCCTCTATCAAAGCCCACTCACAACAATAACCAGCCCGGACCAAGCAAACACATCACAGAACCAATGGGAACCCACCTGCCACCTTCAGGACACAACACCAGAGGAGGATTTTTCTAGTTTAACCTAAAAAACTCAGTCTATGGATGCAAGGCTTTATTGTAACCTAGTTTACCTGTAAAATCTCAGTCCAGGGATTATTGAGGCACAACTTTAGGAGGCAAGCAGATGATTTAGAGAGAGCAAGGGTTTTTTTTGCATGTTAAATTTTAATCATATTAACATATTTGGCAATAAACAAAGAAATTAAAATGCAATTACCAGCTGACAGCCATTCTGCACAAGGGCTGCTACTTCTTACAAGTTACTAGTCTCCTCACATGCTGGGTGTATCAGACTTTACTTGTAATTACTATGTTTATCTTTTAAAACCGAGCACGCATCACACTATAAAATATAAGAGGTACCATTACTTGCTAAGAATCTGTGTATTCGCACCGAAAAGCAAAGAAATGCTGACACGTGATGGCAATGACAGTGCGGTGAAGATATTATTCTACCCTTTTGAAACTCCTCTCTCCACTTTACGAGATAATTATAACCTCAGGGATTTTATCTTCAATATGAAATGGGCTTTTTCCCATCGTAGACACTTATGTTCCTGATTGGGAATTCTGACTGGGGATGTGATGACAGAGGGGGCTGGGCAGTTCGGGACCGCGTTTAGGAGGTGGTCTACAGATAAGCACTGGTCAGTCCTGGGGTCTATCACTGCCACCTGAGACCCCCATTCAGCTAAGCATGTCCAAAAAAGGGGATAAAAGGGGGTTCAGAGTGTAGGCGGCCCCAGCAGGCCCTGACAAGGCAGTCAGGAATGCCTCACCTCCTAAGAAGCCTGAGCTGTAACACCCAGCTCCATGCACACACGTACACACACACACACACACACACACAGATTTGTTTTTATACAATGTCAGAATGTGGGATCAGAAATACGTCCCATATGTATTACGTGTGCACAAGCTTATACGTTTTACTAACATGTCCCGTATGTATTGTAAGTTCCAGTTTGTCATAATAATATGCCACAAATTACAAAAAAGAAAAAGAAAAGCACTTGTGAGGACAATTTTGTTCTCACTGACAGTATATGTCAGTCCTGATGTTTTTGGCTCTTCCTGTGTAATTGGGGCTTATCTGTCTGACAAATGCATGAAAACTAACATATCTGCACAAGCACACATTCATCCAATCACATTTAACACTGGACATCCATAGCCACGTAATGCCATAGTTCAGACCAAAAACACACCTGTCTAAAGGTAACACGTATTCTGAAGCGAATCAGCCAGACCGAGGATGTGTAAAACTAAGACAGACAGATAGGTGTGAACTTAGAAAACACCAGCTCGAAAACACAGGCTCCAAAGAGCAGCCCTTTAAAAGGCACATGGGGGAAATGCACACTGGCCTGCGCTTCCTTTCATCAGGAGTGACTGAAGATGAATAGCACTGATAATAAGAAAGGGTGGTTACTTTCATCCAAAAAGTGTGCATGTGTGTGTGTGTGTGTGTGTGTGTGTGTGTGTGTGTGTGTGTGTGTGTGTGTGTGTGTGTGTGTGTG
>JBBMFX010000101.1:29190292-29208949 GCA_037832545.1 Rhabdalestes septentrionalis | reverse complement strand
GCTCTCGCGCTCTCTCTCTATCTCGCTCTCTCTCTCTCTCTCTCTCTCTCTCTCTCTCTCTCTCTCTCTCTCTCTCTCTCATGCCATTCCCTTCAGCCCCAGTCTCCTCCAATTCTCTAATGAGAAAAAGCTGGTAAGAAAATCCTGGCCTGAGTCCTATATAAACTTACAGACATCTCACGGAAAAGCCCATGGAGAAAGAGGGAGGAAAAAAGAATAGAAGGGAGTGAAAGAGAGAATGAGAGAGAATGAAAGTGAGACAAAGAGAGACTATGGGGGAAGAGAAAAAAATAGCAGACACAAATAGAAAAGAATAAAAAATAAATCCCATGTATGGTGTCTCAGAAACCTTAACACACTTTCATCATAATACGGTTAAATAGTTATGTGTTTGATAAGTTTTTCTATCCGTCTCCTTTCTGTCTCTGACACTATTGTAAGCAGCATTCCTATATGATGAAGAAATGGCTCTTTATGATCAAGCCGATGGACAAACTGATTTTGAAAGGAGGGCGTCTGCATGCAGAGGAACCCTTCAACTTTCGACAACTCTCAACGCTCGAACGCTGCACAAAGACTTGCTTATATAAGTAAGCATACACACACGCACATGCATTCAGGCAGGACACAAAGGCTTACTTACAATCACTTCACTGGCACAGTTCTCAGCACATGAAATTAGCTGACTCATATTTCAGAAACACTTGTCAGTTACTTGAACATTTTCTGACAAATCTGAAAGCCAGGCTGGCATGTATGGGCGGACCGGCTTCGCACACGAACCACAGCAAACAAACAAACTCACAAGCACAAACAATGCCTCCTTAATGCCTCGCAAAAAACAGAACAATAACTAGCTCCATGAATAAAGCACCCGGTGTGAGTTCTGGTGAAGGACGACTTAAGAGTTTTCTGAAAATCCTCCTTCATCAGATATATATTCTTCACTCAGGTAACAGCAGGTGAGACACTGTGTAGATGTAGAAAGAGAAACTGACGATACAGACTGGAATGTACTCTTACCATTCCTCTAAAGCGATATCACCCTCTCCAAAGCTCAAGCCATGCTTCATCAGCTCAGCTGATAGGAGGACATGAAATAGAGGAGTAATTTAAAGGACAGATTAGCTGAGCTGTAATTATAACTTTCATGCCCTGTTCAAATAGCTGCCTTATAGATGGGTGGCTCTGACAGGGCCCCATAATGAGCCTCTGTACATTATTTCAAGGCCCGGCATATATGGTGTCCTGGCTGGAATGTGTTATAGGGGTTGGGGGGGAGAAAAATCCCAGAAATGATAGTCTTATGAAATATTGAACACTCAGTAATGACCATCTAGAAGTTTCATCCTTCTGACTTTTAGCCCTTTTTTTTGTCCCTGACGCCGAATTCCTGGTGGCCAAGGGGGCGGAGCCGGCCGCTCAATTGTGATTAACTTGCGATAGTTAAGGCAAAGATTGCTTCAGGAGTCAAACTCTTTCTTCGATAAATCACAGATATGATAGCGTTTGGCAACGGCACCGCCAATTAAAGCGGGAGTAACAATGCATAAGAAGTAGGAAGCTGCCAAGCCGAGGGTGCGGGCGATATTATGAGAGCACAGAGACAGTGGCGGGAGGTGCCAACAGCTCCAGCCCTTTCAAAAAGAGTGAGAACCCAACACTCAAGATGGAATTGTTTCCTAATGAACAGAGCCCTTTACATGAGCCCCATTCCACGTCCTGAAAAATACAGCGGCCCTAAATCACATCCCTGGTGCACAAACAGGAGAGCCTGAGTTTGGGCTTCCAGAAAGGATCTCTCCGTGAGCAGAGACGAAAAGCATAGAAAACGGGAGGGGGGGCGAGGCAAATTCTGCAAGTTGCTGCAGTTCTGGGGGCTCGGATGTTAAATGGAAATGAATGAACACAGTGCAAAAATAAGGCTTCCATTCAGTGTTTGTGTGAGGTGGTTTTCCTCTTGCGGTGTGTATACAACACACTCCCACAGTGAATGTGGAGCAGCGAGCGGTGCGCATCCAAAAACCTGATGCTATCAGCACTATCTCCTGTACTCACTGCCTCTTCAAAAACTCATCCCCAGCGAACAGACACAAAAACACACATGGATGCACACGCAAACGCACACACAGCCCTCAGGCTTCCAGAACACACTTGAGGAGGGACTACGAGTTCCTATGAGCTAAGCAGCTTTGTGTCTACCTCATGCACAATACATTCCGTGGCATTAAACATTAATTATATCAATTTTTATGTCAATTTAATCCAGCTATTACCAGCTATTTCTAAATTTCATCTATTCTTCACCACTAAGAACTTGTTTTCTCAGTGCTGCCATGGCAAGTGTTCGGATGTGTGATGTAGATCATGACTAAACGAGGCCAAAATTGACCCTTCTGAGCAAGAATGCTTCACACCCTATTGATAAGCACTGGGTGTAATGACACATATCATTTGTCTCCACCGTTTTCATTTGTTATGCGGTTTGCTGGTTTTTGCCCATTCCAACACATCAAATGTCAGACAAAATACACCCTGTGCATCATGACATTTTTGGTGATATTATATTGTAGCCATATCACCTACCAATAACATCAACACACAGAAAGGTCTGCATTCTGATACACTGTACACCTGGATCCATCTCAATTACTCTGGTTTTAGGTTGAATGAAGGGCTTCGCATCAATGAGAGCCATGAGTACTGGGGAATTTCCATATTCCCAAAACCAGAATGAGGTCCAACGTCTGAAATCCAAAAAAGTACTTCTAAGCCTTGAAAACAGTAAATGCTAAACACACCCTGCCAAACCCTGCCAGCCTAGCATTATCGACTGATTAAGTATGCGTTCTCTTACCATTGTATTATTTCACAGACAGATCAGATAAGCCAACAACAGTCTGTTCTCTGATTTAGCAGCATGACAAAGAAAATTAGCAAGACAGAACAACAGAAAGAAAGAAAGGGAATGGGGGGGACGTCTCCCCGGTACGCTGTAATATGTAATAACTTTCGGGAGCCGCGATTCTGAGTCGTTACCGCCGGTGCCGTGCCATTTTCCGGAGGTTTGAAGAACACACAGTGATCCTTTCTGCCATATCAGATTCAGTCTGAAGGGAAATTGGCAGCACACCCATGAAGATTGCTCTGGCACTAACCAAGCCATTGGCTAAGAGGCGACACCTATGGGATTCCTCTGCGTCTGCCACAGACTCCAATTGCAGCCATTCGTAGAGCTATCAGTGAGAATTTTCCAGACACCACATTGGGGATCGTTCACTAACCACTCACACACTCTAATTCTTTCTCTCTCTCTCTCTGTCTTCCACACACAGTTCAGGGGCGCCAAACGTTAACTCCTCCAGCCAGGAGGGACCAGAATAAGTCACAAGCCGAGACGTAAGCCAGGGCTATAAAATGCTATTCAGTACAGAGCTATGGGAGTGAAACAAATGAACCATGGACATAAACACAATGAATCATAAGGCCAAGACAGAGTCATCAGCTGGCATACTGATAGACTCAGACTGCAAATCAAATAACTGGACAGATAGAATTTTTTTTATGGAAGTACCTTCTGATGTACGCCAATATATTTTTTAAGTCTTTAATGGATTGATAGAATTGGTAGAGACACCTTAAAGACATTGGACAGGCATTTCACCCTCAGACTTCTTCAGGAAAAGATTGCAAGACCATGTGGGACTGTGGAGAGATCCAGAATCCTGGAGGAACAACAGCAAGCTTCTCTATAGAATCTCAAGTAGCAAAGTCACTTAAAACACCTTTCCAATGGGAAGAATGTGGGATCGATCCCAGCTACGTTTTAAAGTAGTTTAAAACAGTGACCTTTATGTAATAGCCACAGAGATGTATTAAAGGTCGAGCATGTACACGACATATATAACTAAATGCTTCATACGGTAACAAGCCACCAGGTCTCTCAAGCCACAGCAGTACGATGTCAAGCACATACACTGACACTGATCCTATACCAGGTATATGGATCAAGCTGATATCAGCAGAAAACACCCTGGACAGGTCACCAGTCCTCATGGCAGACACACAGATAAATGCATTCACACCAAGGGGCCATTTAGCATCTTCAATTCACCACAGTCCACATCTTTACTCTCTGAGAAGAGACCAAAGACCCCTGTGGCCGCGTGGCTGGGAATCAAACCTTCTCGCTGTGAGTCGAGTGTGGCCTGAAATACTCGCTCATAGCATGTGACAACACATCATGTGACATCGGCCTTGTATGTATTCATGTGTGCTTCAATAGGCAAGAAAGGAAAAATATTGTATTCAAAACATATCTGCTAATATTCTAATAGACTGAATTGACACGTGTTTGTATGAAGTTTTTCGTGGGTTGCGCAAGGCACATCCTAAAGCAACCAAGACATTCATTAGCCTTCAACAAAGGCAGAACAATTAAAACGATATACAACACCACAGCACTCAGAGCTAATCTATACAATATGGATTTTTCATTGTATGTTTAGTTTTTTTCATAGCCCAGCACAAATACCCATATGAAATTTGCCCATAGCACAGCACAGCACATTGTGCCTTAAATGCTTCTGCAATAAATAATCACTGAGAATACCCAAGTATGCACTCAAGTACATTTTAACTGTCCTACGTACGCAAATGCTTTTTCTATCAAAGGTTATTTCAGATTTAAATACACGACCGCTGGGATCAGGCACCGCCATCGCATTCCCACAAGTGAACTGATTGCTCATGCAGCTGCATAGGAGGTGGAATCCGGGAGAAGGTGCTTTCTTCCTAAAGCACACTTAATGAGGTCCCTCATGGCCTGGTCCTTTCTTAAGCAGATTACCTGGGACCTCTGTACCAAAGCGGGACTTGAGAAAAATGGTGGCCTTTTAACACTATGGAAATGCAGCCCTGCGATCACTGAGGAATCCCAGACGTTAAATACTTCTGCAATGGCTCGGGCCAAAAGAACCACACCATCTCCCTGCAGCCCGTGGCGGACCTCTTTCTCGAGACCCATTTCATACAGCCGGCTCATTCTGTAGGGATGTGGGCTTCTGTGGCGGAGGCCAGAGCGTGAGGGAGACTGAGAAACGAGCGAGAGGGGTAAGACGAGTGTGTTTGATTGGGCAGCGTTTCAGAGCCCACAAGGCTCATCATATTTCCCTGCGAAGAAAAACAAAGCATCTGCACCCAGACATCACAATCAGGTCCAGCCAGCTCGGCTGTCCAAAAGAGCATTCTTTCCTTCAGAGAGGCTGCTGCAGGGTCCATCCCAAAACCAAACACCGCACCTACACTCAGAAGACCCTCTTCAATCTTACATGTGAACTGCATACCTGTCTGACTCATATTATTCCCATCCAAGCAATTAATACGTTTTAAAGGTTCCTCTGTTTGTCTTGGCTTTATTGTATGTGTCTGGGGGAAAAAAACAGAATCATTGACAGTATGTGGAGGTTCTTTGATCTCTGGGGTTCTCCACTCTCCCTCTTTAAAAGATCACCACTGTTAGGCTCCCTAAAATGTATAGCATACAAAATGTAGAAATAAACGTGAAAACGTGAAAGAAACTTCAAAGCTCTCAACACAACCAGTAAACATGTCGATGTGTTGACTATTTCTGCATCTTTTCAAATTTTTTGCATTGTTTGTTGCCTCAAAATATGCATTAGAATGCGAACATAGAAAAAAAATGATGATTTGAAAGATCTGCTAAAAATGTTCCCCAGATGTCGTCTTTCAGCCAAGACCTGTGTCTGAATTCTGCTTCTTCAGATTCGCGCTGGAGCAACAAACACTAACAAACATGTGGCTAACAAACACTAGAAGTCAATAGTCACCCAAAATTTTATGTAAAAAACGTCGCCAAAACTTCTCTCAAACCATGTCCAGATGTTCAGGAAGGTGGTATAAACTCATCGATGAGGTTTAGGATACAGTATGGCTTATTGTGAACTATAAAACCAAAACAGATCTTAACAATGGACAACCCCAGGCCTGGAATTTCCTAAAAAACTCTAGATTTCCTAAAAAACTCTAAATTCTAGAGCATGACTTCGACACCTGAGTTAGTTTGTGACTTATCTAAAAGAGTTGAGTGCAGTGATTGGCAACATGATGATGCTTAGTCCATTTTAGTATTTCACAGTAAGTCATACGAAGTCCTAAACCATGTCGACGAGCCTGCGTCTTCTTAGAGCTTGATATGGGTTGAGAGAAATTCTGTCTAATTAATCTAAATGTGTTTAAATTAGAGGTTTTCAGGAACAAATCCTTTAAGATGGAACACTAAACTAAACTGGTCTTTTGGATGTGAAGCCTCAGACAAGCCTCTTTCAAGATGTATTTACTTAAAGGAATTACAAGGTGTGACTTGTGTAAAATCCGCACAAACAGCTAATCAGTCAATGTGATTAGCAAAGAAGTTTGAAATTCACCACTATTATCTGTCCCTAAAATACATGTATGAAACATAAACGCTGAACCTCACTGTGGTCAGAGAAAGCCACTGACCCACACAGCACGTGACTAAAGGAAAGTCCTCTACAAACCACAACAAAGCAGCTGTGCTTAAGTGATTCATGCACATCCTCACAAACTCCCCTTCTCTCAGGCAAGCAGCTACAGCTCCAGAGCTCAAGGGTGAGTAGCAAATTCAGTCGGGGAGAAAAACGGCACTGACTTATTCAAAGTGACCGCTGTAATCACCTGTTCAAGAGACCGCAAGCACACAGTAAGCAACACAGCTCATCAACCTGACACTAACAAATGGGGAGATTCATGAACTGCCACAGACAGATGCCGAGTTGGCCAGCTAATGAGCTATAATGACCGCCCTCGGCTTGTCTGTCAAAAATTTGCATGCAGCATTATTCAGGTAGTCAAATAGATACTGCGACAGCATTTGCAGCAGGTAAAAAATTCACAGAATCTGAACTGCAGACTTACAGCTCCGTCGTGTTCCATGTAGAGGGAGGCATGCCCAAAGCATCGCCTCATTGGAAAACCTGTCACATTCATTATTAGCAGTGGCTGAAGCAACAAATGATTCCTTTCCATTAATGTTATCAGAAATACTAGAAGATGAAGCAATTCAATTGCACATCATCTAAGTTCAGTGCTGTGGCATTTGCTGCTGCCAGTTAAAGACAGAGCTCAATTTCGGTTTCTTTTACATGTACATGGATGAATTGTGTTTTTATTTCACCTCCTTGAACACTTGGTCGGGAGCAGCAGCAGCTATGCATCCTACCTTCACAGGTGTGTGTGTGTTCACGCCCCTGCCATCCATGCGAGGTGACGGACTTACACTTATAGGTATGAAAGGATATGGATTGCAGACCATTTTCAGACACCAACTCCTGGGACGCGTGGTTTGCTTCAGGTAGAAAAACACAACCGGTGCCAGGGAGGGGTAGGGTAAAGCCTCTCCTTCGCCTGCCGACGCCGCCTCCTCCGTCACCTCCGCCGCCACGCCGGCTGCACTCTCCCTCCTCTGTGATCCTTCCTCGACCTCGTCATCATTGTGCTCCCCCCCGGCGGACAGGTCGTTGAGTCGGATGAAAGTCCGAGGAAGAGAGGACCTGCCCTCTGCTTCCCTGCCTCTGTGGTCCTCACAAATATCTCCTCCATCCTCAGCCATCATTCGCCTCCTTCAGGAAAAAATAAATAAAAAATAAATAAGGAGGAACACACACAAACACACACACACAAACACAAACATACACACACAGAATGAGGCAAATTATTTCTCAGTAACTTATTCAAACATACATATATACATAAATATATATAGATATGGATACATGCATTTATGTGTACATTACACAAACATATATATATATATATATATATACACACACACACACACAAATAAACAAATATTCACAATCAAAAATAAACAGGCATGCAAGTCAAATTGCATGGCAAAATTAAAGCTACTTAAAGCTTTTATTCCAGCATGCATCGAATTTTTGATCATTTTTTGCAGAGTGTCGAGCTGTCACTCCTAATCGTATGGGCAGTCATTACTTTTAATATATTTTCAATGGTATTCAGCTTTGTTATATTGTAGCAGTGGAGGCGAGGCGTTTTCCCTGAGAAACGCTGGTAATGAAACGGAGCTTATTGGAGCAGACAGTGAGGAATGAAGGAGGAAAACAGTGGCACAATTAAACAAAGGCGTTCAGGAGCAGCGCGAGAAAAGTGAACCCAAAGGAATATGAGAATATAGGTGAAAATTCAAAGCTTCTGGAAATCAGAGAAGTTAGATACACTGAGCACATGACTGGCTTGTTTGGGGGGAAAGTGTTTTTTTTTCTTCTTACCTGTATTTGCTTCTGCTGATAAGCCCAAACGCAACTCACTCATCGCATGATCGTTTGTGGAGACAGGAGAAGTAGCCCAGGTTCTTGCTCACGGAGAAAAGTCGAGCTCCAGGCTACTGGAGGTTCAGCCTGATGGGCATGGCAGCCTCAACTCAGCCTGATGCCTTCACGATGTCTTGGAGATGATGGACTCCTTTCCTTTCGACGAGAAGACACCAGTGGAGAGAGAGAGCAACTCCCTCGAAACTGGAGAACACTTTAGTTCTGATGCTCTAGAGCACCAAACTCTGAACTACCACACTGACAGTTATACCCTCATCTCTATCGTAGGCTTTTCTCTCCCTCTCAGCGTGCAGGTATCTTTCTTTTTTGCTGCAAGAGACACATGGCAAAGTCTCAGCATGGAGAGATGTGGGTGAGTGGGTGGATTCCACGCAGAACTGCCGTGAGTAAAAAATCTAAGTCTCCCACTTCCAGTCAGCAAAAGACGCTCCAGTGCTCGAGACCCCTCATCCACACCAACTCACAGCTGGATTCGGGTTCAGTTTACAGGCCCCGCCTCCTCAGCAGCGCTCCCTCCAATCATACGCGAGAAAAAGTCCAGCCTCGCTCCGATTGGCCGGAGCGCCTGCCATTTAGCGGCGCAGCCAGCGGAGGTCTTGAGAAACAGCTGGAACAGTATTGTTTACTGTCAGCCAATAAAAAGCTGGGAATTCTTTGGGCTCGGACCAAACCCACTTTTATGATTGGACCATGTTTATTATGCAAGGGGTTTTGTTAAGGAACAGGGAGAGGAAACTGCACACATGTGACTGATGGGAGAAAAGCTGTCACCTCTATGTTTACACATTGGTGTGAAGTAAGTGCTGTCCTTAATACAGTTATTCTCCTCTCAGTAAAGTTAATGAGACGTTTATCTTATGAATAAAAGTTCGAAATAATTATAAAAATTAAAAAACAAACAAATAAACAAAAAAGAAGATAAATTAAAATCTGTTCATATCATCAGTTTAACCCACCCATTCACAGTAACTGTTATGAGCAGTATTCAGCCTGGATAGGAGATAGGAAGTGTTCCTTCGTTTGACTTTTTAAATCATTGATTTAAATCGGGTTAAAGCAACAGCTTTGGTACTTTCAGCAGAAAGCACTGTTTATAGGAGAACTGTGAATAAATCAACAAGTAGCATACAAACAAAAGCAATAACAAATTATTGGAAAGCCACAGGTTACCGCATATTCTTCACCACAAGCTGCATGATTTAAAGTGAGAATACTTATATATTCTCAATTTAAGCTTTAATATAATTAACTTCTCTTTAAATCGAAAACCTTATGGTCAAATTAGAGCAAAAGAGATAAATATGATAGTGATTAAATATTAATCATAATCATATCTATATATTATATTATTAATTATGAATAATTATTTTAAACATCATAAGTGGGCTTCATGGGGAAAAAAATAAAATATACTAAAAACAACAAGTTTAGTCTGGAGTCTATTTTAACACGGTACCATCCATTAGACAATGTTAACAATACAAAAACAAGTGTAATAACCCCAAAAATACGACTCAAAACTTGGTCTGAAACATACTGTTTGGAATCTGATTTGATACAGCCAAATTGTTCGGGGTCTTCAGTCACAAAAGCAACTAAATTTCGACACTGAATCAAACATATTTAAAACACACTAAACACAACATCAGCTACAATTCTACCTTACATGAACATTTGTACCTCAGTGTTCACTGTAACTTGCAAGTGCACCAGCAAGTGTGTCCGTATCCACCAGAAGACCACCAGCACCCTGAGGCTTTACCACACTGCCCCCTGTGGTGGAAGATGAAACAGCAGTGCAGGAGAAGAAAAACAGAAAATAAGGAGGTTCCCTATCTTGACAGACAGATGGAGCAGGTTTGAAAACGATGATCCTCATGCAGAACAGAGAGAAAATGGACAGACTGACTGAAACATTTTTGCGATGTTGATGTTGGTCATATAAGCTCCAAAACCATAGTGAGTAAAACGTGATTTAAATACCAGTTTAACGTTTTCAGTGAATCGATCTAGACAGAGATATTTCTCTGCAGCATTCTTCACTTCTCTAACACAATACAGGAGCTCTGAAAAGTGATACTGATCTTCATTAAAAGGATCTATTATTTAATGTGACTCCGAAGCCTGATGGCAGTGTGGATATTAATCACTCACAGCACCTTTAACAAAAGGACACCATATGAATTACGCTAATGTAGTCATCATTTTTACATTATCATAATTCTTTATGAATGCTAATTGGAATGGAGGGAAATGATAATAATAATGCAAATCTTCATCGCTCAGTTTTCACAGCCTGAAAAACATCTAAATGTATTTAGAAATGTACCATTCACACACCATACTGTTTACAAATGGAAACTAGGCTGCAAAAATTGTTTATTTTTCAGTATGTTTGTGACTTTGGTGAAAACTGTCTGTCATTCTATGGCAGTTTAGTTCTGAAGTTATTAGAAGTGTTCCATGCTTTTTTTTTAATGATGCACGATACATAATGGCTAATCAGAACACATTTCTCATTTACATATACAATGATCATATCATAATATTACCACCTCCTGCCTAAAATTCTGCACCTCATCCTCATGCCACAAAAACAGCTCGGACCCACTGAGACATAAACTCAAGAAGACCTCTGAAGCTGTGCTGTAGTATCTGGCACCAGAGACAGTAGCTGCTGATCCTGTACAATCCAAGGTGTGGACTCAAAGGGTCAGACTTGCTTATCAAGCACATCCCACAAATGCTGGATTGAACTGAGGTTTGAGATCTGGGAAACAAATTATACAGTCTGGTTTTACAGAGTGACAGTGTGCATTACCTTGCTGAAAAAGTACAATATTTACATGAATTGTGTGTACTTAATTTTTAGGTAGGTGTTACAAGTCAAAGTAACATCCACATGAATGCTAGCACCCAAGGACGTTGCCCAGAATGTCACACTGTTACCACCGGATTGGCTTCTTCCTAAAGTGTCATCTCATCCCCAGGTTAGTGATGCATGTACACCTAGCCATTCATATGATTTAAAAGAATATGTGACTCATTAGACCAGGTCTTCCATTTCTCATTAAAGTTAATGTGGCCACTGCCCTTTCGGTTGTGGAAAGGGGTTAGCATGGGCACTCTGATCAATCTGCAGTTTCACAGCCACATATATGGCAACCCGTGATACTTTGTGTGCTCGGAATCCTTTTAAACATGGTCAAAAGGAACTTTTTCAGCAATGTGTATAGTGGTAATATTTATTTTCTGGAATAGGTCAAGACTAGCCTTTATTCCCCATGTGCTTTAATGATCCTTGGGCACCCATGACCCTGCCACTTGTTCAGCAATAGCCCTTCCTAGGGTCATAATTAATGCCGTGTCAAAGTTGCTCCAATTTTTACACTTGCCCACTTTTCCTGCCTCAAGAGCTGACTGTTCTAATATATCCCGCCGCTTGACAGTTGTTATTGTAGTGTCATTCGCTTCATCTGTCAGTGGTTTTACTATTGTGGCTGATCAGTGTATTTGTCTTAAAGGCACAGTTACACTTGAGTCATGAATGTTTCCGTTCATAAACAACAGAAACACCACGAGCGGACTGCAATCCAAAAGAATTAAATAAAATACAAGACAATATAAAGGACACAGTACTTTAATTCTGCACAACTGTGTGCAGCTTATTTGCCCCACATTATTCTGGCATTAATCTATAAAAGAGTCTTTTAGGAATGTTTCACTTTCAAGCCTCAAGATTGACATTCTCCTCATTATCAAATCACTATGTCGATTTAAATTTACACTGGCCAGGGTTATATGGCCAATAAACCAGGAAAAACACAGCCACATCCATAAATCCTCACCATCTGTGTTCGCCGAGGGTTATACTAATGGTGTCTACCATCTGCATCATTTGCTGAAAGATGGGCTACACTGCAGTCATTCAGTACATTAAATCAATACTCAAGCAAATTCAGTTTTGTATTCCAGTTCAGAATTGCTGCTTCTGTTTCCATGGCTGGACCTTTATTGACATTTTAATGTTTGGGGGTTTACTCTAATCTGAGGGAAATGTGTTTTCTTGCTGTTAGTGGAACAACCAGTCATTAGACTCTTCTCAAGCCATTGAGCCCTAAGAGAGGTGATTATCCAATTACTCCATTGGTGGGGTGGTGGGGTGATGGGTTTGCTTCTCTCTGTGTTTATAGATTGGGAATTTCACTCTCGAGCTCAAAAATCCAGCCTCATAATCAGACAGCCTTCGGGCAGGCTTGGGGATGCGCCGATTAGCGTAGCATGCTACACACAGCCTCAGAGCAAAACGTTTCCAGGAAATAGCAGATAAGAGCAGTAGTACACTCTCCCCTAGAGGTGATGTCTTTAGGTCGCTTGGTGTGGAATTTGGTCACGCAACAGTGTGGCACTGGTTGCAGTGAGTCCTTAGACACAGTGGAAACTGTCAAGAGAATATTTCTGAAATATGGAAATTCATATTTTCCTTGTGGTTCGGAAATCAAAAAGTTTGAAGTGGTATCAAAAACTCCTACGTCCTAGTTAACGAAAAACAAGCTACAAAAAGTTTCCTGTTGTTGTGTTGTCAGAAAAACCAATGCATTTACATATATCCACCCATACAGCAGTTTAACCTGTTGAGAAATGGAGAAGAACACTTGAATGAACTACATTCCAGTACAGCAGAACAGTAGTGATTTACATACACACACAGACAAACACATTACATATACAAATGCCTGCAAGTTTCTTAAGTAAAATTCAAATTGCAGGCGGTGTCCTTGAGGCAAAGTTGAGTTTTAATTGTTGGTGAAGGTATGATCATGTTACAGTTTTGCTGCCAACTGTAGAGATGTGCATCACTGTACACAACCCAGATTCTTACTGAAGATTTGTGCTAGGAATTAACATAAGCCAAGTCTATAAAGCCTTCTCAGATTTAGTTTTTACTGTAGATATAATTCAAGTTTTAAGCGAAATGAATCGTTATATATACAAAGTGTGGCATATTACATGATATAGATATCATTACATGATATAGATATGTGGTGGTGGCCTACTGGGTGGGATTCTTGCCACTGGACCAAGAGGTCATGAGTTCCTACCTTAAGCATACCACACTCCTTCATGAGTAAGACCATTAAAAACAAGTTGCTCCAGAGAGACTGCTCCCTGTAGTTAGGGAATGGAAGTCTCTTTGGATGAAGGCGTCTGCAAAAAGCCAACAATGTAATAGACCGTTCTTTCATGAAATGCTTGTTTTGGGATGGTGGTGGCCCAGTGTGTAGGAAACTTGACTGGACCAAGAGGTCATGTTATCTGCTAAATGCTGTAAATATATATGTCAATGTTTATTTGAAAAGGATGCAAACAGGTTGGAAAGGGGTCAAGGGAAACACATCATCTATATATACAAAATGGAAGAAAGAAAATGGAAAAAATACAAACCAAAACTAAGAACCGCAGGAAATGGGCCCTTTAATCACTCTGCTAGATGTAAATCATCACACTTTTACTTCACATGTCTTTAACCTTCAGTAACATCTACTGAACTGAGAAGGCTTAATAATCACTAGCACAAAACCTCAGGTCAAGAACCAGCATCGTCATCTGGCAAATCTTACATTTAGTAAGAATCTGGGTTGTGTACAGTGATGCACATCCCTACAGTTGGCAGCAAAACTGTAACACAATCATACTTGTACTTACGCAAATGAAAACTCAACTTTTCCTCAAGGACACCGCCTGAACTTTTGGTTTTACTTACGTTAGCAGCGGTTCTCTGAAGTAACAAAAGTCTGAAGTCCGTCTTCTGTTCATGCAGATTTTTTCAGTTCTCTTTTTTACAATTGTATTTGTTTGGCGCGTCGCCTCGGAGACGGGACGTCCTTGCTGTTATTTGATTTTCTCTGTTAATTAGGATGATATGTTTGAGAACAAACATTGAGCCGGAGTTCTGTTTGTGGTGCAGAAACCAAGGGCAGAAAGGAAGAAACAGAGCAGAGGCGCCTCCAAGCATCATCTTTCATCTTTTATTTCTGACTTTCCTCCAGACTCCTCTAGTCAGAGCTCAGTGATGTGAAGCATGCTCCTCTGTGGAATATGCCCCGGCGGGCAGGGTCTACCCCACTATGCTTTTCCTCTTGGCCAATCTTCTCAGGAGTCCTGAAGAGCCTTTGCTGCAGAAGTCAGGAATTTAATCTCATAAATATGGATATTTCAAGTGCAGCCATGCTTTACTGTGTAAACAACCTTGGATATACTATCAGTGTTTTAAAATATTTGTTTGAGTAACTGTGATGATGAACATACAGCTGCATTAAATTATGGTGCAGTACTTTACAATAAGTATGATTGACCAATGCCCTTCATAAAGCATTTGAGCATTGAAAAAAATAGTGTCAAAACACACAGTGCATCACAGCTCGCTGTGTATATGCTGTGCTGCAGCAGACCAGTCAGAGTGCCCATGCTAACCTCTGTTCACCACCTAAGGTGCCAACCAAGGCCACATGAGTATCAGAAGTGGACCATGAAACAATGAAAGAAGGTTGCCTGATCTGATTAATCACAATTTCTTACACATCATATGGTCGTATTTGGAAAGAAAACATTTAGCTTCACAGAAATAAATGGTCCATGATAAAAAGGTTTGATGTGGTTACACACAAAAGTAATGTCACAAGTAAAATCTCTAATTTGGCAAGAATTGTGCTTCTTATGAATGTGAAACCACACTTTTAATCATGTGAATTCCAAAAGCACAACTTTTTAGACATAATTTAATTGTCTAAAATACTACATTTGCTGTATGTTAATTTGTTTTACTTAGTTACCATTTATACAATGAGGAGTGAGGGATAAGTAAGAAATGGGTGAGGAGTGAGGGTATGAACTGGGTGAGGTATAAAAGATACATAGGAAATGGATGAGGAGTAAAAGATAAGGAACGGGTGAAGACGGAAGAATAAGTCAGAGATGGGTGAGGTGTAAAAGATACATAGGAAATGGATGAGGGGTAAAAGATAAGTAAGAGATGAGTATAAAGTGAATGATGAGTTTTGAACTTTTGATTGGTGGGAAAAATGCACAAAGTTGGAAGAAAGATGATGAACCTGAGGCAAGATGACCGAGTCCGACAGGCATCCTAGGCAAAATGGTGGCAGGCCATTAAAGTTCCTGCCATGTTCATTCATGCGGTTAAAGAATTGCCATCATTGCAATTGATCTTTTCCTCAGGGCAGGATTATTGACAAAGTCTGAACCTGCTGCATCAAACTCTCTCAACCAAGCGAGCAGTCTATCACAACTCCACCATTTACAGGCAGCAGGTAGGCAAAGACATACTGTCACACAGCGTCCAGCACAGGCACACTGGCTCAACTTGGAGAAGAGCACTGACCCTGAAAGATCTCACAAAGCAACATTCTGTCATATTCATTTAGCCATTAAATAGATCACTCCAAACAGACTAAGCACTAGGCTTCCTTTGCCATCAGGCATTGGAAACAAAGCTGGCCAGAAACAACAGCATGGAGGCTAAACCCAAGTGTTCCAAATAGTCCTGACAACAGAGCTTTTAATACACTAGTGAAGCCAATTGGTCAATGGACCTACTTCATTCTCTCATTACTTGGTGTACTATGGATTATGTCTAATAGTATAGCAATGTACCTCATGTTGGACAGATAATGAACAGATCCACATTAATGGAATACCATGTTTGTTTAATCACTTCAAGATCTGTCATTCTATCCACTCACATTACATAAAAATGCATTTTAAAAGTTCATCCTTAAAATGGGTCTCAACCTTTGGGGTTTCGCAACTTCTTAAAAATCCATTTATGTTTGGCTGGCATCCACCATGGATGACCATTTTAAAGTGGTTTTGGCCCTATGATGGTCATTCAGAAACAACACGACCCCATGTTTCCGTCATTTAAAACAGTCCGCTCAAACTCAAAATCCAGTTCCATACTATAACTGTGGTTATGTGTTACCTTAAATGTAACAACTCAGTACTTTAAAGGCCTATTTCCGCTATTTTCCTTGAATTTATTTTCCCCCAATGACCACTTATAATGCTTATGTCCCAAACCGGTCAAAACTAAATTTTAAATCATAATTTTTCAACTTCTCTCATTATCGCCAAACAGGCTATTCAGCTAAGACTTACACTCCTATAGAATAATTTCCCACTTCTGGGTAACCTTACCGTTTTTAAATGCACTGTGTTCTGACACCTTTCTATCATAGAGAGTGTGAATGCTTTCAGCAGTAGGTGTTACAGAAGCTTTTCTGATGGGACTGCTCACGATGGGCTGCATCCTCTCCCCACATGTATCAGTGAGGCCCGGGTACCCATGAGTCTTTTGTCGGTTCACCAGTCATACATCCTTGATTCACTTTTGGTCAGTAATAATCACTGCATACTGGAAACACCCCATCAGGCCTGACGTTCTGAAAATGCTCTGACCCAGTCATCTAGCCGTCACTATTTGAGCCATGTCAAAGTTTACTCTTTACACTTACTAAGTTTTCCGGCTTTCAACACGACGACTTCATGAACTGACCGTTCTCTTGCTGCCTATTATTTCCCATTGGTTTAAATGCATGTATTTTTGTGACTTCACACAAATAGTTATTAACAACTGCCTGTATATACAGCATTGTTCCAGTATAGGGACTGTATGACCTGGGGAGTTAATGGTATGTTTTGAAAAATTTTTATTCAATATTTACATACTACATTAAATTCTCATTTAATAAAGGTTTGGAAAATTTTTGTTTTTCATAATATGGGTATCTGGGCCTGGGACATGTAATGATATATATTAGGCTTGAAACTGAGTGGGATTTAGGGGGGGTTGTGGAAAGATTGCATTGTTTACTTTTTAGTGTGGGAGACCTGCATCCAGGGTGTAAATATATTGGGCCAAACCACATACATACCCCCCCACACACACAAACATGCACACATATGTGTATACATATACATATACACATGCATATATATTAGGGCTGGGAATTTAACACATTAATTCGATTAATTAACCACAGAAAAAAATAACGCATTCATATTTTTACGCTATTAACACTTTAAGCTCTGCCACTAGTTGTCAGACATGTAGCACTTCAATTCAAGACCAAACATACGTCATCTTCCCAAACCACTGCCGCGTGAGCAGCCAGAGAGCCAGTTCAGTTCACAGCACGTGAGGAAGCGTGTGAGATTTGGAAGAAAAAAACGCTTAAATTGCTTATAAAAAGTTGTCCCGTGATGTCTTGTGAATGTTTCTTGCCAATTCTGACCCTATTTGTCTTTTGGAAAAGACGCTCACGCGTCTCCCGGTTTAATCTTGCGCGCATTTTTTTTTTTTATAAAGAACTCAACTCTTATAAAAACCTAAGGAATGTCTGGAACATATAGCCAAAATTTTTGCTCCATGGTCCAGTTCTGATGATTATGTGTCCACTATGTGTACTTTCAGAGGTGGACAAGGGTCAGCATGGGTGTTCTGACCAGTCTGCGGTTACACAGCCCCATACACAGCAAGCTATGATGCATTGTGTGTTCTGCCACCATTATATCACAGATTGCATGAACTTTTTCATCAGTTTGTGTTACAGAAGAAGCACTTCTAAGGGATTGGGCTAGACTGAATGAAAGAATAAAAAAAAATGTTCACACCCTCAGTGTTCTTCTGGTTAAAAATTGTTTTAATTTTTTTTATTGCCTTTTAAATAATTACTTCAAGATTCAAAAACTAGTTATCAATTAGATTGAAAAATGAAGATAACCTCGACCAACAAATACAAAAAGCTTTTCCTCATCTTTTTAAGGATTTTTGCCTTGGTCTTGAAAATATTACCACAGTGCAGATTGAGTAACAACAAGATGCTGAAATATACCAACTTTCTCTAAGTGGTGCATTCTGACAGTGCACGCAGCACTATGAAAAGCCAGGAAAAGACATGGGTTGCTTGAACCTTCAACCCTTTTCTCCCTTCCTTCTCATTTCATGGCTTTCCAGGAATGGAACTCAGCTGTGGATTTCCAAATGAGAAGAAAGAAGCCTAACCTTCTCTTGATGTGATGTTCACCTGCACTGACAAGCTTGAGGGAAAAAATAGACCTGGCCAGACGTGGTTTTCCTGACAAGGGGCAGGGGCCAACCATGTTATATATATATATATATATATATAGTGTGTGTGTGTGTGTGTGTGTGTGTGTGTGTGTGTGTGTGTGTGTGTGTGTG
>JBBMFX010000101.1:29150355-29164243 GCA_037832545.1 Rhabdalestes septentrionalis | reverse complement strand
AGCCACGCCCCACCCATCCCATGCTAATGCTGCGTATTAACACACGTGAAACAGGCGCTATCCAGCCCTCTATGTTGGACCCTGAGTCGGACCCAGAGCAGGACACTTCACATGTGACTTGTCTTTGCCTGTATCTGTAGTGCTCGGCATCTTATGCATGCTCGTAAATACAGCAGACCAAAATATTGGATCTTTGACTAATCTAGTGGGTGGGGGCTTGAGAGATAAGGGGTGGTTCTATGCTAATTTCCCAATTCTGATGTCACAATAGGGGAGGAGTCCAAACAGCTCGTAGAAGCATATGATTCCTGGCACCAAAATCTTAAAATAGATTCACAAAAAATTGCTGTGCTTGGAGCGCTTAACAGTAGCAGTAGAGACCCAAATGGAAATACGAAAGAATGCAAAAAGTGAGTTTTGAGTAATATGTCCCCTTATAAACAAACTCTCGTTTTTCACAGCTTTTAAAAAACACAGCATTACCATTTTCCAACTTGTTCATGTTTTCAAATATCATGGTGCTACATTGTTGCTGTGTCACCCGCCCTTAATCACCGGCACAAAACGTGTGGGATATAAAGCGGTCGAGATGATATTGCCTATTTCTTCCTTTTGGATAAAGGAACGGTCATTGTTCTATTGATTTCTGAGGGAATGGATCTGGCCCTGGGTGAGGGGGTGCCACTCTGCTTTATCAAAGCAGCTGAACTAGAAATTAAATGATGAGAAGAAAAAGTGACTACAGCACGGCTGTACTATTGACAAACGTTGAGTGAAGCAAGGACACGACAGAACTAGAGCAAAGCCCCCTCCTTGCCAGCTCCCTCTGCAAAAAAGCTCGTTTGCCAGCTCACATTTACTGGGGGAACATGTCTCCCAGCGGATCTAGCAGGGAGGGAATTGGCAGTCGGAATCAGCGTCTACCGACGGCAAATTTGTCTGCTTCAACTCGCTGTGCTATTATGCGTGGGCAGGGTGGATTTTCTGCCTGCCTCTCACTCTCTCTCTCTCTTTCACTCTCACTCTCACACTTTTTCACTCTCGCTAGAGACAGGATTGAGGCAGCACGACAATGGCAGAGTTTTATTGATTGCGCTCTATTTCCTTGCTTTTGTTTCCCAAAAAGACGGTAGCAGCACCAGTTTGCTTATGACTGTGCTGCCTTCTCTCCCTTACTTTGCATGTTCAGACCCGGAACCCAGGCCATCCTCATGCAATTCACCCACACAGGCTGGAAAAATGGAAATCAATGAATATTTCAGAATGGCCTTAATATAGGAAAAGGATGTGATTGCACAAACTGCTTAAGTTTCTCCCTCTGTGTGGGTGGATGTGGAGAAAGTGTAGTGTGAGAAAAGCTCCTGAGGCATCATTTAAATTACCATTTGTGCTTATCCTAACGCAGCCTGTTAAAATCCCATTCATCAATAGATAATCAGCAGCAAGCACACACAAAGGAGAGACGGCACTTCAAAATAATGTTACTCAATGAGTATTTACTATATTGTGTCAAGCTAAAGCTCAACATATGCATACATTGTATGTTCCAGTGCTTTAAACACTAAATCTTGAGAGCTGGTGTGCGTAACAGCGGGCTGTTTTGATCATTCACAGTGCAAGGACAGGTTCAGGAAAACATGCTGGTACATTTGACTCCGTTTCTATGGCACTCGATCCTCTGCATCTTCAGCGGTTACAACTCACATCATTTGAGCCTCGAAATCTAAAGGAAAGGCTACATTTAGGAGTGTGGGAAGACAGAGGGGTCATTCATAAGAGTTTATTTCTACTGTCAAGAATGGCTAATGTTAGAAAGAGCTGTCTCCTGTGGCCTGAGTATTGAAGACAGTCAGTGTGACAATATCTGATATGAAGATGACAGACTGAGTTGGCAGTTTATTAGTTACACCAACGCCAAAAAGTGACATCACTACATGCTGCTATTTTTATCAGTATTAATTTTTACTGTTCAAACTAAAATACTGGGAGTTATTGGTGGCTACTCCAAATTTTGAGATTTCAAAATCTTGCGGAACATGTAAATACATATTTACAGTAATTTGTACAGTTATCTGCCTTGAGATTTGATCTTCATAATATGAATAAGTAGCTTCCGGATGTAAAACACTAATTCAGTTCGGTTATACTTCTATTCTTCTATTCTTATTTAATGTTTTAGTTAATACAATAATCATGTACAGCTCTATTCATCTTTCTGAATATTTCTTAATTTTACAGGTTAGATTAGTTTACAGATTACTGTATATTTTACAGGTTATCCATGTACCGGCAACAACATAAAATTAACTGAAAACAGTAGATCTAAACATTTAAATGGTTGCATATTTTTCCTAAACACTACATTGTCTATATTGTTGGGTACATCCACCATATTGGTATGGTGTAGATTTAAAATTACTGGCTGTAGCTAATTTTTGCTTTCCACAAACTGAATGAACAACATCTACACCAAAGGGGCAAATCTGGTCTGAGACTTCTCTTGTTATCCTTTTCTATTCTCACTGGTTAAACTATTGTAGTAATGCTGATAGGATTTTTGGAAAGGGGGAGAGGGTGGAGGAGCAAATGTGGCGCAACAGATGGTCTACAATCATTAATTGTAAATCTACGAAGTCCCCCTAAAAATACCTAACAAAATGGATAAAGAGTACCAATACAAGGTATGTTTCCTAAATAAACTGGCAACTCAGTGTTAACTTTTAGGTGACCACCCATATCGTTCTAAGAGAAATCCAAGCAGTCTATGTGTGGCTATGCGAGGCCTATCTTATGATCTATGAGGTCATTCGAGCAGCAGTCTCCGGAGCTCCTGAGGGCAGGTGACAGGCAGGGCACAGGTGAAATCCTGACACACGTACGCTGTAGCTTTTCCCTCTTGCTGAACAAGGGAGGAGAGGACAGGCAGCTTCTGATAAAGGAAACCTTCTGTATTCCCATCCGCCAGTATCAAAACCTGAGAGAACATGGAGAAAAATACCAGTGAGAAGCTAAAGATAGACTGCAGGAGTAGAGGAGAGTGAACGAGGACACGGAAAAAAGGGACACAGAGAGAAGGAGTGTGGAGGAGAGAAATAACAACGATGGTCATGATGATGACAATTAGGTGGAAGAATATAGACAGTGAGTGGGAGAGAGAGGCTGGAAAGTCTTAACCCGGTGTAAAATGTACAACGCCATATGTCTTTTTAGTAATAAACAATGAAAGAGTGCAGCAAGGGATGATTACCGTGACAGTCCTATCACTGGCTCACTTTCACTTGACAGTGTTTATATATGGCCCTCCCTGCCATGAGAATCAAGCAGAGTCAATGAAGTAGCCGCAAATACAGGGACGACCCTGACCTTTCTTTGACTGGACTGTTTCATTTACCTACCATTTATCAGTAAAACATTTCGAACATAAGATGTTTACACAAAGGGATGCAGTGAAAATTCGGCCACCGAAATGTTCGGGCCAAAAATGGCAGTGATTGCATTTTCGGTTTCGGACCAAATTGTGATGACGCAATCATGGCGCAGCTGATGCAGCCACAGCCTCCAGGCGTCAGATTGGTTTAGAGTCAGCATGTGTGGCGCGTTTCTATATTTTTAAGAAAGACGTGCGGAAAGACATTTTTCTAAACGTGGGAGTTAATATATCCCGATCTCCATGCAGAGCATGAAGCATAGAAAAGCCCTTCGAGCGGCTTGTGGGCTCATGGTCTATTGGTTAGTGCACTCGCCTGTGCTCAGAAAGTCTGGAGTTGGAGTCCCGCTTTGTTAGTGGTTCAAAACAAACAGCACTTCGAGCGGTGGTGTGTTCACTTGTGACAGAATGGTCACTTTCTGTCTGTGTTTTTGAAAAGGAATGACAGTTTTCGGGTGATCACAGTTAATATATGTCCGTTTGTTTTGTTACGCTATTTTGTTAAATGCCTACATAGAATTTTGTTTATCTTTCACCAGTTTTTAAAGCACTTGTTCTGAATGCAATTTGTTCACAATATTAAAACTGAAGTCACTAGTTCTATGAGAGAAGATATTTAAATGTGTAATATTTCAGCTATCTTCAGTTATCAGTGGGGGAAAAAAGTGCATTGTCTGAATGCTTAATACATATCTTCAAAGTTCTGTACAGATGTATTTTTAGTAATTTAATAATTATTATTTATTTCGGTTTCAGTTTCGGTTTTCAGCCAGGGTGTTTCCTTATTTTCGGTTTTCGGTTTCAGCCCAAAAAAATCCATTCGGTGCATCCCTAGTTTACACCAAAAATTCAAAAGTGTTGAAAGAGTTCACTCTTTAGCTCATTTCCAGTTATAATGGAAATTTAAAGAGATCTCTGTAGAGATTGGACATAAGATTATTCATTTGCATATCAACGCAAAACCAAATGAAAACAATAAGCAAAAACAGTTCCCAAAAATGTGTTCTGAAGTTCTACAATTTTGCAAGATATTTTTTAAGAGGAAAAAGGAGGCTTTCTAACAACTGTGCAGGATCTGGCTGACAACCAAAACTGTCAATATCAGATAACCACTGATCCTACTTAAAGGAGAACAAAATAAACAGGCATTTCTATCCATCCTTCCACAATGAGAATACAACTCACTGCGGGTTTGAAAGGATGTGTAAGTGTCAAAAAACTGGCACAGAGAAAAGGAAACAGAAAAAGAAAGAAAAAAATGCAGTATTATATCGTGCCATTTGTGAAAATATTTGTTCATCATTTAGAGCAATTTTAACACAATTTTCACGTGTAAAAAAAACAGTGTTAGGTTTTGGTACTATTTCTTGTTGTGTAATTGCATAATGTTAAATCCAAATATTAAATCTAATTGTTGAATTCGAAATGTTTAGAACATGTGCTAATTGGCCACGCCCAGTGATTACAATTGGCTGGTATTTGGAAGGGGGCTGGACTGCGTGCTGTGATATGCTGTCACCAACATTTGTCTTAAATGATCTTAAATCTTAATATTAAATATGAAAAATATACCTTGGTCCCTAAATGTGAAATTTCACAGTTAGATAGGGCTCAGTAACACCTTTCTGACGACCCCCCCATTTGCCATAATAGTCCCCCGCAATCTGGAATTATTCGCTGAAAACTGTTCCCCTTGAACAAAAGTAATGAGACACCTGGGCCAGGGGAACGATTTTTCAGCCAATAGCCTAACTCTAGATCGCTGGGGGCTATTAGGGTAAAAAAGGTTTCACCTTTGATGAGGGGATGTCACAGCATGCAGTCCAGGCCCCTAAATTTGTGAAGCTGTTTTTACAAACAGCACACCATAAAGAAAGCAGAAAAATCTCCTTAAGATTCTAAAGGTGACTCAAGGTATATATTGGTCTCTGATTTTTTCCACAGTGTGGTGTGTTGTTTCAATTTACTTTATATGTGAATTTTCATAGTTTCTTTGAAACGTTTTAGTTCTATTTTATTTTTGGGGAATTTTATTTTTCCCCACATTGTCTAAAACACCCTCTCGCCATTGTGTGTAGATCATGAGGATGGACAACAGAAAGCATCCAAAATTACATGTAATAAAATAATTAGCACACATTTTGTCTTATTCTGTAAAGTGACCATTAGGGAAATAAAAGATTTTGTTAGGACAATGACCATAAAGGGTTTAAGACAAAGCAGGTGTCTGACCTTGGCTCAGCTGGCCAATATACAGTCTACACGTATGTATAGGTGTATGGGTAGCATTACCACAAAGCCCAACCTTCACTAAATCAGCTATATTGATTCTCCTAGCTAGTGTTATCACATGCCTCCATGTTTTCCAAGCCTCGTAAAGAGAGAGGAGCCCAGAATAACTCAATCAGGGTCGAGGCCAGTCAGGGGGGCGGCTGACAGTCGATGGTTTGCTGCAGGTCCAGTTAACACAGCAGCAGTGATGGACAGTGGGGTGATCACGCTGGGTTTTGGCTTCCATAACAAGAGGGCTGTACTGACTGGCAATCGCTTTTCACCTAATAATAAAGCAGCTGGAATGAAGGCACATGTAGCCTTAGCGCAAAGAGCATGTGCACATTAGAAGAGAACAGACTCCAGAAAACTGTTTGAAAAACTGTTTTTTTGCGAGACGTGGCGTCTAGTGAGACATCTAGTTCGCGGGTTTAACTACGTACTACCCGAAAGGCAGTCACAGTTATGAGGAATATATTACCGAATATGACAGAGTTTACATTTTAGGCCAGCTTTGGAAGAAAACTCTAGTATGCCAGAGCCAGCCATTCGATTTGCTTTCTGTTAACCTCTCCCGACCGTGAAGAAGAAGTTCCATGGTGTGATTTTTTTGACAGTCTTGGTAACAACTCAACCTTGTAAAACCTGTTCCCAGTCACCTAAGCAGCACAGCCCTTGCTTGCTTCAGAGAAGGCTCACTTCATTGCAACTCGGAGGCCATAGAGGATTCCGCATCATTACCTTCCTGCTAGCAGCCCCGAGCAACATCCTGTCAGAAGTGTGGGGACATCACAAGGCCTGTCAGGAGCCAGACTCAAAGGGCCATGACAGTCCACCAAGGCAGCACATCAATAACAACATGCAGACCAAACACGCAGTGCAGGGAGACACTTTAGGGTTACGCAAGGTGACTTATTTCTTTACAGCTTGTCTCGAAGCTCTGGGCAACTCTACAAAATCATCTGAACATTCTGTCTCACACAGTTTCTTGTTCAAATGTATGTTGAGCACCTGAACCTGTGTCAGTGTTTTTCTTGAGGATAGTATGGAAGTAGTGATTTTGACATAAGAGCTAAGTGCAACAGAACCGAAAATCATCACACACAGACCCAAAAACTCTAAACAGAAATGGTCTAACTTTGCCTTTTTTTCCTCTGCATTGTAGTTTATTCTCGTTACTCATAAAAAAAGTTCTAATAAAAAAAATTTTCTAAATAAAATTTACTCATAAAAAATCCTTTATTAATTAATGTTACTCCTAAAAAAAAAAACATTTAGGTGATTTAATTATTTTGATCAAGACCGTGTTCGGTTTTATGTTTTTTGTGGTCTTGTTGACCAACAAAATAATAACCAAAAGAAGTACTAAACCATAAAGCATTCTGTCTTATGACTCATTCTGTTTTCCATTACTGATAGAGGGAACCTGAATACGCCCTGTTCCTCCACTACATTCACTATCTGACCTCGCAACAATGTCTATCTCGTAAACTAACTCCCATCTCTAAGCTGTCAGTATCTCCACACAGAGCGACCCCTCAATTCCCATGAGCTTTCTAACCCATGATTCCATCACCAGAAACATGTAGTGATATCCATCTTCCAGTCTGTCAGCTCACTCTCCTGCACACCTAAGCACACATCCATCCACACACACACACGGTTGATTAGTCTGGGGAATTTCATCAGCTTTGTCTCCTAGCAGGACCGAGCTGCTCCAGAAAGCTTGAGGCTGTCAGCACACGCAGGTGGAGCACGCAGCCATTACTCATTCAATTATCTGCTGCAAGTTTATTTCAGCGTGCAACACAGCTATGGAGCACATCAACTTTGTTCCTGAATCTCTGTGACCTTCTCCAGAGATGGAGGCTAATATGCAATTATTTTCTGTTTCCTCAACAAATGAAATAATGGCTATATAAATTACACAGCACTTAGAGAGCTTTAATACGTTGGCCAAAACCAAAATTTGAAACCGAAGCATGTTTAAAAAAATGAAATCGTGAAGGGTAAAAGAACTTGACTACAGACGTGTCACAGTTTCCAGAGTGAGATATTCTAAATCAAAGAGCTGGTCAACTTCCTTTCTTCATGATGTATCCTAAAGGCGGAAAGAAAGTTTTAGAAAAACTACAAAAGCTTTGGAGTGGATTTTTGGGGGTGAGCTGGCTATTTTCGAGATTTGTCTCAACTTAGTCCAATTTATAATGACCAAGGAATGAATCACGACAATACTACTTAATTTGTATTTATCATCCTAGATCACTAGTTGATATACATGCCTAAAATTCACAGGCTTATGAAACTTACAAATATTATGCACATTAGGTACACATAATGTCGTTTATTTTCCTAGAACCTGTACTATAGATCTTCATGTTCATATTTCACATTGAAATAGTTGTTATGGAACCAACCTTATTTATTTTATGGTACTGTTTGACAAAAAATGTATGGTATTTTGAAATAACACAAATTAACCCAAATCAGAATACAATACAAATGAAAATTGAACCATTTCCTGCACTAACTCATGGCACATACAATTACGGGCACATATATAACAAGGGCTATTCATGACCTGGCAAGGTTTCAAATAAAAAAGGAAAAGGTCTGAAGGTGTGCCTGTCCTTCTGAACCCTTTCAGCTCTTCACTGTTCAAGCTCCTCATTAGCTTCTTAGAGGGTTTCTCGCTGTAGCAGTGCAAAGCACCCTCTTCCCCGGAGATGGAGCACCTAGGGCCACACTCTGATGGGGATAATCAAAGCTTCGGTACAAATCTGGGGTTAAACATAGTCTTCCTGTGCTTCTTTCTCCTCAGGCTACATTGCACAAGCAAAGCCACTGGTCTACAAATTGGATAAACTGATTGAGAAGATGTTGTAGAGCAGGACATTTTCCTATCAGTTGTTTTCAGTTGAACACTAAAATAGTATTAAAATAGCATTAAATATATTACACTAGAAAATATTCATAATGCAGTGTAGTTGTGAAGAACCGGACAACTCTACTTTGTAGTGAGGTGAATGTGAAAGGTCACTGCAGGGGAAACAGTCATTGCAGGGGAAATCAAATAGGTTTCCTTAATGTGATCTTTAGCCTCAAGTGTTCAGACTTCAAGTGACAAAATCGGATTTCTAGAAATTGCATCGACAAACCGGTAGCTCCACTTGTGTTCATGCGAGTGCACTGACTAGGAGAGGATTGAAGACACATGTATGAGCTTAATTCTTGATAAGTACTGTTCCTACTACTCTAACTAGAAGAAACAAAAATAATATATTTCATAACGCTACATGTTTAGCAACTAGAACATAAATAAACCATCACATTTAAAAAGGAGGGCCCAGTCAGCACACACTGTTCGTTTTCAGAAGCTTATACTGTATTTCACTAAAAAGGGCCTGACAATAGCTTAAACGTTTCACACACACACTCACACTCATCAAACACACACACTCACACTCATATATGGGCTTTAATAACAATGGTTTAAAAATCATGAATGTGTCCAAATACATAAAGTAAAGGTTGCACTGTAAAACTTGTATGGTTCACATCGTGCAGAGTGAAAATGGTGAGACACTGCCAGTTTCAAGACAATATGTGCAATAATAAATTATACCAATTTAAGCAATATACAATTACTATTCTCTCAACTGTATGAATCAATTCCTATCCTGAGAAACTGATTTATGCAATCAGTTCATATTTGGGTGTGTCTCGTGCCATTTTTTAAATGAATTTTTGGCTAACTATGAAAACGGTTACTCGACAGAATAATTTTGGTCTCTTGTCCTCCATTACAGACAGCCAGCAAGCACCAGAACGCCCACCAATCAAGAGTTATGGGGAAAAAACAAAACTGTCATGGTTACAGATTCATTTAAACCAGGGCACCCCATATAGTACTCTTGGTTTTATTTAGTTTCATTTCAGTCCTAACATAACATACTTCCCTCTAATGTTCACATATATCCCACATCTCTGGCTATACCTATGGCTTGGATACATTATGAATATGTGAAGCACCTAAACTTGGGTAATCTACATTTCTTTTACATCAGACAAAATATACATATATATACATATATACATACATTCACAAGGCATTATTTATTTGCCATTTTGGCGTTTTTTCTTCCAAATCTCACTGAATTGAACTGCATTCTCTGGCTGCTCACGCAGCAGTGATCTGGGACTCGCTTTTCCTGCTGTTACTCGAAAATATGCCTGCACATTCAGAAGTGGACAGAGATCAGCATGGGTGCTCTAGATCTGGGTTTCTCAACCACTGGGCCGGGGACCACTGATGGGCCGTGAAGGCTTTTGATTGGGCCGTGAATCTAAAATCGAGACAGGCCATTGGTCCACAATAGGTTATTTAATATAATCTAATGAGGCCAAATGGGCCTTGGCAACATGCTGTGATAGATAGGTGGGCCTTAATTTTGAAAAGGCTGAGAACCATTGCTCTAGAAGGTCTGCAGCTATGTAGCCCCAATGACCGTAAGATGGGATACACTGTATGTTGACATCCTTTATAAAGACCTGCCATTTTGGATACAGTGACACAGTTGTCGAGCCATCACACTCTGCCCCTTATCAAAGTTTCTGCATCCAGCACATCAACTTCAAGAAGGATCTGTTCACTTGCTGCCTAATATATCACCTGTCACAATGTTTTTGAGGCTGTGGCTCATCGGTGTGTATATATATATGACATGCAAGAGCAGAGACAAATCATTATCGAAATGAAATGGGCATTTTGCATTTTTTATGAATTACTATGAATAAAACATGTTCAGCGCATAACAGTTCCTTATCCAAGAACATGCAGAACTTGACATCACTAACTCATACTACTTTTGACAATGATCTTGCAAAGCTCTCACAGTCTTTTTATCAAGACGGTTCATCTCAGACAGTAGTATCCAGAAAATCCACACCTCCTGGAGCTACACAATTCAGCAACTGAAACAATACATAAACACATATCCAAGCCTGTGATTTTTAATATCAGCTTTTTTCAGATGATTTAGCACCTGTTGTGTCTTTCGGAAATTCAGCAAACAGATGGCTCTTGAGGAAATGAAGGGGCCTAAATATAGGTGGGTAGAGGCTGCAGCGCACTCTTTATGACATTAATTAACAGAGACAAAGACCCTGTTTAGTCTGACAGTGTCTGACTTGAAAGAGAAGGACAGGGAGACGACATTTATCCCTTCAGCCGCAATCTAGATCATAGTCTGACACACCTGAGGTTATGATTCCCCAATACCTATGCCCCTGCTGAGCAGGACGTGTAAGGTTGAATCTGAGTGTGAGTGTGTGTAAGACATGACAGCTATATGCGTGTGGACACAGAGAGCTCCTGACCTGGTCTGGCACTTAGAAAAAACGCCCCTGTGAACGAGGTCAGTGCCGAGGGCTATGACCAAGTGTAGTGAGGTCTGACCAAAGCAAAAAGGTTTTTTAAATGTGAATATTCAAAAGACTTGAAATGCAGCACAAAAATATGTAAAATACATCAAGAGAAAAATCTTTTCTTTCAAAGAATGAATGTCGATTTCCTCCATTCATCATAAAGTGATTACATCATTTTTCCTGAGGTACACTGAAAAGAACAATAAACTTATATGCTTGTTCTGTTAATGAACTTACTATTGACAAAAGTGTTGTACAATATAAGTCAAGTGATTTTTGCTCTTTTTTTGCCTGGGTTAGAGTTGCAAACGATTTCTTCATTTCATCACTGAAAATAATGAGAATTATTTAATGGAAACGGAATTTTATACAAGAGAAACTGTGCTTAATGGCAGACTCTGGAGCTTTCTGTTTAGTTTTTCTGTCTGATCTTACTCAATCAATGATGATAACAGTTTCCAATCTTTTTTTTTACATCATTTGGGCACAGTAGCCACCCTTCACATTGTGTACACTGAATAAAATGTACATTAATTTACATTTGAAGTGAAGAATGTTCTTTGCTTCTTCCCAAACCGGGACAAAACACTAACAAGGCTTGCGTGATCTTTTGCCTTACACCGAACAACAGTGAAGAGTTCAACCCATTAAACGCTACAATAAAAACAGCTGCAGAAAACCCATCTACAGCCATTGCTCACTTCTAACTCTTTCACTTTCTCTTTAGGTTTTTAGAGTGGTTGCAGTCTAACCTTATCTGTTATTTCACTTATGAATGCATATTTATGTAGCTATATTTACACATATTTTTGAAGGGAAACCTGACTGGATTTTCCCTCAATTTTGCTGAAGACGTTGCCTGATGATGGCACTGTATCTCACCTACATCTTATGAAAATGTCAGAAAGACACTCAATAAAATTAATCTTTCAAAAAAACCAAAACAAAATCAAATAGAATCTTGGTTCACAAACTACTGAAAACAACAAAAAAACATTTCTTAACTTATTACTTTACATTAGTAAACTATTATGCTATCTACTCTATTATTTATAATATGTATTAAAATAACCATAAAAATCCTCCTGTTGTTTGTTCTACTGTTTTTACCACATATAGTGACCAGCTGAAACTGTTCAAATCCATCACTACCATCCCTGTGAGTCATCTGAGTGTCTTTCATTATCACTTTGATTAAATACATGATTAATTTGCTCTAATCAGACATATGAATGCTCGGCGTTCTTTGTCTCTGTTCTCTATTGGCCAATCTTAGTTTAGATCATTTCTAAATCACCGATGGAAATGATACATTATGTACCTACACTTAGGAAATCTCTCATTTATTAACTTGTTCTATCTCTGATAGTTTTATAGCATATGTGGGATCTAGGAGCCCCATGAGAATGAAGTCAGAGATTCGTTGGATGTGAAGACTAGCCGTGCTCAGAATTCCGAAATACAATATTTAAAGACAGACAGAAAAATCACATTATAAAAGTAAAATAGATGCACATCCTGCACTATGAATCTTTCTAGACAAACAAGATCAGGTTTTCAACAACAGTTCATTTTTTATCTGTAGATCAAATGGAGATTGAGAATACAAATCTCCAGCAGTGCTTTCTTTTCTGATTTAGAAAACCTGTTGTTTTGTTTCACAGTTTGTAAGACCTGCTTAGAGTCTTGCTCCATTTGATTGCCCTCCCTCTCTCTCACTCTTTCTGCCTGTCTCTCTCTCTCCTCTCTCTGATCAGTGTGGTGCCCTTTGTCCACCTCTAAATGCCTTCTTATGTTTGATTTTTTCATCTTATACAAAGGGCAGTGAAGGGGCCTATATTCAACAACTTCACCTTCAGTTCCAGCGGAATGTCACCTGGTTCTCCTTCTGCAGGTTCCGCTCTGCCGCGCTTCTCACCTTCTCTTTAGGTTTTAGGAGTGGTTGAAAAATAATTATTAAAAAATTATTTCACTTATGCATCATTATTCAGTTTGGAAATGAAAACCTAACTGCATGTTTCTGTGTTTTTAGTGTAAAGGCAAACTGTCAGTGCACATTTTTTTAAATGTAAGGCACACACAATAAAGCTTTGGGGAAAAACTGAATTATGTTTCAGAAAAACAGAATCTATTTTATCAATGTACTATATATGATGCATACAGATCCCTCTTTTGATTATCCTAATTCTACATGTTATTTAGTTATTGTAATTTGAAAATATTTTTAGCATTATATATAAATTAAATACATATATCTATTTTGATTATTTTGTTTATATATCTATCTGTTACATACTTTGGGGCAGCTAGTGGCCACGTGGTTAGGGAACTTTAATCAGAAGGTTGTGGGTTCAAATCCCAGGACTGCTTGAGGCACCACTGAGGTATGGTGTAGAACTATTCACTGTTGTTTTGTGCAAGGGAACAGACCATTCAAGCCTTGTTAGTGTTTTGTCTCTGTCTGGGAAGAAGCGAAGAACATTCTTCACTTCAAATGTAAATTAATGTACATTTTATTCAGTGGAGGGCGGCTGCTGTGCCCAAATTATGTAAAAAAAGATTGGAGACTCTTATCATCCTTCTGGGTAATACACACATATATCTATATATCTATATATCTATATCTATATCTATATCTATATATATATATATATATATATATGTATATATCTATATATCTATATATATATCTATATATCTATATCTATATATCTATATCTATATATCTATATATATATATATCTATATCTATATATCTATATC
>JBBMFX010000101.1:29109638-29121621 GCA_037832545.1 Rhabdalestes septentrionalis | reverse complement strand
TACCACCACAGGGTCGCAAGTTGCTCCAGGGAGGCTGTCCCTTGTAGTTAAGGAATGGAAATGAAAATTGCTTTGGATAAAATCGTCTGCTAAATGCCACTTTTTTTGAATGCACAATTTTGTGATGTTACAGGTGTCTTAAAATTGTTTTCTATTTGGGCCTAAAAAACTCCTTACATTTACATTTTTTGAACATATGTTTTAATTTAACTTCCCATGATGTTCACTGCTAAATGCCACTTTTTTTGAATGCACAATTTTGTGATGTTACAGGTGTCTTACAATTTTTTTCTATTTGGGCCTAAAAAACTCCTTATATTTACATTTTTTGAACATGTGTTTTAATGTAACTTCCTGTCATGTTCATTTAGAAAATAAGTGATATTAACCCAAGAACACATTCAATTTGATCAAAACTATCAAATTCTGTATCACTCATCTGTTGATTGATGACTGCAAGGACAACGCAATTTTATTTTAGAACCTCCTCTGGAGGTAGTCCTGGAAGCATGTTCTCTTTTTGGTTCTGCTGAGGAATATTTTTTGCATTTTTGCACCTCATATGTGTTTTGCCAAGGCAGTCCTTTTTCCCAGCATGCGAACCCATCACATGACACATCACTGGAAAGCCCAATATATCCTCTACAGAATACTATAGGGCTTGAAGGGGTAACTCCAAATATTTAAGGGAGATACAGGTGAACACATATCCATTATATAGGACGCAAATTAATGGACCGGGTCTCAGGAGATTAAATATTCTTTTTCTGTAGAGGTGTTCATGAGTCTTTTTGTCCACTTGGGGGCGAGATAATATTCTCACCCCTGTAGTAACAGACTTGCTTTTACTTCCTGCCTCCCTGACAACAACATAGCAGGGGAGAAGATGGTGGAGGTGGGAGAAGATGAGCTTAAAAAGCTCGAATATCTGTCCCTAGTGTCCAAAGTTTGTACCGAGCTCGACAACCACTTGGGAATCAGTGACAAGGACCTCGGTGAGCTAAGAAATTTATTGTTTTATTAGTTTTATTCGTCCCTCAGAAACTGAGGCTGGTGGGAGTGTGGATGCTAGTGTGGCCCTTAGCTCAACCCTCTTTAAACACATTTTATCAGATTTTTGTGAGGTTTTATGCTACAACATGTCTCCATATTTTCATTACATAAAACCTGTTTTGTTTCGAATCTGTAAATAAACCGTCCGACTGGATTTCTTTCTGTTATGCTAACCGTCATTAGCATGGCTAGATGGGCTAACTTTAAATAGTTTATAATTACAGTTTATAAGTATGTTGTACTTTTCTAAAGGTCGTCTAATAGCAATATGTTACTAATGGTCCTGGACCTGAAGTCTGGTTTGATACCGAAACTGCTAAAAAAAATTCTAAAATCTTGGTTGTCCGAATACCTCGTTTGATATATGTTCAGTCATTCTAACTTAGTAGCTTTACTTTATTAACCAAGTGTCCCCTTATTTACACCAGATACTGTTTAATTTACTTTCACCGGAGCTTGATTTCTGTATTAATCTAGAGTGATAGCCAACTGCTTCTCAACCTGTAACACTCATTTTAATGTTGTTTACAGCTGAGTTTGTCATCAGTCTTGCTGAGAAAAACCCAACCTTTGATGGATTCAAGTCAGTACTGCTTAAAAATGGAGCAGACTTCACAGTGAGTGTTTTGCACAATGCTTTTTGGCTGTCAGAATTGTTCTTTTCTTGTTTGACCTATTCCATTTTTAATCTAAATGTATTTTGAACCTGATATAGAAGTGTCTAGACTAATTACATTAAAAATGTTTTAATAAAATAGCACTATGTGAAAAGTAGAAAATGGCCCCTGTACTTTCCTGTGTTGTTGCACTTATTTGCAGAGAGATAATGGTTTGTGTGACTTTCTGTCTTTTCAAATCTGCAGGACTCACTCATTAGCAACTTACTCCGTCTCATTCAAACCATGCGTCCACCAGCTAAAGCCTCTACCAGTAAAGGTTTGACATACATTAATAGCTCTCTATGAACATAGGATTAATGTTATTGAGAAAGATAATTTTCCATTTTGATTTGTGAATTTATTTTTCATGCAGGGAATGAGCCTGTTGTCAAGCAAAAGAGTGAGAAAGACAAATTAAAGGAGCTGTTCCCTGCCCTGTGCAGACCAGACAATCCCAACACTAGAGTAAGACTTTCTTGCTTTTTTACATTTTTTGTTTGAAATTAGACCAGCGAACATTTATCATACATTTTGGGTTTACCAGAACATGCTGGATGAAGATGATGTAAAGGTTGCAGCTGATGCCATGAAAGAGTTGGAGATGTTCATGCCCAGTGCCTGTGGCCCAGACTCAAAGAGCAGCAAGAAAAGGTGGGGAAAATTATACTCATAAAGACGAACATAATTTTGTTTCTAATCTAAGTGCAGTGGCAGCATGCACACTTGGTGTACAAATTAACAATTGTAGTAAATTAAGAATACAAATGCTATATTGTGCATTCATTTGAAAGTTTTACTGTATATATCTAGTAGTCACATGATTCACATTTACTAAAATGTATGCTTCATTTTTGGAATATTTTCTACTGTTTAAATGCATCAAGTCGCATTTTGTTCAGTGATGTTTGTTTTAAAAGAGGCATTCTCTCGTGTAATACAGTATTCTGTAGTTTGGCATGGAATGCCAGTTTTATATGTTTGAATGAATTCTTTATTTTAATTTACTTTCATAAATGTTCTTTCACCACAAACCCCATCATGCGTTATGCTAAGGCGTCTCACAACCATCCATTGTCTTGACAATGTAAGATTTGAAAATAATTATTGCAGTTAAGCTGCAATGTAAAATAACACTTCAGTCCACTCCAGCCTCAAGTAGATTGTCTAAATGGAGGTCAAAACATTTCAATGTACATTACTGTTTCATGCAAAAAGCATGTTTATATTAGAGGAAGCAATTGCTTTATACTATTTGTTTTGGATGGTGAATCTATTTTAAAGTAATTTTAAAGTATTCTTGAAGATTTGCCGAAATAATTTTTAAATATTTGAATCATAGTGGAATCTTTTGATGCTCATTTGTGATGCCCTAACGAACTGCACTCCCATCAAATTCTTGAGTTTTATTAATTATATTGTTTACAAAATCTGTTACTGTAATAAATCTGTCCAGATTGTAATTATTTTGATGTCCCCTTTAGATCTGAAGCTAGCAGCAGCAGGAAAAGTCGGAGGAGTAGGAGTCGCAGTCGGAGTAGAGATCGAGATCGAGATCGGGACAGGGAAAGGGACCGGGACAGAGACAGAGACCGAGACAGAGATCGTGACCGTGATCGCGACCGGAGGAGGCGCCACCGGTCTCTTTCTCGCTCCCGCTCAAGATCACGCTCCCCAGTGAAAGAAAGGAGGCGCAGGACTCGTTGGCATTCCCGCAGCAGGTCCAAGAGTCCTGGCCAAGGAGACCGAGAGAAGGGCTCAGACCGCTGGAAGGACAAACATGTGGACCGTCCACCCCCAGAGGAACCTTCAGTGGGTGACATATACAACGGCAAAGTCACCAGTATTATGCAGTTTGGCTGCTTTGTTCAGCTAGAAGGACTGAGGTTTGTTGCTATTGTGTGATGTACCTTGCTTGAGAGTAACCTCTTATTAACATCTTATTTTTGAACATTTATAGGATGTTTCTTAATCATTTCTGTACCTGTATTTTGCTGTAAAGGTTTTTAATAATGACATTATTTTTCAAATCCTCTATGTATAAAGGAAACGATGGGAAGGGTTGGTCCACATCTCTGAGCTTAGGAGAGAGGGCAGAGTGGCAAATGTGGCAGACGTAGTCAGCAAAGGTCAACGGGTGAAGGTCAAGGTGTTGTCCTTCACAGGCTCTAAGACCAGCCTTAGTATGAAGGTAAGTGGAGAACTGACAAATACAAGGTAGTTGAACATCTACAGCTGAGATCTCTAGATGAGGCATGCTAAAAGCTGGTTGTACTTGCCTTTGTCAGGATGTTGATCAGGACACAGGTGAAGACTTGAACCCTAACAGGAGGAGGAATGTTGGGGGAGAGGGTCAGGAGGAATCGGCCATGCGAAACCCAGACAGACCAACCAACCTCAACCTAGGCCACGCTCCTGAGGTGGAGGATGACACGTTAGAACGCAAGAGACTCACCAAGATCTCTGATCCTGAGAAATGGGAGATCAAACAGGTATGCATTCAATCAGATGTTAAGATCCAATAGTAGGATGTATTTACTGTAGAATAATGTGTTGCTGTTTCCTAACTCAAGTCTTCCTAATTAAATATAATTTAATAAGTGGGCTGAGAGTTAAATCTAGTTTGTTTGGATGTTTTTGTAAACAAAAGCTTGGAATAATGTCTTTGCCTCTAGGTGGCACTAATGAGAACCGTGCAGCTGTGATGCTCTGTTGCTGAATGCTACAATATTGATATAGTTTTGTTAATTGTTTCCTATTCCTAGATGATTGCAGCCAATGTGCTCTCCAAAGAGGAGTTCCCAGATTTTGACGAGGAAACGGGGATCCTGCCTAAAGTTGATGATGAAGAAGGTATGTTGGACAAGCTCCTACTTGCCTGAATTGTCAGTCATTTTATCACCTTTTTAAATAGAATGTTGTCTGTTGTTCTTCTTTGAGAATTTGTTGATATTTCTGTCTTTAAGATGAGGACCTAGAAATTGAATTGGTAGAAGAGGAACCTCCTTTCCTTCGGGGACACACAAAACAAAGTATGGATATGAGCCCTGTGAAAATTGTGAAGGTAAGTCAATGTTCCTTTAGATCATGCAGTGTGCCACAGGTTGGGTAGTGTCTGTATATTGTCCTCACTTGCTTCTCTTGATCTTTTTCAGAACCCAGATGGATCTCTGTCCCAGGCAGCTATGATGCAGAGTGCACTGGCTAAAGAGAGGCGGGAAGTGAAACAGGCTCAGCGGGAGGCTGAGATGGACTCCATCCCCATGGGCCTCAACAAGCACTGGGTGGACCCCCTGCCTGATGGTAGGTTGTGATTTCATTTATTTATTTTCTTTTACTTGATAACTGTGGTATCATTCCTCACTGATTCAGGTAGGTGTTGGCAAAGATAAGCTTAAATTGTGAAGTGTTTGAGACAGAAAAAAAAGTTTTTTAATAATCACAAACACTTGTTTTAAATGTTTTATAATTCCAGGTAGATATAGGTAGGCAGTCTGTAATGTAAAGTCTAAGTATTAGAATGTATAAGTTTTATTTCTGATTTCCTGTATATTTACAGGACTTAAAATAAAAACAGTCATCCTAAACATTCTAAGACCTCAGGTAGATGATAAGCTTAAGGTTTATTATATGTTAGAAATGTTCTTTTTTTTTTACCCTCATTTTGATTTCCTTTATATTCATTTCCTGTCTTGTGCTCAAAAAGCAGCACTTGTTGCATAATATTGTGTGCCAGACCTCCCCAGTGTCTGTGTGTCTGATGGCCATCTGGTTTCCTGCACACTTTTAAAAGGGCGGATATATGCTTGGCTACAGTTATCTTTGCTCCCTATATGCCCTCTGGCTTGGCAAGAATCCATCATGTCTCTCAATAAATGCACTTTGCTTTCTCTCCACACGCCGACCAACCTCCCCCCTGCACGTCTGCAACATACACTACACAGTTGATGGAAGGCAGATCGCCGCCAACATGAGAGGCATCGGCATGATGCCTAATGACATCCCTGAGTGGAAGAAACACGCTTTTGGGGGCAACAAGGCCTCATACGGGAAGAAGACACAGCTCTCCATCATTGAGCAGAGAGAAAGTCTGCCCATCTACAAGCTTAAAGAGCAGCTCATTCAGGTTTGTGCTTTACCGATGACTGTATTGAAGCTTCACCACAGCTCAAATAAAAAGTAGCACCAGATAATTTTAAACATTCCTCACCTCGCCTCATTGTTTTTACATTTTGGTTATTGTTCAGTGGATGTCATGTGTTTACAGGTCAGAAATCATGGGGGGAAACACTGAACAACCACAATGTTATCTAGGCTAGGCCTAATGTTACTGATAACATGTATAGGAATCCTCTATTAGTGGTAGCTTACTAAGTTACAGGTAAAGGTTTGATGAACAAAGCTAGAGTCTGACCTCCATTAACAAGTATCATAACATTACTTAATAAATAGAAGATGACAGTTTTGCATGATAATTAGGAAGATATGGTGGAAAATAATTGGTTTAATTTTTTGTGATGTATTTGCAGGCTGTTCATGACAACCAGATCTTGATTGTGATTGGGGAGACAGGCTCTGGGAAGACCACTCAGATCACTCAGTACCTTGCTGAGGCTGGATACACTACACGTGGAAAGATTGGATGTACACAGCCCAGAAGAGTGGCTGCCATGTCTGTGGCTAAGAGGGTGTCAGAGGAGTATGGATGTTGTTTGGGACAAGAGGTGAATACTTTTCACTGTGTGTTAGTGTAGATGTCAAATCTGTGGCATTCATGCCTGTGAAATCTGTTTTATTTTGCTACACTTCTGGAGGAAGATTAAAATAACATTTCTGTGAATGCAGGTGGGCTACACCATCCGGTTTGAGGACTGCACGAGTCCAGAAACTGTCATCAAGTACATGACAGACGGCATGCTGTTGAGAGAGTGTCTGATTGACCCTGATCTTGGCCAGTATGCCATTATTATGCTGGATGAGGCTCACGAGAGGACCATTCACACTGATGTGCTCTTTGGACTGCTCAAGAAGGTATGGCCGCCAAAGAATTAGAATCTCATTGTAACACTTGGTAAAAGTATATTCACTCATGAAAACAGTAAATCTTCCAGAAGTTCCACTAGGTTCTTTTAAGAACTCTTATGGTTTGAAATGGTATAATTAACAAATATCAGGTTTTATCCCTGACAATGCATTTTATATACTTAACATGGTTTTCCATGGAGAACTTATAGACTAGATTTCTTTTATTAATTTTCCATTGATATTCTTTTGGCATTGTTTTACAGACTGTACAGAAACGCACAGACATGAAGCTCATTGTAACGTCTGCTACTTTGGATGCTGTGAAGTTCTCACAGTACTTTTATGAAGCGCCCATTTTCACTATTCCTGGTCGCACTTACCCAGTAGAGGTACTGTACACCAAAGAGCCTGAGACCGACTACCTGGATGCCAGCCTGATCACAGTCATGCAGATTCATCTCACTGAGCCACCAGGTAACCACTTATCTTCTATATAATCTGAAATATTTCCCTTTTGTACATCTAAATTTATCTTAATACTTCCCTTCTGTACATCTAACTTTTTAATTGTTTGTATCTGCAGGTGACATTTTGGTGTTCTTGACCGGTCAGGAGGAGATTGACACAGCCTGTGAAATCCTGTATGAGCGAATGAAATCCCTTGGCCCTGATGTTCCAGAGTTAATCATCCTCCCTGTGTACTCTGCCCTGCCCAGTGAGATGCAAACTAGAATCTTTGACCCAGCTCCACCTGGCAGCAGAAAGGTAAGATCATCTTTCTATGTTCTGCAAAAAATGAATTTGAAACACAGCACATGCTTAAAGTGTTGTTTTTTATTATTATTATTATTAATTCATTTTTTTATTCTTACATAGGTGGTCATTGCTACAAATATTGCTGAGACATCTCTGACAATCGATGGGATCTATTATGTTGTGGATCCAGGATTTGTCAAGCAGAAGGTATACAACTCTAAAACAGGCATTGACCAGCTAGTGGTGACCCCAATCTCACAGGTAGGTTACTTCCATTATTAATCACCTAAACACAATACACCTTAGCTCTGCGAAGCCCTGGATCTGACCTGTGTGGTGTTTCAGGCACAGGCCAAGCAGCGGGCGGGCAGAGCAGGCAGGACTGGACCGGGGAAGTGCTACAGACTGTACACAGAACGTGCATACAGAGATGAGATGCTCACAACAAATGTACCTGAAATCCAAAGAACTAATTTGGCCAGCACTGTGCTGTCACTCAAGGTGTGTCTTCAAACACATTCATAGACCTTATCTCTGTTTATTCTTGTAATTTAATAGCTACATTTACAGCTTGCAGAATGTAGTGAAAAGTAATTGTGCAATTATTTATCCTATCTCACTTTTTTTTCATCATATCCTACTTTTAATGAAATGTGTGTCTGTATGCTAGTTGGGAAACTGTTCCATCTTTTTTTCCCTTTCAGGCTATGGGCATTAATGACCTGCTTTCATTTGACTTCATGGACGCTCCACCTATGGAGACTCTGATCACAGCCATGGAACAGCTCTACACACTAGGAGCTTTGGATGATGAGGGACTACTCACTCGTCTCGGACGCAGGGTATGAGTTCTGGATGGCTGTGTATATACATTAATTTATGTACCTTATGTAATTGTTGTATGATTACAGTTGTATCATTAATTCACAAGGGCTGATGTCTACTTGTGCAGAATTTGTGATGATGAATGCTGAACAGTCTTCCCCCTCGACATTTCTGTTTTGTCTCAGATGGCCGAGTTTCCTCTGGAGCCTATGTTGTGCAAAATGCTTATCATGTCCGTCCACCTGGGCTGCAGTGAAGAGATGCTGACTATTGTGTCCATGCTCTCAGTACAAAATGTGTTCTACAGGCCCAAGGTAATGGTGCAAGCCATTTAGGGTGATCACACTTACTCTTTGTTCATGTAGAGCTGCGTTAGATTAAATATGGTAAAAAAAAAAAAGTCTTCTTGGCCGTGCAGTCACTATTACCAGACATGATTAGCCTCAGCACATGCTGAAGCATGCCTATGAAGAACATAAAATTGATGAAGCACAATCAAGTAAATATTTTTTGATTGCTAAACGCCTAAATGTATTATGTCAGGACAAACAGGCTCTGGCTGACCAGAAGAAGGCCAAGTTCCACCAGCCTGAGGGAGACCACCTGACCCTACTGGCTGTGTACAACTCTTGGAAGAACAACAAGTTCTCTAATCCATGGTGCTATGAAAACTTCATTCAGGCTCGCTCCTTGCGGCGTGCACAGGATATTCGTAAACAGATGCTGGGCATCATGGACCGGTAAGGGGGGAAAAAAGCCCATTGGTGTAATTTTGGCACAGCTTTACTTGCATGTAGTCTATTCCTGAAATGTTACACTATCTTACAAGTATCAGATTCTAGGCAGTCAGTGGAACATGTTTCTTTTCGTTTAGACATAAATTGGACGTGGTATCATGCGGTAAGGCCACTGTGCGTGTACAGAAGGCAATCTGCAGTGGCTTTTTCCGTAATGCAGCTAAAAAAGACCCGCAGGAAGGCTACAGGACCCTCATAGACCAGCAGGTGGTTTACATCCACCCCTCGAGTGCTCTGTTTAACCGGCAACCTGAGTGGTATGTAGTCCTTAATAGTGTGAAGACAGCAGTGACTTTATTGCCTTGTACTTGTGCATTATTGTTCTAACTTGTTCTTATCTTCCTTCAGGGTGGTGTACCATGAATTGGTTTTGACCACCAAGGAGTATATGCGAGAAGTGACTACCATTGACCCTCGGTGGCTGGTGGAGTTTGCTCCAGCCTTCTTTAAAGTGTCAGACCCAACTCGCCTCAGCAAGCAGAAGAAACAGCAGCGTCTGGAACCACTCTACAACATATACGAGGAGCCAAACGCCTGGAGAATCTCCAGAGCTTTCCGCAGGCGCTAGAATGCCCTTACAAGATATCCATAGACTGCCATTGTCCTCTAATGCTCTTGCCGAGTGGTGGATCCATACACAGACAGTGGAAGCAAGACAGGAAACATGGACAGATAGAGAGGCACAGGTAGTGCTTTTAACGTTTTCGTTTGTAAGCACCCATACAAATGTTAGAAGGTTTGGAATAAACAAATTTACAACATAGATGTTGTAACTTATTGTGAAACTTCTTTTGGTTCCTGTATTCTCAGATGGCATATTGGTTTGTAATGTATAGAGTTCTACCCGGTCCTGCAGCTCTTATGCAATGGAAAATAATTTGATCTTAGGCGGACAGTCCCCCAGTGACTGAAGTGCTGACAGGGAAGGAGGTTGTGATCAATTCAGTTAGTTCTTTTTGTTCCTTCTGTTTCCATCTTGAATCATCCTTATTATGGATTTACAGTCATTTATGGACCATGACTCAACACAGGATCAGTACGCTCAACCAGAGCAGCATTTTATTATAATTGTGTTTTGTGACAGGAAATGATTGGGAATTGAAATGTGGAGAGGTTTTTATGTTGTTAACCCTTCTTTTGTATTTAATCATCTGGGACCGTTTCCGCGCTGCGTTTAATAAACCTTTGTTTTGTACTCCAAAAGGTTCTTTCTGTTGCTACTGTAATTTCTGATATTTGTTTTGCCTCTGGCGACAAAATTAATTTAACTCTGCATTACCCGTATGACTTGAAGCCTGTGAGGGGGGGAAGAAAATAATAAAAATGCCAGCTGGTTCAGCTTAAATCAAAAATAGTCACTTAACTTAAGTGTCTGTAAAGCCAAGAGAGTTTATTTCAACAGCATAAACAGAGCAGATTTACTATGAGGAGTATGATTTGGTTAAAAAAAACAACAACACTGTAATATTACTGATAAACATTTTACTATTTATTTATAGTATTATTCAAGTTATTTGGATTATAGTGTTACTGCTTCTTTGAGAAATGCCCTCCTTGGACTACAGGTCCAGCACGTTGTTCAAGCTGCAGTTTTATGTCACTCGACTAGTTGCTGAAAGAGTAGTCATGTGACTGATATTTACATCATGGAAGGCAGATCTGTGTTGAGGCGTCTATTAAACAAGACTTCAGGAACACTGGAAAGCATCAAAGTGAAAGTGACGTATTTCGTGACTTTTGCCACATGTTTAGTGGATACAGATTCCAGTGAACTGCTATACTGGAGGATATAGATCTGGCATGTTTACGTCTTTGCACGCTAAAGGTGTTTGTTCAAAAAAGAGCCCTTTGTCACCCATTGATCAGCATTTTTTTTCCAGCATGTTGCGTAACTAAATCATAGATAACCTCCTCACGTTGTATCCTGGAAACCAGTAACTTTTCAGTTAACATTCATTTAGGGTACAACAGTGGGGAAACTGGTCTCAAAGTATCGTAGTCGTAATATTGGGTCTTTATTAAACCACTCGTTGAACCACAGTCACGGGTTCGTATTGAACAGGCCTCACAACTGAGAGTCCCCTAGTGATATTAATTTAAACAAACCAGAAAGAAAAAAAACACCATAGCCTTATATACAAGTGGATGGGGTTGGGCATGTGCAATAGGTGCATGGGAATAAGGGGGTAGGGGTAATGGGGCTGTTGGTGGCATTAGTACATGTAGCCTTTGGAGTAGGGCTGTGGGCCCAGGTTGGTGGCAGCTTGTTCAGAGGGGTAAGTCACACCCTCGTCCAGGTGGGACAGCGGCACCGTGTCCTCCTCGTTCACGTAGCGCTCAAACTCGGCCTTCAGGCTGGGTCGCTGATTGTCAGGGAACGCTAACGAGATAAGCGCTTCTGGCTCACACACAAACTTGTAAACGTAGCGTTCACCTGCCACCTAAACACAGAGGTTTTCCAATCAGTCACAGTGCAAACTGTTGTGTCAATGAATGACATTAAACTTTATAACTACAGGTGGTCCTCAAGCTATGACAATCTCATCATACGACAGTTCAAGTTTACGACATTAACCCCCAAAAATAGTATGGTTGTGCACGGTAAAAGAATACGTAAAATACACAGTAATACGGTGTGTGACTGAGGGAGTTGGCGTCCCCCTGTACAAATGTCTACGCCAAATTGAACTGTTAAAGACTTTTTTTTTCTTATTTTTTGTGTCTACAGTACACTGTACAAGTAATCTTTATAAACATTAAATATTTTATATTTATATATTTTATATTTATATATTTTATGTATATATATATATATATATATATATATATATTTTATATATACATATATATATATATTTTATATATACATAT
>JBBMFX010000101.1:29048076-29076234 GCA_037832545.1 Rhabdalestes septentrionalis | reverse complement strand
CCCGCACAAACACACACACACACACACACACACACCCACACACACACACACACACATGCACACCAACACACACACGCCCTTCCCCAAACCCCAAATCAAAGCTCAAACAGGACACGAGCACTCCCTTTTTCTATACGTGGTCACACTCTATTGTCTGTGGTCTCCAGAAAATGGCCAATCTGAGCGTCATTACTGTGCAAAAGTGGATGCAAAGATCATATGTTTTCTGGTTCTGCACCGCGCAGGCGGAAGGGGGAAATGTCACGTTCCCTAACGTGTTTATATTCCACTTGCAAATACAAAAATACCCTCAATGTGTTCCAAATCGGGTAGCTCGTTTTAAAGTGCTTTTTTGTACGGGCCAAATTACAGCTCCCCCAAAAGTTTACTGCTGCTTTTTGGGAAAGAGTCGATTCTCTCTGTGTTGGCTCAGGCCCCAGAGGCTCGTGATTGGTGGATTTCCTCTTTCAGGAGCTCGGGTTTCTCCCTCTTTGTCCACATGAATGGTCTTACTTATGAATGAAATCTCGGCTCCTCCTGTGCACCAATCAGAAGACAGACTGTACCAAACCATGGCAACCAAGGGCGGGGCCTGATCCCAGCCAGCCAATCCCTGAAAGGGGCCTCCGAGAGCTTCCCGCCTCGATTTAGCAGTTGTTTTTCATTCACAAAAAGGAAAGAGAAAGTTGAGGGAAGAGAGAATGAGAGAGGGAGAGAGACTCCATTCATAAAAAAAAAACTTGCCCTGGCATGAATGTACCGAGTTGTTTTCAGCACACGCTCTATTAGCAACAGACACAGCATGAAGAAGAAAAAAACAGCATGAGGACCCTCCCCAGCAAAGCGGCAGTGCCTTAGAAAATGTAGATTAATTCTTAAAAAGTGGATTTATTTCTCTATAACCCTATATACTGGGTTCCTATTATTTGTAATTTTTTTTATGGATGTGGAAGCCAGTTTATGAGTGTATGTGCGTGTGTTTGTGTGCGTGTCTCTATGTGGATGTGTTTGCATGGATAGGTGAGTGTGTGTGGGTGTGTTTGTGTGGGGGGGTTGTGTGTGTGTGTGTGTGTGTGTGTGTGCGTGTGTGGGTTGGTGTGTTTGTGAGTGTGTTCGTGTGTGTGTGTGTGTGTGTGTTGAGGCAGACACTCTGAACTAAACACACACACTCACACATCTTCCCGTGTGAGTTTAATTCAGTCACTTACTGTGGATAATCTATTTGTTACACCCTCTCCGACTGCCTTGTCTTCACTGCACCATTTGTTCACTATTTGTTCACTACATATTGTGCCTTCATGTGTGCACCAATCCTTTAATCTATTTCTAATATGTGCAAATACAATGAAAGTGATTCAGAATAACGAAACAACAGATACTGATACCAATCAACCATCAGCATTATTTATGTTGTTTACTGCTTTCCCTAGTGAATTAAATTAGACTGTGTTGGTGGACTGAAGCTGGGTGGAAAGAAGTTTCCTCATCATCAGGACTCGTAGGACCGGCTAACACCTTTGCCCTCACATTAATCAAATCACTGAAATCAAATCAAGCCCTTTCCTGTTTTTTAACGTCCTGATAAGGTTGACAGTAACTGATAAGCTAAAGAACAGTTCAGTTTATGCAGCTGATTACAGCGAATTGCAACACGTTTCAAAAACAACATTGCACATGCAGCATTCATAGATTAACTGCAGCAGCACTGACCGTATAAAACAACATGAAACTAATTCACGATATTTTGTTTAGATTTTGTTTAGGCCTAAATGTAATAGTGAGATCACCTCAAAACACAGGCCAGCCAGGTTTTTCCATCAGTGCTGTTGTATTTAAATGTAAATTTTCTGTCAAAGAAAGGGATGTTAAAACCCACGTCATGAAATTGTAAGGATTTAATGGCTAAAGCAGTAAGTGAGACCCCGGCAGTGGGGAAGCGCACTGTTCTTTGACCTCCTGTTGAGATTCCCATTATCTCCCATGGCTCCGCCATTTGTGCAAGGCATGAAACGTATGTTCATGTCTTTTGCTGCCAGATAATCACTTTGTCTAAGTGTATTACATCCTGCTTAATAGAAATTTTACATCACTTCTATAATGAAAATGATATAGAATCTCTATTAAGCTGGATGTAATTTACTTAGGGTAGGTGATTAATAGCCTCAATAACATTCTAGCACACACATTTTTTTTTTCAAAGTTCATTAATTCTTCAGCATAGCTTTCCAATGTTTGCTTGGACTGTTCTCTGCACTCTTATGTATTGAATGTTTTGTGAGCTGTGGATTCATGATCTGTTTGATATTACTTTAATTGTATCCAGGCTTGCATTAAAAAGTGGGGAAATGGGATGCCAGAGTGGAGAGAAAGGCAAAAGACATCGTCCTAGCAGAATTGCCTTTCTTTCTTCCAACCCTTTCTGGGAAAATGCAGTTATGTGGTATTGCTTAAGATGTATATTGCTGGTACTTCATTTCTATCCATATTTGAGATTTGTCCCCCACGCTCTTGTCATTTTCACAGTTTGACCACAGTCTGTATCACATTGCTGGCAGACCTTAGAACCCCTCAGTGGATGTTGATGAAATTTGGCACATTGATGGGGGCCATCCAAAATATCCAGACACCAAATCTGGGGTTAATCCGCCATTATCTGTACTGACACTGACAGGCCAAATTTCAGAGTACATGTTTGTCTATAACTGTAAAAAACCCACTTGGCCTAGAGTTGTTATCCATATTTCTCCTACATTGTATCAGGTTTTTATTATAAAAACAAACTACTTGTGTGAACTAGCCCTATACTGACTGTATAACTTTAATGAATTATCCTAAAAGTGACAATAGATGTCAATACACACATGGTTCTTGGTCTTTTTTTAGACGTTGTCCTGTTTTGTACTCGGTGGCCATGTGGTTTTTGGTTTACATCTTTATTTTTAATACTACTATTACTACTATGGATAATAACAAAAACAACATAATAATGTTATTATGACCATTAATTTTATTGTTACAATAATAATAGTTGTTATTATTATTGCCATTGATATTATAATTATTATATTATGATTATATTATATTATTATTATTATTATACAGAGTTAGAAGCAAACGATAAATCTAAGCATTATAAACTTAATTGTCTTTGTTGATGAATGGGCTTGATAGTGGTATTTCAGGCCATCAGGATATGTGGTGCGTAGCGAGCGGATGTTGTCTAAGTGGCTAAATCTTGGATGTGCTGGGCAGTGTTGTCCTGAAAGGAGAGTCTCAGTGCTGACAGACATCGTGGTGGAGGACAAACCTTTCCTTTTGAACCCTAGCTAAATACAGAGACTAAAAATAAGTTGTGCAGAACGTTTGGCCACGGACTTATCTGACATCCTTTTTTATGCCAGGTTGCCGAATTTGGCCTTGACTGCCTCATATCCTGCACAGCGCCTGCCTAGGCGCCTGCCCATGTCTACTCTGATTTCCTTCACTTGTCACAGCCCTGGAATGAGTTTCACCTGAGCAAAATCTCCTACAAAGCCCGTCGTGTTTCAGCCAAAGGCAGACTTGAGCATGCAGACATCCCAAAGAATTGCCCAAGGATTCGAAAGTAAACATTCAACAAAAGAGGAAGACAGAGTGTAAAGTTTCGAGAGACTGCGGCTCAGAACATAACGTCATTTTATATCGTATGATTCTAGTAGTTCTATATTGTCTTTCAGCCTAGTAAATGCTAAAAATGTCCCAAACACCTGGCCCTCGTTCTGGCATGTCCAACCGAACAACTTAACCCTCCATAAATGGTGGGCCGATCTTTTTTATTGCAACTTTCCTTTCATCTTATTTACAGGCCTGCGTCTTGCTATGAAAATAGCAGTGCTGAACACTGCCGGCAGTCAAGTGTACAGTTAGCGAAGCATTGTGGCTGTCTGTGGCTGGGGTGTAAGTCGCTGCGTGGTGTAGCGACCGACACTGTTAGATTTACACCCTCTGGCATGAGGCCCATGCATCACATTGTTTTTGCCTGGTGCACTTTACCAGCCCACATTAAATGATTTCTCACCAGCCCCCATGGAATGCCTGGCACCGGGGAACACATAGCCAGATGAGACGCAGGCTTCTTCACAACAACTGCAACTGTGTGTGTTTGTCTGCACTTGTCATTGTGTGAGTGCATGTATGGGTAGTTTTTTTTTTAATCTATTGTAGAAATCTTTCAATGCCCTTTCCTGTGTGTGTGTGTGTGTGTGTGTGTGTGTGCTCTGTGTCTGGATGTGTTTTAAACGTGCTTGCGCTTCTATAGGTTATTGTTGGTCTGATGGGTGTTTCTGTGCACTTTCATATCACTCCTTGCCCATTGCTCATTCCTGCTGGGTGCTTGGCCGTTGCCTGGACACCCGTCTGTGTAGCACTGGGCAGGAAATGTCTGGGCTGGCATCTGAGAAATAATCCATGGCTCGGTCCAAGAGTGACCCAAGCACCTGCAGCCCCGAGTCTCCTGCCCCAGACTGAGGCTTGCTTGTTTGTCAACAGGCCTTCTCCCTGTTAAAGTCAGGGTCTCTCCGTAAGCTCCGCGGCATGGGAGATCAATCAGGCTGGCACAATGGACTCCTGCTTTACGGGAGTACCCTCCAGCGAGAGCCTTCTTATGCCCACACAGCTGCACCAGCCCCGGCTGAATCAAAAAACAATGTCCTTTCCTTCTAAAATCCCCATTTCAGTTTTCTCTCGAGCTGCCAACAACACATCATGGAGGGAGTTGAATGTTTTTGTCTGTTTTTTTTTTCTTTCTTTCTTTTTTTTTTCTTAATCGAGGGGGATTGCAGCTCTGGGGGCACACAGAGGAGTGTTGTTAGTGTCCCTGACAGTGGCGGTTTTGTTTAAACACTCAATTGTTGGTTCCGCCAGCTCACTGACATTTACATTTATAGCCCCGTTTTCCACTTTATTTCCATGCTAATTCAAGGACAAAGCAAAATCACATGTGTCAGTCATAGTAATCCACTTGTATTTATCCAGCCATGGCAAAATCATGGGGAAGCCCAGTGACTTAGCCCGAGGTCCAGCTTCGAGTTAGAGTTATTATTTTGGTGGCGATCAGCATATAACGATGCTGCACACCATATGTAGGTTTTCCTTTTCCAGACCATATTCTGGTTAAAGGTTTACTGCGTCTGCCAAACTGGGCCAACACTAACAAAGCAGCCGCAACTTTTCAGTCACAGTGATGTGGAGTCTGAAACGAGACATTCTTTAAAGCCAGACTGGAGTTTGTCACAGAACAACAACTTGCACTTACCCATTTAACAGAAACAATCACAATATTATCAATAAGATGTCTGGAATTTGCTTGGAAAACCAAGTAAATTTGGAAACACTCAACCGAAATTTGTGGTCATTTCATTTATTTGCCACTTTAAATGACAACAAGAGTTTATTTGCGTGTTTATTTGCATGTACAGTTCAGTAAAAGCACATTGATTGCCAGAAGCGGACTTTGGTACAACAGTTTTTTTGAAAGATTTACTTAGATTTCCCAGATTAAGTAGACAGATGCCGAAGTCTCTGCATTTACATCAAAGACAGGATCAAAATGAAAAAATAAGGACCCATGACCCAGAGTTAAAATACATTTTAAATGTTAGACAGGCAGCATGAAGTAATCTCACAGCCCAGTAGTTTCTAGATCAAGGGTCACCAACATGGTCCCCACAGACACCAGGGTCCCCACAAGGACCACATGAGTAGCCCGCAGACCTGTCCTGAAAATAGAACAACCCATCAGTAAGCAGCATCTAAAATTTGATTTTATCTTGTTGCTAATCTCCTTTAAACACATTTGCATTTATATGGATATGAATAGGACAATATCTAAAGAAAATGTACTTCCACATATTTATTATATACAAAGTTTAGATAAGTTTAGGTAAACTCTGTTCTAGTGAATCAAACTTGTAGCACCTCATATAGGCTCAGTACCCGTGAAGTAGCTCTCAGTTACAAAAAGGTATGTGACCCCTGTTCTAGATTAATAAATCGAATAAAGTGTTGTTGTGTGAGATAAAGTATTGCACTGGGTCTGCATTTACTACATTAAAAAAAGAAACATTAACCCAAACTAATCCTAAACCAAAGCAATAAAACAAATAATAGTGACTGTACGTAGTCTTAGTTAGTCCCTTATAGTATCAAAAATGTTTATTTACCCTCAAAAGTCCTCGAGGTTCAAACATGTTTTTTTCAAAAATCTTTTAAACAGAAACATAGGCGGCAGAGGTCAGAACAGAGTTGATGTGGTCACTGAAAAGCCTTCATAGAGCATGGAAGAATACCATTCCAACATTTCTTAGAGAAGCAATCTGCCTTTTCATATTTCTTCCGTACGTAGGAGCTAAACCTGTCTGTTTCGGGGCTGTAATTAGTCTGTAACTCCTTAAACGTTACTTAAACAAAGTTCAGATGTCTGTCCAAAGCAACACAGGGGACGTTTGAAAATCCAAACAAATAGGCCAATGTGTTTAGCTTGGATTTATCCAGACATGTGTTACCTGATAACACACAGATGTACACCCGCTTGATGGAGAACGGCTGATTTTCATTTGTGATCTATATTTCCCTTGGTTTATAATTAGAATGTTATTTTATTCTTCACTTTTAACCTCACCAAGTTTCCCTAAATAACAAAACATACAGTGGGGAAGCTGGTGTCCCTGAATTCAGAGGGTTGTGAGTTCAAATCCCAGGACTGCCAGTGGCACCACTGAGGGACACACTGGTCCCTGGACAGTGTGTGCCTGTCCACTGCTTCACTTGGTGAATGGGTTTAAAGTAGGGAAGAATCTCCACACTGTTCACATTGTGTGCTGTGGCGTCTTCATGCGTGTCAGAAACAGGACATTTATTTGTAAAGCACATTATGATACATAATAGGTGCTTTATAAGAAAAAAGAAATAAAAGAATACATAGAAATACATTCGAAATACATTCGAAAAAGAAGGTGCCGTTTTTAGAAGCTTTTTAAAGCCAAAGCTGGTGCACATTTGATACTAATGGGCAGTTTTTTCCAGCAGCGAGCAGCATAATGACTAAACACCATTTCACCATGTTTAGTGGCCAAACTTTACATCTGAGTAGCTCCCAGTATCAGAAAGGTGGACAGACTAATGTGCTAATGTTACCTGAGTGGCAAGCGGTGAAATATTCTCTGCAGTCCCATTTGAGAGACAAGTCACTAAAGTTCTTATTTCAGTCTTTTGTGATGTGGTGTTGTATTGTTTGCAAATGTCAGGCATTCACTTTCTCCGTAACCCTGTAAATCACAGCAAAGGTTAACGCATGTGAACAGCGGTGTGAATCCCTCATCATGTTACACAGGCCTGTAAAAGGTGGAGGGTGGAGATTAAAGGCAGCTGGAATGTACACGCCTGATCTTTGTGATCAGAGAGGCATGCCGGACTCGTGCTCTGTGGCTTCCCAGAGGATGGTTTAGTGCCATGTATGCCATGTATCTAAGGCTGGGCATGCTTCTACACTCAAAGCAATCCACTGTAATGAAATATGTCCAGTGAGAAGCGACCACTGGCATTTCAGGATTACTACAACACAAAGGCAGGATCAGCTACTTATGCTCAAGTCTATGGAAGGTTTGAAGCATAAGGGGGTGCTGTCCCACATAGTGCTTTAAAAACAATAATAAAAATTCAGTCCTATTGTACCGGGGATGCACCAGCCCTCTTTTTTTTTCGCAAAAACCTAGCATGTGCGTGAAAAAAAGGTTCCCATATAAAGAGAACAGTTAATGAAATGAATAAGATTTCTGCTGATAACTTCTGAGCCCTTAAATAAAATAAAAAATGTTAATTTACAAAAATGCTGTGATTTCTTATGACATACTATGTCAAACTAACTGGTGTATTGGCTCCATTTTGCACTGCTGCTACACTGGCTGTGTGATACATCCAATGTCCAGATTAATAGATTCTCAGTGACTGTTATTATCCACTTTTCTGTTACTGTAAATTTTTTTGATGTTCACTTATGACATTATTGGATTATGTGCCTCATTTTACATAATGCCTTATTCTACAGTCATTTAGAGGAAGGACAACATCTGATCTGGCCAAAAAGATGATGTGTATTAGCTTCCTATAGTACAGGTAATATTTCTGAATAATATTTTTGCAAGTGATTTGCAATTGCCATTGATTATGATATTGTCATTGATAAAGTCCTGATTGTTCTTTTTTCTTCGCTCTAGTCCCTGCCAGTGCAAAGTGATGCCCATGTTACTACACTAATTTGCTGGAAGAACAAAAGAATGCTGTACCTTTTTCAGAAGTGAAGGTACGCTCTGATGTCAGATCACTGCCTAATGTCATTGGATGAAGTCAGTGGTATTTGAAGGCATGAGATCATTTTTCCATCCACACTGCATAGTGGGCCAGTGTAAGGGACACCTTTAGTTCAGGGTAAGTGAGAGAGGCTCATCAGGTTCAGCTTAGATCATTTGATGAGAGCGCTCCGCTGTGTTTTCTCACCTTCCTGAAACCTCTTTACAGGTAGCCCACAACAAAACATGGGACCTTTATCTTCACATTCACATCTAACTCTGATAAACTTCTTATCCTGTTTGAACAAGATTGCACAAGAAAATGTGTTTCCATTGCTGTGAGGTGACACCACCTCACTTTCTTACTTGGAAAGTGTCATGGAGCATCACACAAGACCTATAAGTTGCCATTCTCCCACCCCACTATAGCCTTACTTTATCCATCACAACATGACATCAGCCTTTGTCTCAGTTACACATCCTCCCCAGTGTCCTGATGGCTGCGATAGCGCAGGAAAGTCACTGATTAGCCGGGAATCTCGTTACATGGAGCAATGGATCCCTCCCTTCCTCTTTGCTCTAATTGAGATGAGCAGAGCCAAAAAAGCAAGCAGGTGAGCGGAAATGCATTTCCATCTCTCTCTCTCTCTCTCTCTCTCTCTTTCTCTCTCTCTCTCTCTCTCTCTCTCTCTCTCTGTCTCTCTCTCTGTCTCTCTGTTTCTCTCTGTCTCTCTTTCTCTCTCTGTCTCTCTTCTCTTTCTGACTTTCTCTCTCTCTCTTTCTCTGTCTCTCTCTCTGTCTCTCTGTCTCTTTCTCTCTCTCTTTCTCTCTCTGTCTCTCTCTCTGCCACATACCATTCAATAACACTCACAAATGCAGTAAAACTTGTCTCTCTGTATGGACTGTACAATATGGTGTTTAATTTCAAGGCGTTCACAAGGTCCAACAAAAGTAAATACTTCTGTAGAAGGTTCACCACAATGTTTTTATACTTTACATTGAAAAATTCAATAAAGTTTCATTCTGTGAGTGCATTGTTCACATGAACCTGAATATGAAAATAGGGTGGTTCTCACAGAGTATCTCTAGTTTTCATCACCAATGTGTGAGTAAAAGTTTCTGCATGTTCCATACAATATGTGTGTATATATTAGACATAGACCGATATATCGGTTTACCGATATTTTTCTAGATATTGAAGCATTTTACCATAATCGGTTATCGGTTTTGTAGTATCGGGTTTGCCGATAAACACCGCCATCTGGTGGGCGTTTTGAGAATTATGCGCATGATCGCCATTTCAGCACAGCGTCTGAGGGGGAAACTGTGCAAAAGTATACTTACTTGCTTTCCTATATTTTGTAAACTTTATTAAACATAACAACTATTAATGCACATATTAGATGTGTTACATAAATAACTGATATGTAGTTTATACAGCTTGTAGATATGTAGTTTATGCACCATTGAAGACTTTAGGAACAGTGTCCTTTTTTTTTTTAAGTATTTTTTTAGTATTTTGTGCACTTTCAGACCCCTGCTTTTGATGTGATTATTATACATAAAACAGTTTTTTCAGTTGAGTGGTGTAATAATTGTGTTAAAAACAGAAGTATAATAGTAAATAAATATCGGTTCTGAATATCGGTTATCGGGCACATAAATATGCAAATAATTGGTATCGGTATCGGTAATAAAAAAATAAATATCGGTCGATCACTATTATATATCATATGTATCATTTGGAGTCAATGAGTTCATATGTAATATGTGATTTATATAGTCAGTGGGGGTGCATACAGATTATATATGTGTAAACAGTCAATGAGAATACATCTTATAGTCTATATATCATTTATCTTACAGTCAAAGTGTATCTATCTTATATCTCACACATTCAGTAAATGAATCCTACTGTTCTGTTAGAGCCTCTTGCCCTTGTTCATAAAGCTCATAAACTCTTGTTACAATGGAGGCTCCTGAGGGGACCTGGAGCTCTACTTTGCTGTTGCTGTTGTCAGTTTGCTGCTTGTTGACTTACCCACACATCTCTAGGGAGCACTGATCAGTGTAGCCTGATAAAATAGCATCAGCAGTGTGATTTGCTTGTAAATGCTGCTTGTCTGTACCTGGAAGTAACTCTGTAAAGGTTGTCATATGTAGTACTTGCAATTTGAAGCTGTATTTGGATGTTGGGGTTGCTGTCACTGCAACATAGGACATAAACTAGGGAAAAGCATTAATGGCATACAGAATGTCCTCTTATTTTTAATAGAGATGAAGATCTGCTATGCTGGATATGTCTTTCTTTTTCAACAACTGTGTCCGTTCCATAAAAGTGAATTTGAAGCAGTCATCACATGATCCTTGGAGTGATCAACCAGGCCACGCGTGCGTGCTAATCCCGATGTTCCACTCTCTGGGTCCGGAAATTGGATGGCTCAATAGGCCTCTTGCGTAAAAACTCATCAATGGCAAATAAAACAAGCACCAAAAAGCAAAGACTTCCTGATTAAAACCCAGAGAGCCCAGGCGGCCCTGTTCATAATTAGCTGGGCATCAATATGTGCAGGGCGTCGATATATGGTCCATATGTATAAGTATGTAGGGCCGTGGCTCGAGGTATTTGAACTTGGACAGTAATGACGCATTTCAAGGCATCACATTATATTGACCCAAATTCAGTCGATCGGACACGCATGCAGAGGCCGGGCTGTGTCAGGTTCACATTGTGTAGTGATTCAGAAGCTGTTGACACTTTCTGCTGCCCTGTGGACTCTTTCCAGACGTTTTCTTGGCAAGAGCTAAATGCAAATCCCTCCAGACGGTTTTGGCACTTGCTGCTTCTACTTCCTCTCAAGAAGCTCGTTGTGTGGAGTGTTACAGAAGTGTTGTTCTCTTCAGGACAGTTTATCAAATTTTATAACCCACTTTTCGAGAAAAAAAAAGAGAGTAAAGGAAAGCATCGCAGAAGAGTAAAAGGAAAGCATCGTAGACTTCTAATATTTCCTCACTACAAAAATAACATGGCACTGTCAACTGTGCTTTTGTTTAAGCATTGCAGGTGCTTAGATCTGCTAACAGTGTTTTGGTTCATTGGGCTGACCGTTGCGGGCGCTTTGGTTTTGTTTACAGGGCTTTGGTTTATTTGGTTGACTGTTGCCGCTTAGGTTTTGTTGTTAGGTTTGTTTTTTTGATGTACATTTACTGCATCAACATCATGAACTTTATCCCTGCTTTTAGTTTTACTTCCAGAGAACCACAGCAACCCTTCAGTATATTAGAGCTAATTAGAGATCCTTGAGTAGCCCTGCTAGAGGCAAAGTGGATTTTTCTGGGAGGGCTTTACTGGTGTTGGAGCTTAAGGTCATTAATTAATCTCCCACAGATATCATACTATTAAAACCCATTATTATTAAAGGTCATAAAATTCTTAAATACTGTGATCATTTACCATTTCATTTATCATTATCGATATAATTAAATACATTCCAACACTAGTCCTCACACAGGCTTTTTTTGCAGATGAGGAAAATTGAAGTTATGACAGGTTCCTGTAAAGAAGATGAATGGAAAGCAGAACAAGAACCTTACAAAGTGCAACAGCTAAAAAAAGACTGCTGCTAATAAATGGTTTATTGCTGACTCTCAGCTGAAGCTCTGCTGCAGGGCTACAGGTGTGGAGAAGGTGGATGTTCTACTTCACCTTGGAGCTCCGAGCATAAAAAGAATTGAACACAATCACGCAAAACCAAGCAAATGTATTTTTTCATCAAAGGCCCTTTGTTTAAATTATATATTTTTGGGTTAAACCATAACTCTTTTTGAAAAGACCTTGCTCCACTCAGGCATCAACGGAAAATGTCCTAGCTTTGACCTGAGAGTTACTGTAAAATATCTGTCATTTCACTAAAATCAGTACTTACCAATAATTATCACTTAATTTTGTGCCCCTGTATTTTTCCAAGCCTGGATAGCCCTATACAATTAAGTTTTAAATCTTTATTCACTAGGCTTAGGAGAGTTACAATGTTGTCATAAATCTAAAGAATGTGATTCTGTTAGGAAAACTACAGGTCAATCCATATGTAAAAATAAGGATAAAGTACAAAACACTTTGAGTAAAAGTGCAGTTTTTCCAGCTGAAGTCTGTACAGATCAGACAGTAGTGAGTGGGTTTCACACTGGGGGTTCTTTGCTCACTGGTAGATCCAACAGAGAAGCTTTATATACCACACTGCATAGTGACCCACATCGCCTTGCTAATGACTCTTTTAAAGTCATAACGTGTCATTGGTTAATGCGTGGTGCCGTACGTCTTGCCTCGTTGCTATAGTTACAGCCTTTTGAACTGAATGCCTGTCATTTTTTGGCTTTCAGGGGAAATTTGAATGCGCCCGGTCGGTTCCGCAGCTCAATAGTTAATGGTCTGAGTCCCAAGACTCTCACACTGTCACTTTGTCGCTGCGAGAAAGAGCATCTGATTGAAGTGTGAAAGGATCTCTGGTGGCGATGTGGATCGCCCTGCGTCTCCTGGACATGCGATGATTATTTAAAGGGGGGCGGCTTGTGGGTTGCGTGCGGGAGCAGCTGTTCAGATCAGAGGGATTCGTCACCGGGGACCAGCTGCTGTTTCACACAAGTGATTCATCCAGCTAGACCTCACCTAATGCACTTTAGAAGAGAGAAACCTTGAGTCATGAGGCTTGGCGTGCTTTAAAAGAAATGCTTTGGTGAAAATCAAATTGAGTCCTTTGGCCATGGGTGCAGTCAATCAGCGCAGACGTGCGAAGAGTCCGGATTCCGCTTCTTTAATGTAGAACTGGAGCTATGGAACTAACGTCGTTACCACTGGAAGTCAATAGGCACCTGAAGCTCTCTAAATACATCAACAAATGTCCATCACGCCACCCCCAGCTCTCCCTTTGGGTGGCTATTGTAGTATTTATAGCAGTTAGTTGTAGTGGTTCCTGAAACTGCGTCTTTGGAGGACCACCACACCTATATATTTGCTGTCACAGAGAAAAAACCCCAAATCAAACCCCCTTCCAAAAAATATATATATATACCCCCATCAACAAAACAAAACGCTCACAACCCCTATATACAAATTGAAATTGTGTGCAAACCCCCAGCCCTGGTTAAAAAAATGAAATGACTTACTTCTGCATTTGGCAGCTAACAGGGAAAACCAGACTCTAACTAGTTACAATTTTTCCTGTTAAGATACTGAATCTGAAGGGGGTTTTACTGGTCTTCATACTAGAAAACCCTCAGGGGGACCATTCTACCACTGTATATGGATGGGTACGGAAACCCAGTACTTAATCGGTCCCGGTGTCTAATAATAAAAGAATGAAATATCGATAAGCTCTGATGTTAACGGTTCTGCTGTTGGTACTGGAGAAATAAAAAAACATGAGAGAACTCGCGCTTATTGAGTGGCGATGGCAGAAAGAGCCAAATGTTACAATTTACTTTGTAGTGAGTCCAACTTTTTTAGATTAGGGTTAGGATTAAGGTTAATGTGTTTTTATTCTGTTCTCAATTTGTTTCATTTTTTCGATAAGAATACTGTTAATGTACCGAATCGATAAGTGGTATCGATAATACCCCTAAAACCTTAACTATACCAATCCCTACCACTGTAAGATCAGGATAAGTGTGTTTACCATACAAGTTGTGGTTGCATTTTCCATTTTAACTGGAGTAGCAGATTAATCACATTCAAATTATACATTTCCCCATTGCCAAGAGGAATGTACCATCTGGGAAGATTTCCTCAGACTTCCATGGACGTGTTCAGAATTCAGTATGGTGTAGTGAGAAGCCAAGAACTTGGCCCCAACACCTTGCACCAATCAGCTTGAAGAGTGTTTTCCAGTATAGTTCTTGGAAGCATCTGGTACAGCAGTTATTGTTCAGGTCAGTTATTTACTTCTGTCTTTGCAGATCAATTAGGTTAGGGCATTTTGTATAAAACAAGTGAAAAAGTGAATTGATGGAGCCTTAATTCAACACCTTAACATCTTATCTGACTTAATATGCATATACAGCTTGGTTTTCTTTGCTGGGGTATATAAGGAGGTTCATAGAAGCAGAGCGACTTGGATGAATCTCTGGAAAAAAAAACCTCAAGATAAACGAAAATGTAAATGGTCTCATCAGGGTTCTGCTGAAGGGGCTCCGCAATCATTTTTCACACTGTTCACGGAATTGGAGTACGAAAATGGCACTGAGAGTGCAGAGTTCTCAGATGGCAATTGCTGATTTCTCTAATGAGAAGTTCCTAATAAACTGCTGGAAAGGCGTCTGAATAAATTGCCCGACCTCTGAATCACAGTATCTGAGGACGCACCCCTCCCCTTTGAGCTCTGCCATTAATATGCAATAACTCTGAAATGATAAAACACTGCCTTGCCAAGTGCCCAACTTGTTATAGCGGGGGTTTCCAATTAAAGCGCTAATTCGCTAGTAGCATGAAGTGCACATCCAGGGGAACCCCATATGAAGCTGAGACACGTCTGGAGTCCAGATTTTTCCGCTTAACTTTAGAGCTGAATCTACAATGGCAATACAACACTACAATTGTCACCCACATCTTTTAAATACACCCTCAAAACAGCTCTCGACCGAATCAATCCTTGTCCTGCGGTTTGCTGCAGGTTATCCGCGGATCCTTAAAAAGTCTTAAAAAGTATTTAAAAAGTTAGATTTTACAAACATAAGGCATTAAATATCTTTAAAAATGACTAGTAATCCTTAAATCCAGAGTTCAAAGGTCTTAAAATACCACAGACTTAATAAACAATGTTTTTTCTGATCTCTAAAGAATTGGTGTTACCAACATTTCTGGTTGTGTGTGTGAGGGAGGGGGGCTTTTTCATGTACGCACATTAGCAGTTTGTTGCTAGTGGCCGCATCAGTAATGGGGAAGTGCAAATTTAACGTTTACTGAATGGAAAATTCCACGTTCGCAACCTGGTTAAAACCAGTTCCTGGCAATAGCTATGAGGCCCGCTGTATGCTGTGCAAGAAGCTTTTTAAACTTGGTTCAGTGGGAGTTAAGACGCCATTTCCCAGTTCTGTTCCGTCTCAACAGTTTCACAGACTTGAGAACATGTGTGTTATAACGGCCCACATATTTAAAAATTGTTGAGTTTAAATCAGGCCCGGGCCAAAAATTGCAGTAAATTTTTCGGGCCGGGCTGGGCTCGGACACAAGGTGCTCGGACACAAGGTGCTCGGACACAAGGTGCCTGGACATTTTTTGGGCCCGATCTATCATTTTAAAACATATTCAGTTCACACATACATGTGATTGGAATGTTCTTATTTTATTCCCTGTATTCACTTCACGGAACTTGTTAATCTATAATGTTTTTTGTTGTGAAATTCAGGCACTTTCAGTTATTTTTCAGCACTTTCAGTTCCAATAAGTGTTTCAACTATTTGTAAGGTGGTCACATGCTGTTTGCCGTTTTGTGAATATAGGGTCTTAAATTTGATCAAAGTGACCTTTAAAAAAGTCTTAAAAAGTCTTAAATTTGGCTTCCTTAAGCCTGCAGATACCTAGTGCTGAGGTGGAGCACACCTGTGGATATGGTTTAGGACCAGGTTTCTCAACCACTGGGCTGGGGACCACTGATGGGCCACGAAGGTTTTTGATTGGGCTGAAAATCTAAAATAGAGACATGCCATTGGTTCGTAATTGTTTATTTGAGATTTTATAATGTGGCCAAGTTGGCCTTGGCAACATGTTGTGATAGATAGGTGGAGATTACTGTTGAAAAGGTTGTGAACCTTTGGTTAAGGACCCTGTATGTCTTTGCGTGAGCTGTGAAAATGAAATCTCACCGTGTAGTCAAATGTTAAAACCGTCTCAGGACCAGGGATACAGGCAGCTACTTCTCCAGGGCTGGTATCCACCAAGAGGTATAAACCACATCCACAAGTCTGCTTCACTTTAAGGAAGAGCTGGGTGAGATCTGAACATGTTGAGAAAAGTTTTGAACATGTTGTTTTGAATTTTTTACAGAAAATGATTTTGGTGACAGATGTAGTGTTGTACTTTCACACTGTTTCTACTGTGTTCTTCTACAGTTTCTTCTGCTTATTCTTCTACTGTTTCTTCTGCTTATTCTTCTACTGTTTCTTCTACTGTTTCCTCTACTTTTTCTTCTAATGTTTCTTACGGTCAGGCATTGCAAAAGCATTTCACTGCATGTTGTACCAAGTATTATATTGTATGTGACAAATAAAATCTGAATCTGAATTTTGACTTCTAGTGCTTGTTAAAAACATTAGACTCATAGCTGCAGTTCTGAATAAGAAGACAAATTTAGAGCAAGTAGAATATTGTACTTCATATTCCCTGTTCCTTTAAAAAAATGTTCTTTGGATGTCTCTGCTTGCCTTCCGTGTTTTAGCTTTGGAAGACCAAAGGCAATTAAAAAACAGCAGAGAATCCAGACACATTCAATAAACGTCTGGATGGCTTTTTGTCAAAGGCCAGGCTGACCTTTCACAGAGGACACGCCGAGGACCACCTCTGGCCAGAGAGCGAGCCTGAGTCCTTTTTTAACTGAAACAGGCATCACTGATAGAGCCTCCCAGCGGTATCTTTTACTCTGAATCCTTTTGGTTTAATTGGTGCTGGGTTCATGTGTGCTGTGGTCATCAGAACACTGTATCTCTTCCTCTTTTCAGACCGTCCCGTCCTGTGACGCTCCAGGGTGAGGATGAGGAGTCTGTGCTGACGACACTGTCCTTCTCTCATCCCCCTGAAGCAGCTGTAGGTCCAGAGACCCTCCCATCTACCTTCAGAAGTTCCACCCCGTGGAGAGCATGAGGAAAAGCCGCAGTGTGTTAACAGTGACGCCCAAAGATGTGAGTTTAATTGACAGTTCAAAGTCACATGTCAGTATGGAAAGTTTTGCAGTAATTATGCAAATCAGTCATCACTAATGTCACCATATTTGGTTAGGCAGTTCCATTAACTGACTATAGTATTACTACTACAAAAAAAATAATACTAACACAACAAAACTATAACAATATTAGTGTTTATTGCTAATAACAGCAATTCATTGTAATAAATACTAGTTATTATTTTATAGATGTTAATATGCATAGAGTGTATGGAGAGATGTTAATTCTACATAGGATTATATTAATTATAATAATGAATAATTATTTGTATTGAAATAATATTATTTGTGTTATCACAGAATTAATCGTTGAAATTTAAGATGCAGTAACAAATATTTTAGTCTACTCTCTCTGTTTGTCTATCTATCTATCTATCTATCTATCTATCTCTCTGTTCACACACACACACACACACACACATACAATACATTTTTTATATGTTTATTTGTGATGTGTGGAAGCCTATTTACTTGTAGCTCCACCCTGGTTAGGATTTATCAGTACTGCTACATTCATCTTATTTTACAGAATCAAATTTCTCCTTCATTAACAGAAACACTCTCTCTCCCTCACACACACACACACACACGCACACACACACACACACACACACACACACACACAAACACACACCCGCACACTCCTGGTCTGCCAGCTATTCCTTTAGCCCTGGAGAGGTGAAGCCTGGCCTTCGTGAGGTTCTGCAGTGTGTTCTCTTTGTTTCAGGGAGAGAGAGGAGGTCAGTGTGAGATGTGTGTGAGTGGACAGCAGTGAGTCACAGCATATGACCAGCAGAACAGACCGCCGTCCCACAGGACAGAGGGGGGAGGAGGGGGTGGGAGAGAGGCCACTATGTCCATCTGTTTCTCTCTGCCCCGGCTGAGAGCGTATGCGAAAGAGTCATGCTCACCGGGGGTCCTATTGATTAGCACAGGGCACGTTAGAGCTCACGCCTGAGGTCCTGCACAAACTATCCAAGCTTTCTGGGCTTGGACAGAAACTTCAGCTGGTACAGAACCCTGTATCTGGAGGTTCTTCAAACCTGATCACACACACTCACACTCATCCACACACACACTCATACAGAAACACCCAACTCACCCTCAACACCTGTACTCACACACACACATACACACGCAGTCACACACACATACACACACACAGAGTCACAGGGCTCATCCTAAATACCTGAACTCACACACACACTAACTCACACACATACACAGTCACACAGCTTATCCTAAACACATGTTCTCACACACACACACTAACACACACACTCACAGACGCACACACACAGTCACACAGCTCATCCTAAACACCTGTACTCACACACAGTCACACACACATACACACACACAGAGTCACACAGCTCATCCTAAACACCTGTATTCACACACACACTAACACACACACTCACACGCACACACACACACAGTCACACAGCTCATCCTAAATGGTTGTACTCACTAACACGCACACACACACATACACTGTCACACAGCTTATCCTAAACACATGTACTCACACACACACACTAACACACACACTCACACATGCACACACACAGTCACACAGCTCATCCTAAACACCTGTACTCAGTCACACACACACACACGTATATGTGTTCAGACCCGCTAAAACCTGTCCCACTGCTTCCTTTGCTCCTCAGCTGTGTAGTTTTAGAGTAGAACTAAAGCGGTGAGCGGCTGTTAACTGTGTTCGCTGGTCTGATCCCCGATGCGCCTCGGCACTGCTGTGTTTTGCTCAACCTTCAATCAGGTTCCTTTGTAAAAAGGAGGCAAAGCGTTGCTGTGGTAACGAGTCTTCCTTCTGAAGAGCCGCCACTTGAGATGATTTCCTCAATGGTCACGTCCAACCCTGTGACGTCGGTAACAAGGAGAGTGTGTTTGGCTAAATGGTTTTGTTTGTGTCTTTTCTAAAGCTAGACATTGCGTCCCCATCATTTTCCCATGTATGGAGTGAAGATACTTCATGTGACCATTAAGATTTTCTTAATCACTTTTCAGAAACCGGGAGCTCCATCTTGCCTGTGGTTAGTTAGAAACTGACCTTCTGTAGATAGCTGTCCACTGACTCTTGATCAGAGGTCACATTCTGACCACCAGCATGGTGATGGACCACTCTCAACACAGCAGGGACACTCATGTGTGTAAAAAAATATATACACCACAAACTTACTACCATGACACACAGGCATGTAAGGTTTTAATCTGTTGTTGCATAACACTGGGTCTTCAGAACCGACCTATAAGATCAGCTGGGCTTTCACGATTACTGTATGAAACAACAGCACCTATTATTTATTTATTAATAACATTAATATGATTTTTACTAATATTAAAAATTATTGATTAGGAGAGATCTGGGAATGATCAAGCAAAAAGTAGACAGCAAAATCATTATATACTGAATAAAGATTATTTGTATACATTCTCATTCTAATATTAGCTTCTAAAAATATACTGCTCAGCTAAACAGGTTGTTTATGTAATGTTCTCAGGTTCTGGATATTACAGTATATGCCTATACAGTGGTGCCTTGACGGACGAGTTTAATTCATTCTTTGACGGAGCTCTTAACTCAAATTTCTCAAATGTCAAATCAGTTTTCCCCATTAAAATGAATTGAAATGCCATTGATCCGTTCCGGAGGTCCAAAAAAAATCATGTTGTTTGTTATATATTTTGAACCACACAAATGTGCATATAAATAACGAATAAGGTATAAAAACACAATACAATAGAATGTACTGCAATAAACTGTTTTTATTAAGTATAAAGGAGATCTTCTCCCAGATTGTCCTACGCACTCACTGTCTTTAGACACATAAATGGATTAATGAACTTTTGCTAAATAACTGCAAGCACAAATGCTCCTAACTCAAATTTATTTCTCAGCTTCAAACTAAAAATCGACCAAGAGACTGCTTGTATCTTGAAAATCGCAAAAAACATGTATAATGTGGAATATACACACAGTATAGACTGATTTACACTGATATTAAAACTGCCTGCATGGTATTGATTAGACCCTCTTGTCCTCCCAGTGCAGCTCTGATGCATGAACTCCACAAGACCTCTGAGTGTGCTGTGGTTTCTACACCAAGATGTTACAGTAGATCCTTTTATCTTTTGTTAGTTGTGAGGTGGGGCCTCCAAGTCAACACCTTGAGCTCTTTGTCACATTCCTCAAACTGTTACTGAACAATGTTTGTGTTGAAAACCCACGCCCACACTATCCCATGAATGCAATTATTGACATAATTACAATGCATGTGATTACCTCATTAATCATTTAGTTAAATTGCCAGACTGTTAACATAATATATTTATAGTTAATAAAATTAACTCAATGGAGGGAAATAAATGTACTGTTCACACACGGAGACACACACACACCTCGTCCTGTAGACACGTTCATACACACACCTCACCCTGAAGAACAGTAAACACACAAAACTATGTTAACACTTACAAGGTATCTGATTAGTCATTTAGATCATTGCTAGATTAGTTCTACAATCGACAGTGATGCAGCTCTTGTGGTTTGCAATGTTCACGTAAAGTAGAGGGATGATTCCAAAGGAGGTAAATCAGTTACAGAGGCATTATCTTAATAAAATACGGAGTGGAGGGAGGGGATTCTGGTCAGTGTTAATCCCCCTCCCCCCCTTTCTCAGAAGCCAGAATGATTGAGCTGTCAGGACTAATGTATGTTTATATGAGCTAAAAGTGAGCAGACCTGTAGTGAGAGCTCTGGGGCGCTCCAGCCGTTCGTCTGCTTTGTGTGTCTTGTCCTGGTCTGAGCGGAAACAGTACGGTGGGATCAGACTACAGGAAATTTAAAGCCTTTTTGGGAAAAAGACCAACTGGGTAGTCCGACAACAATCGTTAGCACGTGCCTGACCTGCACTCCCAGTCAAAACACCGGACACCTGACTGAAAATCCATGGACAGTCTCTGTTTTATTTCCAAATAAAAAAAATTTCCGAAATAGGTATATAAAACATTGAGATGTACTGTGTTCTAATTACTTCAATAGGAATTAATTAAAGAGGGATATTAATGTCCCAATATTTCTGCATTATTATATACATTATGAATATAGTTACAATGTACACAGAGTGATTCGGGTGGGTTTGGTGCAAAATGCTCAAAGTTCATAGAGAAACCTTTTGGGTTCTCAGTGATTGCGGTGAATGGAACCAGACGTCCACCTTTAAAATGTCCCTCATCCAGTCATTACATTTGCTGCCATAGCTGATTAAGGAGCGTTTCTCTCACAATAACTACTGTATTTGCATTGGTTGCTAACTGACGACTTGTGGTGGACTGTAGCCGAACCAGAACTGTAATACATTGGACAACATCTGTAAGATGCTATTTGAGCCAGTTTAGTCAGATTCAGTTGAAGAGCGTGGCCGATACAATAGGCCTGGATGTTTGAACAGGATTGTGCTCCTCCCCCCAGGCCAGAGCGTACAAACGTCATCCCTCACGCGTTTATCCCTACTGCCAGATTTACGGCGCGTACCTTTAGATACTGAAGCCGCAGTGATTTCAGCTCCTGAACACATCCTGCCGTGAATCTTTGGTCCAGGAGCATAAAGATAGTTCTTGTGTTTCCTGTCCAGTTGTTCCTGTATTCATTCATCTGCCAACATTTCCAGCCGACACTTCACATCTACTGGAGACCGGAGTCGGAACTTTGTCACCAAAGTCAAGTCACGTAGGTTTTATGATCATTTCAACCATATACACAGTGAAATGGAAACAGTGTTCCTGCAGGACTGTGGTGCCACACAAAGAACAAAAACAGACCCACAAAGAACAAAGAGAGAAACAACAAGAGACTACAAAGTCCAGGGCAGGACTAAAGAGAAAGTGCAAAAAAGAGCAAGAGTATAGTGATTTGCATGACAAGACCACACAGCACCACCCACAGGAGCAGTAACAACACTTGTTTGAGTAAATGCAGGATTATTACATATTATGAGTCGTTCAAGGTGTATAGTATGCAAAGGAATGCAAAGACTGAGGTAGACAGCGGTGCATAATTGTGCAACAATAGCAAATAGAAGCATCAGACTGGAAAAGATTTACAGGCCATAAAGAAATACAGGGAATTTACTGTGGAATTTCAGGAGTTTGTTAAAAGGAACCATCAATTCCATGTGCTGTGCTCGGGTACGCTTAGTAGTCACATGTGAACCATGCCTAACAAAATCGATCACAACAGCCAAACAAGTTTGTTGGGGTCAGATGAGCTCAGGCATAAAACTGATGTCCTTGGGTGAATGAACACAGAATCTTGAACCTGTCTGAGCCCCTCAGTGAGATTTTCTCTCAGAGTGAAGCTAGCCAGAGCATGAATTGGCAGTTAGTGGTCTGGCAGTGGAGTTATACCACTAACCATATTTTACACATAGTTACTGTGACGGATGGTCTAATAATAATGGAATCCTTTACATGCTAATGTTGCTAACAGTGATCGGAAGTAAGTGACTGGTTAGGACATTATCATATGAATGGTGTCAGTGTCTGTTGAAATTCTTTTATTGTGAGCAACATTCGCGATATTCAAGCCAGTCTAAAAGCGTACTATGCATATATCACAGTAAACAATTAAACAAAGATCATCTGTGTAAATATGATTACTAATGTTATAATGTGTTCACCGTGACTCGTCCATTTCAGGTGAGCACATTTATGGCTTAGGTCCTGAATTTGTCTTCAGTCAGGCAAAGAGACTGACCCCCCCTTCTCATTTGTACACACACACTTATTTGTACGCACACATACACTCAAACACATGCTCATACACACCCATACACACATATATTCACACACACACATATATGCATATGCATACACATGCACACACATACAAAAACACACACACATACTCATACATAAAACACACACACTCTCAGACATACACAACATACACGCCCTCACACAATCACACATACACACACATACTCACAAACTCTCTCTCACACACACACACACACCCATGCACACACCCGTCAGTGTTGTGGGTAATTCTGACAGGACAGTAAACTGGGTTTGTGGTGATGTATGCAGGACGAGGCGCGGCTGTTAAAGTGGAGCGTGATTGACGAGCCTCGGCGAGCGTCGAGCCTTCAGAGGAGAAGCAGCAGCCTGTTAAACACACAATATCCATAAAACACTGTCAACACACGGTCTGCTCTTCTTTACAACAGAGACAGGTCAATCAAATCCAACACACCCGGCCCCCTCACCGCATTCAGGGAGCCATACAGAATATACAACATCACAATTAACCGATACAAATTTTGATTAATGGACTAATATGGTTTTCTTTAAAGTAAATCAGATCTTTACTTGCTGATACAATTGTCATTAAAACTCAAATAAATGGTGGTAATTCTCACTAGAATCACATGTAATAATAATAATTCTGTTGCTCTCCTTATGTATATTCTTTGTTTATTAACTTATGTTTTCTTTTCGTTTTTTAAATACATTAATATTCTCGTGGTAAACCTGTGATTTTAGAGAGATTCGTATTTAATTTTAGTTGCTTCATATTCATCCAAAAGCCTGTGGTAAATAGACACAAAAATGATTGGTGGTATTATCGGTTAACCCATACATCGATCACACCCTAGTAACAGTACAGTGTAATGTACTGCCACAGTTGGTCCATTCAGTACTTTAAGAAGAATGACAAATTTTTCATCCCACCTTCCCAGATGCCTGCTAATGTCCCCCAATGTCCTCCAAAGCCCCCCTAGTGCCCCCAATGTCACGCGGATTGAATATTGTTAATATGACAAGCCTCAACAGCATCAGACTACAACGTTGTCACAGCACCGAGCTGGTAGACCCCCATTTCCCTGGGTTAACAAAACCTTCTGAATTTCTTAATTGACATGTTCAAAAGTAAAATTCTTCAGATTGAACAGAGGGACAGTTTGGTAAAAAATATAGACTGTGTTGTGGAATAGTAAAAGGTATCAGAACGTCTTTACCCTGACTCTCCAAGAAAAAACCCTGGAAAAGCAGCTTATTTCAGGTTGCAGCAAAAGAGCGCTCTCTAATGGACGAACTAAAATTACAGCCTGTGGGCCATCTTTTCAGGTGCAGCAGCCCCTGTGTATTTCCACCCCTAGAGTGATGGACCGCATTAGACAAGGTGCAGTGGTGTTGTTTCAAGCAGTCTGTGACTGTTTAAAAAGGTTTGCCGATAACGTTTATGTTTCTGTTGTATTTCTCTATTCTGTTGTGCAGGACAGCAAGGAGCCCCCGGCCAGCACCCCCTCTGGTGCCACTCTGGGCTCAGACCTCCGCCGATGCTGCCGCCGCCACTCGGGCACACTTATGTTGCCACCGTTGTCGTGGCGACAGGCGGAGAGGAGCCGGACACCCGAGGAGGACTACATGAGCCGGCCGACCTCACTTGCCTTTACCACCATGCCACGCATAGACATCACCCCAGTGGCTCTGGACAGGTGAGGCTTCTTCTCAGGGCCAAACCAGTATTGTTTATAGCACTTTAAAATATAAAATCCAACGATTTCTACCTGATTCAGTTGCTGAGATTCAGTCAGAATGGTTTGAAAGTAAACAGAAGTCTGTCAGAAAGAGTTTTAGTAGCCTAGTTTGTAATATACTTGTCTGTAAACCCCAAAGACCACAAGCTCACAGGTCCAGGCCCCCCTTCTACCATTGTGTACTTGAGCAAGACAGTTGCTCCAGGGGGACTGCCCCTGTAACATGTAGCTTGCTCTGGATAAGGTTGTCTGCCAAATGCTGTAAATGTTTGGAGTAAAATGGTCCACAAGTGTTTTAGTGTTTATGTGGAATGTCTATTTTTGGGGACTGTTTTGGCTAAAATGCCCTTCATGCTGATAGAGTGGCCTGTGAATGGAACCAGAGCTGGTGTTTCTAATAAAATAGCCAGTGAGTGGCAGCACAGGGAAAGTGTTTCTAATAAAATGGCCAGTGAATGGCAGCATAGGGAAGGCGTTTCTAATAAAGTGGCCAGTGAATGGCAGCATAGGGAAGGTGTTTCTAATAAAGTGGCCAGTGAATGGCAACATAGGGAAGGTGTTTCTAATAAAGTGGCCAGTGAGTGGCAGCATAGGGTAGGTGTTTCTAATAAAGTGGCCGGTGAGTGAAATCAGTTTTGGGCTTCTAATAACCTGATGCCTAATGGAGCTTCAGACACAAGCTGACAATACCCAAATGGCTTTCAGGTGCAGCTTGCGCCCTCATTTTTCTATTTTGGTGTGTTTTTAATCCGCCGAAATCAGACTGAACCCTGTCAACCCACCCCCACTGCGCAGAATATCAACATGACCTGCTTTTACGTGAAAAACAGGGTCGTTTTCCAATGCACCTGTCTCTCTGCGTCAGGACCGCGCCTCAGTTACACTCGGGACGCTCGAGTGTCATCTGCGCCTCAGCTGGGGATTCTGAACTTTCTACAAAAGCTTGTGTTGCAAGGGTGAGGGCCCAGCGAGGTCAGGAGGAGGGGAGGGAGCGAGGGAGCAGAGCGGAGGAGTGAGGAACGAGGGGAGAGGGCAAGATAGAGAGCAAAGGCGAGGAGACAGAAAGCCCATGATATTCTGGAAGCGGGAGAGGAGCTTTTAGATTTGAAGCCCAGGCTCATGGAGCCCATCTCAGGAGGCATGGATTTGAAGCAGGAGTCAGAACCGAGCTCCCGGAGGCACAGGGTCCAGCTCAGGCTGGACTCGGATACTCAGTCCAGCATGGTGGAGCAGGAAGGGGCCTTGTTCCGAAAACTGGCTGTCAAAAAGACTGTCCGGCAGAGACGGCGCTTCACTGTGGCCGTTTCTCACACATGGTAAGAATGAAGGAGCTCTGGAGGGCCCAGACTGGGAGACATGTTGTATGTCACATATGGTATATTCATATTTTAAATGGTAATCAAAGATTAAAACGTACATTTGTTATTGTAAATATGAAATAATATCATGAATATTTGACTATTCTATAAGGATTAAACTCAACTCGTTTCAGTGATTGAAAATGTAACAAAAATGTTTTCGTACCATTTGCGTAAATCATACATACATTAAAGAACCGTATTAAATGTTTACATTTTACCTTTATTGAGGATTCTTTACCAAAATGATACTAGTGTTAAAGTGAATAGAGAAGAAACTTCATTGTGGCTATTAAGTTATTAGAACTGCAATCTTGATCTTTGATCTTCATTCTAGATTTTATCAGAACCTTATCCTGGATATAACATTTATGACAACATCATTTCTAGATATAATTTTATTAGAATTTAGATTTTCACTTAGTTTCCTAATAACAGTTTGAAGGCTATGAATTTGGAGAGAACCGGCATCTCAGAAGTTCTTCTACAACCAGTTTTATTCTAAAATTAGATTCCTGACATTAGATTCCTGTGTGCTGTTCTAGACGTGGTTCTAGACAGTGACCCCTCTTTAACCTCTTCATTAAAGAGTCATGCCGGATGTTCTGTCACAGAGAAAAGCCGTTTAAGCAGCAGTGCAGTACCGTCTGGTCCTCACCACCAGATCCTGATATTTAAAACATGATATTAATGTTCATCAGTGAAGACTTTCTAGTGTCTGTGTGTTAAAACCTGAAGTAACTGCTGAGTGTCAAGAATGACAACTCTGGATTGTTTTTGTGACAGTCTGGCAACCCGATTGCACAGGGTTTTTTTTTTTTACCAGAGGTGCAGAGGTTTCCTTTAAGTGCACATCAGCATGAGCCATAGAGCTTCCTCTGAATCTGTGTGTGTGTTTGTGTGTGTGTGTGTGTGTGTGTGTTTGTGTGTGTTTGTGTGTGTGTTAAAGAACTGTTGAGTGTCAGGGATGATGTCTTTTTGTGACAATCTGGCAACCACTGAAGTCCCAATAGCAGAGATTATCAGCAAGTGTCCTTCAAGTGAAAGAGAGAGAGAGACGTGAACTTGTGATGGTGATGAGTTTCAGGAGACGTTATTCCGTATTTTTTCCTGGGTACTGCTGTTTTCGGGACATCTGGTCTCCTGAGATGCCCTTATTATGTTTAGTCTTCCAGTTATGATGACGGGGCACTTTCAGCAGTAACTAGAGCCTGGAAATGACCGAAACTGCCCCCTCCCTCCAACACACACACACACACACACAAACATTGCTGTCATTTAAAGGGCCAACATCTCTCCCTTTTTCTGTATTTTATATTTTTGAGGTCACTTTTATGACACATGTGGCTTTATGCATCCAAACCAGTCCTAAATCTTTTCTACATGACCATTTCAGCCTCTCTTTATCCTGTTTAGATAATACATTATATAAATGAGCTCTTTTCTGCTTGACTGCACCATTCCAAAAGTAGATTGGACTGAAACAGTCCCCATAACTTTACAGTGAATAGGTGATGCCAAATAGGTATTTGAGAGTCCATGGAGCCTTTTCTGTCAGAACCTCCTTTATTATTGTGGTCTTTTTTTATTTATAGTCTGGCTTTACCTCATAATTTTATTTATAGTATTGCTTTACCTCATAATTAAAACCGAACCCAGCGAACTTGCTAATGATGCCCTGGGAAGCCTTCTCTTTTCTCACAGCACTACAGATTTTATTTTGTGTGTACAGTAAGTTCATCTGTTGTCATGACAACATTATTTAACCAATCAGAAAGCAGTGATGCAGTCAGCGGGGCTGCGGCCCACTTTCGGCCCTGCCATCGAGCAGCTCGGGTTCAAGTCAGTTTATTTTTAATGGAAAAACAAATGTTTGCAGTATGCAGAGACATCACTGCCATTCAATTAGAGGGGGACGTACCCCCCTACATTTCATAATTCATTGTTTGGACCCACCCACATTTAACATAAATAATTCGTT
>JBBMFX010000101.1:29010411-29021548 GCA_037832545.1 Rhabdalestes septentrionalis | reverse complement strand
ATATTCTCCTTTCTCTTTCTCTCTCTCCTTCCTTCTCACTCTCTCTTTGTCTCTGCAATATCCAAATCCAAGTCTGGTATTTATTGGGGGCAATAAAAGTGAGTCTCAAACACATTAGCTTTATTAATAACTTATGGATTGTACTGTGGCGAGTGAAGCATTATATGTGCATAACAGATCATTTTACTTCTGTTTCAGTCAACCGGGTTTCTCATAAAGCCGCACCTTTACCTGTCAGGACCAGTTGTGTTAGGCATTAAGTTACTAGGACACGCACTGGATCACATGAACCGATCCCACAAGACTGCTTTTGTCAAATAGATACTGTCTGGTTGCGGGGAGTGAGAGAGAGGGAGAGACAGACTGCAGGGAGACAGACAGTGACTACAAGGTCCTTTCCATCCGCCCAGTAAGACCCTAGAGTCTTGGGCCAAGACCCTGCTCAAAAGATCTGCCGTCTGGTATGTAGGCTCTTTAGCAGAATGCTAGCTATGATGCTAGATGCTAGATGATTGCATTGGGTGTCTTTCAGAATAGAAACAGGCTATTTCCAGTGGAAATATGAGATTGGTCATTTTAACCCACTTTTAACTGTTGCTTTTTCTGTACTATATTAATGTAATTTTATAATGTATAAAATACATAATTAATGAGATAATTATGTAGTTAATAACATTTACACTTGATTTACAAGTCTTACATTTTTTCCCACTACTGGTTTCTTTTAAATCGATGATCACAAAATCTGGCAAAAACAAAAAAAGAATTGAAATTATTCTGTGTCATAAGATAATGCAATATCAACTGAATGTAAGTAAAAACAAAACTACTGAGCAAAATGTAAAAACAGGTGTCTCAAGATGAATGCACCTTAGTAGACGGTTACAGAATAATGCCATCAACATTACAAAACAGCCTTATGAGAAGCAGACAATGACTTGGGTCTTTGTTTATCTAATCATCACTAATACATTGTTAGTGCATCGAGAAATCTCTGTTTACTCCACTTTAATTTCAAAGACAAGGAATAGCAATGATTTTAATGTCCCATCACTTCAAATGATTGGCCTTTCCCATAGAGGTGCATGGGACGTTTCTCTTCAGCGAGATAGAATAAAGTAAAGACAGGTCAGCTACAGTTAGAGAGAATCAATTTGTCTGTTCAGACTGGAGCTCCTGCTCTCCTCCGCCTCCTCTCAGCTATAGGAACCATCAGAGGAGCATTGCAGGAAGTCTCGCATAATTTAAAGCTGCACTGTGCAACCCTGGCCCATCTTGACTGATTGTGCAATGGAACTGCAAGATTTACTCCTCCTTGGGGGGTCACTAATCACCAGACCGGTTTTTGGGGGGAGGAGGGCCTCAGACATTCACTGACCACATCCTACATACAAGCTGTTTCAACAGACACGCAAGCACACACATGCACTCAAACATGCGACACGCGTTTACCTACAGAGCTACGCAAACCAACATGCCCTCACACACACACACACACACACATATATACTTTTTTCATGGTATTCTCTTTTTAGTACAACTGCTGCCTTGGGAGACCATGCGGAAGCCATCGGACGTTTCCTCTGAGCTCCTCTCCTCTCCTCCTGTCCAGCAGTTCTCCCCCGCGTGCAAGAGCAAAACTCAGACATCAGCGTGGAGAACAGGGAATAGATTTGCAGGTGGCTTAAAAATGTCATTGAGGCTGAGAAGAAAGCGTGCATGTGTAGGAGGACTAGGCCTGATCGCCTGATGAAGGCCAGTCTTCCTAGTGCCGCTGGGTGACGAAGAGTGATGGGGGAGAGTTGGAGCCAAAAAAACGTCTCTCTCCACTCGAAAGTGTAGAGATCAAATCTTTTTTGGCAAAACCTCTACAGCGAAAATATACCACTCATGTAAATAGAGTAGAAGTGACACTTTTATAGTGGCTCTGCATTTCTGAAATGAAACAATGATCATGAAGTTATGGTGCAGAACATCCACTTGAGCAATACAGAAAACATAGTTCTGCATACACTACAGCCACCCATTCACTGATAGAATTATTTATGCTTTAGTTGACCATAAATAATTGCACAGATGTTTGTGTTTAGCACACTGTTAGAAACAAGAGTCCCTCCCATGCTCATTTTTGTCCACCAGGGTACGAACAATTCAAATGTGGCCTAAAAGTTACAGAGTGGTCTCTTAAATGAACTTTTTAAGGGGGACCATATTCTCCTAGATGAAAGGAGCTTATTTGTTTCATTTCATAAATTAAACGTTAGAAAGAATCAAAAAGGCTGAAGTCAGGGCAGAGTGTATGGAGTCAATGTAACTTACAAAGGATGGAATAGTGCACAGCCATGTTTCCAAATTAAGGTGCGGAACACGTACACTGGGGTTCACATCCAATGGAGTTCGAATTAGGTAAGGGACTCAAGATATCAGATTTGTCACTAAAACACTCCCCAGCTGTTTGGAAGTTCGCGCCGTCTCCTCCAGTGTCCACAGTCACCAGACTACTCAGCTGGAGGTGTCCTGCCACGCCCCCCATCCATGTGGAGGTTTGTTTTGATTTGGTGTGTTGCGTTGTTAGTTTAGCCCTCGTGTTCTCCCTTATATGACTTAGTGAGGGATTCCCTCGTGTCTCAGGGTGTCTCCCCTAATTACTTAACAATGTGATTATTGTCTTGTGTTTCTAAAAGGTTGTTGTGTTCCCGCTCCCTCACGTGTTCAGGGTTAAACGCCAGCCGGTCCTGCTGTACGGGTGCGGTCACCTTCATAACACCATACTCTCCTAACTTTGTGCTCAGTCTCTCTCATTTGTCTTGTGGACTTTAGTTGGTACTTAGTTAGAGCTCCTGTCTATGTAGCGGTAAGAAGTCCAAAACCTTTGTTATGTTGGAAGTGAACTTTGATTTGTCTATCTTTTTCTCTTGTGTTTCTGTGTTCCAGATTTGGAGCAAAACCTGCATCAGAACCATTGCTAGTGGATTAGAGGATTCAAGAAGCAAAAACAGAGAGACTTTGTTGGCTTGGTTAAAAGTTGTTAAAAGTTTTGATTTTATTTTAACTCCTGCATCTGTCTCCTCCTTCCCAGCGGCAAACATGACAAAAATATAGTTCTGCAAGGAGAAGAATCCTGATACTGACCCCAGCAGTTGCAACAAGACTGACATGCCCATGTTTTCAAAATGGCCTTTAACACTGGCTTGTGTTCTTGTTTTGTTCACGATGGGAAGTATCAATATTGTTTGTCTACTAATGTGGACTTTAGTGGTTCGCTAGATCATTTTCTTCCACAGAACTCAGCACTGTGTTTTTACTTCATAACTATGTACAAGCCAGCTGTTTTTTGGCCATGTCTCTGACTGATGGATTCCAAGATATTTTGTAACATATTATTAATGTTCCTGGGAGGAAATAAAAAAGAAACGTTTTTGTCTCCAAAACAGACAGCTATCCCTGTAAACAATAACAGCATGCATACAGACTTCCGCACTGCAAGATTCGCAGGGCATGCTTGAATTTTAGAATCCACTTTTTAGTATCTCCATGACTTGCCTCTGATTTTGATGACCACAAAGCCGAAGATTCAGCTCTCCACTTTCAACCATTGTGTTCTTGGACAAGATACTGAGGATACTGTCCCTGTAACTGATGATTCTAAGTTGCTCTGGATTAGAGTGTCAGCCAGATGCCCCCATTTATATAAAAATAAAAGTTTGCATTGTTCTGATTATTCAGGCTGTTTTGAACAAAACTTGTATCTTTGAAATCTTTACAGGAAAAAGAATATTCAAACATTTCTATTTATACATTCATCATCATAAATAATGAGCTGGGAGGTTTTGATTTGACAGCCACAATGTTTTGCATTTCCTAAGGCAACGTCTCTATCTTGCACAAAGTTTCGTTTTGAGAGTAGAATTGATTCACATCCTCCCAGCATGTAAAAACAAGCTATAGCAAATATAAAGCACTTCCAAAAACAGTTTCTTCTTCTTAAATAGAGCTGTGACTTTTCGGAACCTTTGCGCTGTTTGAAAAAGACGCCCCTTGCTGTGCATCCAACTGACAAAAGTGTCTTTGTGAGCTCATTTGTTTAACTGGCCACGGAAAGGTCATATTCACAAACCATACAGTCATAAGCTATTTAAAGACCGTTCTCTGACAATCTGCTTTCATCATCACATGCAGGCTGGAAAAGGTTCTGCTTTCCACCATCGCTCTCAGGTAGCACAGGCTGCATTAGTTTGCCATTGTCGTCAAATGACAAGATCAAAATGACCTCATAGATCACTATTTTATAGATATCTTTTTCCGCTGTAATTCAAAGCAAGGCTCTGCACTCTGTTCATTGGCTATTAGTCATGTCTTTTATTTCCTAAACCACTGATTCTTAAAAAAAGTAATGTTATCTTATGTTGGGCCATATGAAATTCAATGTTCCTGCCAAAGGAGAGCTAATATATATTTTTCCTTTAAAAGTGTTTATTTTAGAAAATGTCACAGGTGTAAATGAACCACTACCCACTACAGTGCATTTTCATTAGGAGCTCTAATGTAATAATTATGGTTTATGTGTAAGGTTTATTTTGACAGCCATTAGCACTAATACAATAATAGTCCTCATAAGAGTGGAATGTGCAGGAAGTAATGAAGGATGGGCTGAGAGCAGCTGTGGTTAGCTGGGGTCAACAGAACTGGAAGACTTAGCCCTGCCGTGGGTGTGTATGGAACCATTCCTGCGCCGGTCCAGCACAGAGGCCACTCACCTCCCCAGTCTTTGTTTGGCCGGCCATCCACACTAAAGGCCCACCATTGTAAGCCCCTGGACTCTGGATGCTTTACCACTGTTTTCTTTGGGAAGCAGGAAATTGGATGACTGGCTACCTGCTACAACAACATCCTGCACTTGAGAAGCCGTCTTTTCACCCATACCCACCTATTATTTCCCTCTCTCTGCAGCCCTACACGAGTGGTCAGCTTCCAGACTTCTGGTGCGCTCAGGCCCCCACATGGGCTCGTTTGAATTCCACTCAGGGCCAGAATCAATTTCTGTGTCTGTGCAGAAGCTTCCGTTAAAAACTGCACTTAAGGCCAAGCCTGGAATTGATGCCGACGTTTTGAACTGAAATTGCTCGGCGAAGATCAGGTGAAGGAACAGCCCTCAGGCAGGTTGATATTATGCACAGGCACGGCCTGGCAGGGATAACCCCATAATGAGGAATTTTACATTCAGGATAAATGCATTCATTTTTTCGGTCAAACCAGAGCTGGTGTATTGCATAAACTCTTAAAAATGTGCCACAGTGGGTTTTTGAAGGATGCCATGGTAAAACTAAGCTAGGTGCATGAAGGACCACTTTGTAAATGGAATACCTTTGAAAACCATTAAGAACCTTCTGAGTCTGTAAAAAATCTAATTCAAAGATTCTGCCAAGGAACTTTGCATTAGGTTCCATAACCTAAAAAATGGTTCTTCAGGTTCACTCAAGTACAAAAAAGGATCTTTTAAATTGAAATAAAAATGAGTCTCCTTCACTCAGTGGTCATCAAATCATATATTTCCACCTGCACACGATCATTCCTGATGAATATTTATGTTAGTCTTTCTACTGATTTGTCAACTTCCTGTCATAAAAGACTTACAAATCCAAGTTACTTCACCAAATGTGAAAAGTACATGAGAACAGACAAGATATTTTTTTCAAACGTCACCCAAACCGCAAAAAGTATGAAGCTGAATGTCATAGTATTTCATGAAGGCTGTAAATAATTTAAAATATTTATTATTTCAAGCTTCGGAAATAACATATATCTTAATAGACAGTATTATGTTATGCCAAGCAAACTCAGCCCTACACAAAAAATGCTAAAACATGGACAGGGTGTTACTAAAAGCCATAAAACCTGTTTCTGAATGTTTTCCAGATCATAATTTAGCATTTGAGGTAAAAAAAATACATTATGCTTCTCCAATTTTTTAATGATTTATTAATATTTATATGATATGCAACATCTGTGCAAAGTAAAAAAAGAGGCATAAAAAAAGGAAAACAATGAACAGAAAGAAAAAATATATTCTAAGAACAATGAGACAGCACAACCTAGGGTAAAAACAAAGACGTGCGACACTGAGTCTCTGATGTACTGGCACCAGTGGAGAGATCCTGAGAGGGTCTTTTTGTGAAGCTTCAACAGGTGGTTCTGATCAAGCTTTTGAAGCCACCGCTGCAGAGTGAAGTCAGACCTACATCACAGTGCCGTCCCTGGAGGTCAAAGCTATTACGTTTAACCAATACTGTTATTGTGAATTTACATTTGAAAAATGTAGTGGGAAAACTGATTGAGAATTTTGTTTTAGGAAGGTCTCCAAACCAGCGGACTGGGAGGAGCTAGCCATCCGAATACATTTCATTAAAAGTTGTTTGAATGTATTAAGAAATGTATCAAAATGTATGTCACTTATGTTCATTTATTATTGCAGGTATCTCTGGAGGCCCAGTGGTATGTGGAGTGTGTTTGTGTGTGTGTGTGTGTGTGTGTGTGTGTGTGTGTTTGTGTGTATGTATGGGTGTATGTGTGTGTAAAGGTCTCTGTTCATGGAGTGGGGGGTCAGGGTCATTTACTCAGAACTGGGTGAGGCTGCTGAATCCAACTCATCTGCTTCCAGGTCATGGGGGGAAGCAGGCTGACCACCTTTCACCCTCTTCCATTTCATACGTCTGTTTTGAAACCACACCTTTACCTGTGGAAAGTGGTCCACCGTTAGAACACCAGGTTTGATAAAATTTTTAGCCGCAATTATCTCTTTAAATGTGGGAGAACCAAATATTTGGATAGTACAATTTCAAATAGTATAAATGCATTACACTATATTTTATTTACCACTTCAAAAAGGCTTATTGTAATGGAAAACAGTTAAAAAGTTATATGTAGCATTACAAATGTTCAGTGATTGAGTTCGGAGGGTTAGGGCAATTTTCAGGCATGCAAAATAAACAATCATCATGTGTGACACTGTGGCCAGCACTGTTTCTTATACAGAATCATATATAATTATATAAGTGGGTTATATAATGGGATGAGATTATGAGCTCCACACTTACATGTGGATTATGAGCTCTATATGTTTATATACATATATGGAGCTCCTAATTTCATCTGTTCTGATGTGCAGTCGGGGATTTGTGCTCAGCAATCAATGAACTTGTGATTGAACTGTTTTGATTGCTAAACTCAGAGGAGCACAAATCTGTGACCCTTGTGCATCCCTCTCAGCATTCCCTATGGAAGCACAGGAGTGTAGACCATCTGTTCCCACACTATTTTTAAGTGTATGCCTTTTTCTCAATCTGTCTGCCACTCATTTGAGAGCAAGGCGCGGCATTCGGCCAAGAAATGTAGGATGTATCGGAAAAAAGTGGAAGACAGAGTTGCAGAGGGATTAAGAAAGGAACCCAGAGCAGTTTTGGGATCTAGTATGGCTGGTGTGTATCTGTATTAGTGTGTGTGTGTGTGTGTGTGTGTGTGTGTGTGTGTGTGCGTGTGTGCGTGTGTGAGTGTGTGTGTGTGTGTGTGCACATATGTGAACCTGGGAAAGCCATCTAGGGCAAGATTTTGTCCATGTAAAAAAACAAAAGACCTTCCAAACTGAAGCTAAGATTAAAAAGCAACGAAGAGTCTTTAGCAGCTTTCTTGATTTCCCACACATTTCACTCTGATTTGTTCAGCTCATTTTTAGAGATCGATGGAGAATATATATCAGAACAGTACCTCACAGAGAGAAAGTCAAGCCCTGCACTCACATGGAAATCACGGGGATTTTTTCTCTTCTCATTTATATATTTAGTGAATTATAGGAAATTAATTCATATCGTCGACATCAGGCCAAAATCTCATATGTCCAAAACAGCTATTTTTCAGGAAACACACAAAAAATGATTCTAAATAATGAAATCTGTGTCATGAAAACTGATATAACTATTTTCAAAACTTTTCATTGGTTAATAACTTTTTACAGATCCATGTGGAGAATGACAAATAGTATTCATTTATTTAAAAAAAAAACAAAATTTTTTTTTACCAAAAGTAGAGTTACGAGGCTTCTGAGTGACGATATGAAAACACAAAGGTAGTGATATCAAAACTGAACCACCAGAAAGTGTGAACTGTGTGTCTGAGAAAGGGGGTTTCTGGCAAATACACAGCTAATATTAGAATAAATGCAAATAAACCTGAAAGTCTCAAACAATATCAAGATTTCTGTTTCTAGAAAGTACTTGAAGTTTTGTGAGCCTTAGAAGATTGCGCCTTTCCATGGATTTGTGAAACTGCGTCAACCGCTAATTTAATCTAATGAAGAGTTGATTGGGCTGAACCAGGTGTTTGAAGTATGAACTACTGCAACATAACTAGTTTGTTTACTTTTACTCCTGGGTTTTAATGAGGAAGGGTCTCTGAATTAAGAAGCAAAAACATAGACATAAATAAAATCACTATATGCAGTGTTATTATTTTTGTGTGCCGTCTAATATTAGATTTTTAAAATATTTTCTGCTTAGCTAAACAGGTTATAATTTTTTTAATGACTTTTGCACAGAACCAAGCACATTGCTAAATCTTCTTCAAGCCACAGTGCACCAGACAGCTGGCTTAGAGTATGTGCAAGTAAAAGGAAAGTCAGAGGAGGCTCCTCAGAGCCTGGTGTATAGAGGGTTTGGAGGTTGTTGTGTTGTACCTGTCTCTCAGTGAGGTCCAGGTTGACAGCGATCTCATAGCGACGCAGGCGGGTCAGGTAGTTGTGATGTGTAAACTCTGCCTCCAGCTCCCTCAGCTGCTCTTTAGTGAAGGCTGTCCGCTCCTTCCTGGCCTTGCAGTTGGAGTCAGCCTTGAAGCCAGACTCCTGGATATCTGAAAGAGACAGACACATAAAGAAAAGGTTTAGCCTCCACACTCCAAGAGAGACCTACTGATCTCTATTCTTACTATATAACAGTTTCAGAATCAGAATTATTCATCCCAGAGATCTGGCCTCATCAGAGTTAATAAATAACACACTAGTACTGAATAATATTCGTTTGCATTACTGATTAATAAGCCTGCAGTGAATTCCCTTCATCCTTACTCACTCGCACCTCACTGGCTGGATAACTGCATAATATTCATCTTATAATCATTTGTTTAAATTCCTGAAAAATAAGGCTTGATATCTGAACAGCAGGATTCAAGTGGTTATGAGAATCAATCGACTGGTTGTTCAGTGATGTTTTTAAATGAAGCCAGTCATACATTTGTAAATTCTAAATCTTGTATACTCTGTACACTGAACACCTTTATTAACACGTTGCAAAAAAGTATTCAAACAGAGCCTCGTGGCGTGTCACATTCACAAATCCTCCCAGGTATACTGGCAGTTGAGACCCACACAGGCCACACACTTCCACAAGCTGCAGGAAGATCAGAGAGCACTTGGGAAGGAGTTATAGTGTGTCGGGGTATAAAGGGGGCACCCCAAACTGGCCACAGAGGAGTCGCATTAGGAAGGAATGCACCGGAACATTGTTAAATGTGCTATCAAAAGAACAAAGGCCTGGATGGGTAGAGCGAAAGGGTGTGAGCGTATGTGTGTGTGTGGGAAGACTTCGTGCCCCTTGCCCCCTTTGACACTGTAATTTAGTCCAACCTGACATCCCACACCTGAGCTCAAACCCAGAATCCAGTCTGCTGCAGAGGGGCGACGCAGAGGCTCTGTCTTTGGTCGATCTCTCCATAAAATACTTAACACAATGTGTAAGAACACGGCAGGTTGAACTTTTTCCATTACAAACGAGGGGTATCAGCATGGATTGTTTTCGCACCTTATGAACTCAATTAACTTCTGAATCATATATCAGCATCGGTAGCACCAGCGAGAAGTGACGCAATAGCTACAAAATGTCTATAATTTGTCAGAGTAAGAATTCGTCTTTGGCATTTGCCAGATCTGGAAAGGCCAGACTGTGAAATGGACTGCAGTCACGGGGCCAGATGTGAGTGAGGAGAGACAGTTTGCGAGCAGCAGACAAAAAGGCTTTCTTACACACGGCAATCTGCGGCCTGTGCTGTGTTATCCAAGTGCCTTATTCTCATCATTAAAATCTCCTGCGTTTAAATACGCTACAGTCAATGGAATGGCAGCAGGTTGGGTAGAAACACCTGGCATGTGTGTGTGTGTGTGTGTGTGTGTGTGTGTGTGTGTGTGTGCACGCACATGTGTACATACATACAACCGCATGCATGATAATGATAGGAATGATGTGAAGCTGTTTTTTTAGCTAAACGTTGAAAATTAAGAAGAGATAGAGGACCAAGAGAAAGAGGAGAGAGCTGGAGAGAAATAGTTGGGAGAGAGAAGGGGGAGAAGAGGAGAGAGAGAGAGAGGAGCATGATAGGAGAGAAGTGGAGCGAGAAAAGAAGAGATGGAGAGAAGGAGAAGGAGGGAGGGGGCCTGAGGAAAGTGTGTGATGGGCCGTTAACAGAAGCTCTGAGCTCCACTGCAGCACATTGCTGCGCGGTGCAATTAGCCTCTGCACTGCAGCCACAATCCTCACCTGGACTCATCTGTCTCTCCCTCTCTCCCTCTCACACTTTCACATACATACGTACTCCTTAGAGAAAGTTGTCCAACTTTATCTCACATATTGCATCTTGCTACCAGTAACTTTCTCTAGCCACAGAAATGAACTATTTTCTTGAAACAGCGCAATTCCAGCCAATAAATCTGAAACTCAAACACTCTATCGCTTTCAAGTACAACTCAGCTTTATGAGCATGTGAATTAGGGGTGGAGCCGTATCCGAATGCAGTATTCAGAAAAGAACAAATAACGCATTTTTTACAAAAAATTTGTGCTGTCATATGATTACAATTTTTGATCGAATTAATTACGTGGTGTGGTGATTAATTAATCTAATTAATCGCATTTAATCGCAGATACATACAGACTTACAAGAAGCAGATTTTTTTTAAACATTTATTATAGAATATAAGCCTATAAATTGGGCTACAGTGGTCATGGCATTTTTATCACTGACTGAACTAAACCTATGAATTAGGTTACAGTATATGACAGTTGTAAGTTTTGATAAACTACGTCTCCCAGCTCTCTCTC
>JBBMFX010000101.1:28953456-28965276 GCA_037832545.1 Rhabdalestes septentrionalis | reverse complement strand
AGAGGCAGCAGGAGAGGGGAAATTTGGGCTTGAATTAGCCGCATTAGCTTTCTCCATCCAGACCTCCAGAGGGGCGGGGTCTCGACACTGTGGGCGGAGTGTGTGAGAGAGAGCTGGGAGACATAGTTTATTAAAACTTACAACTGTTATACACTGTAACCTAATTCATAGCTTTGGTTCAGTCAGTGATAAAAATGTCATGACCATTGTAGCCCAAGTTATAGGCTTGTATTCAACAATAAATGATTGCAACGTCTGTATGTATGTGCGATTAAATGTGATTAATTAGATCAATTAATCGCCACACCATGTAATTAATTAGATCTAAATTTTTTATCGCTTGACAGCACTAGTGTAAATACATTTAATCGCAAGTGGGACCAATGGTGCGTGTACTTATCAAGCCCTTTATGTTTAAGGATGGCAGAAGGTGTAACTGCATTCACGGTCTAATTATCTTTAATTAAACAGTAACACATCTCTTTTTATAATAGACCTGAGCTTTAGTGTCCATTAATGAATCAGCGAGGTGTTTTGTTCCATGGTTCTTTCTCCGTGTTGATGCTTTTCTGCGTTTTGTCCCTTTCCGGCAATTTTATCCGTGACATTTCAGACTCTCTCTTTGATACATATATCGATGGGTACTCGACTGTCCTCTCTCTTCCCACATAAATAAATATTACAGTGCCAACTCGACCACAAAGTTTTTCTTTTTCTTTTTTAAAACAATCACTACTCTGCCCCCGAACAGCTGCTAAAAAATTTGAATACACACACACACACTGCACTGGATATTAACATATGTTTGTGTGTTGAAACCATACCAATATTTAAAAACTGCAGTAGAAAAAGAGGCCGCAAATTCCAGCTTTATTAGCAATGAGCAAAATGAAACTAAGAATAATAATAAGGTGAATGCTGAAACACGGAAGAGATTAATATGTTTTTGAAGTGACCTATCCAGGTTAGGATAAGTGACGTGACCCAGTTTAGGGTAAGTGACCTGGAAAATGAGTAAATGAATGAATGTTTTGCAGTTTAGAGGCATTGTTAAGTGCTCAAGCACAAAGAAATGTTGTTTTTAGTGTCGCCATCCTGGCCGTTTACCTTCACAGCATAATGTGACTTAATGTGGAACAGTGACTTAAAATGTGCTGGGTGTGAAGTTACTCCACACTGCTTTACAGAAGTAACATGCCTGTAAAAACCTTGTTACATGCACATTATGGCTGGTCCATAAAAAAATCACTCAATTAGAGGCTAAGAGAGATGGTGAGGTGGGGGTTTGGGTAGAGAGGACAGATGCTCTCTCTCTCTAGAGAGCGTCTCTTTACGTACAAGAAAAACACCAACAACTCAAATGTTATATTGAAAAAGGCATATATCTTGAATCAGAATCAGAATCAGAATCAGAAAACTTTATTTATCCCGAAGGATATTGTTTGTGATGACCGCCACATCACACACACACACACACACACACACACAGACACAGACACGAGACGCCAGAATAATGTAGATTAAGAATAAGATAACGTACTATACTTGGATAAATAAATAAAGTCTAATACAAGTCTAATTAAAAATCTAATAAAAATAAACCCAGAAAAATATAAATAATCGGAATAAAAATCAAAGATTTGCTGAAAGAAGAGAAAAAAAAATACACAAAATACCCAAAATGTAAAGAGATATTGCACATGTTACATTAGTAACGCCATATAGAGTACAGTATTGATATTGCACATAATATTGTGATGGTGATGCATTGATTAAAGCCATGTGGAGGACAGTAATGCACATGATATTTGAGCCCCAGGGTGCAGAGGCTTCTTTTTTGAAAGCCCTTCAGCGAGGGACTTCTAACGTTTGCTGTGTATTTTGCTTGTTCACTGGCATTCCACACGAAGGTTCAACAATCTGTTACTTTGTATTCCTGTTCCTGTTTTTGATCCGGTTGCGCCGCCTGACATCAAAGAAGCTAAATACCTCCACAGCAATAAGCCAACCTTCACCTCCATGCCAGCGTCACTCATTTGACTTTGACTCCCTCGACAGGATGATTGCATTCGTTGTAACAACAGCACAAATTGTGGATACATTTGTAACAGTGCCAGAGTAGTTATGAAAGAATACGTGGGGATGATTTAAAAAAGTGTGAAACCAAAACAGCTTGGAGAGTCGGTATTACTTTAACGCGTCAGGTGGCAAAATGTTACACAGGGTCAAACAGCGAATGTGTGTTTCTTGGTTGTGTGTTGTGCTCTTGAGTGTCCTGCACAGCACTCTAGCCATCATCTGGTCTGTCAGAGTTTAACCCTCTGGCCGTCCTCGTTTCTGCTCCCCTTTCAGCGTCCCTGTGGGCAAAAATGGCCACCGACAGATCTGTGATTTTTATTATATTTATGCTTTTTTGCTACTTTTACTGCATAAAGTGTTTAATTAACATCAGTACTCGTCATAAGTATAAAATTTCCATTATTATTTAGTTTTTAATCCTTCCAATACCAGTTTGTTTGCACTATGCACTTGTTAGAAAACAACCTCAAATGTGTAAATGTTCTATATTCTCGATGCTGCTGGATGTTCTTGTGTTACTAATAGTTCAGTCTGAGATCTGGAACTGATTAACAACAACACTGATTATTATACATCGTTTATTTTTTGCAGTGAAAGCAAAGTTTTAAAAAATCACACTCAGCGTCACCTCCTGTTTACACTCCCAAAATGTTATAAAATTTATATATATTAAAATCTTTTTCAGCTTTCACCAACTTTCTTTAGCTATTGAATGTCAAATGTTAAAAAAAAAAGTGTAAAGAGAGATGCATATCAGCTGTAATCCTGAATGTCTGTTCACTTGCAGTGTTTTGTTGTTGTTGTTGTGTCCAGCGTCTTTGCAACAGAATGGTAGCTGGAGCACCAGGCACCTTTACTTTCCCAAGTGGGGCTTATGAGTATAAGTATTTATTTATTCATTCTTTTGATATGAAATTAGGCATGGGTCAGACATGGGTATAGAACATACAGAGAGAGAAAAAGAAGAAAAAGAAGCAAGAAAAGAGGAAAAAATAGAAAAAATTAATACAAAACGCAACAAAGATTGAAAAAAAAAATATTAAACTAAAGTTGATTGTGGATGAAGATCCCAATGAAAGCGGTGTGTAACTTCAGCAGTTAGAAACATTCGAATATTTGTAGCTGAACTATCCCAGTCACACCGTTCGTTGGCTTTGATGGAAAGTTGTCAGGCGGCGCAACTGTGCGGCGCTAAAGGCCGAAGGTTTAAACGTCACACACGTATGCAAATACAACCCGTCTTCAACATGACCTAATCCCATCTCGCTCCAACATCACCTTCTATCCCAACTGAACACATCCTCACAATAAAACTTCTCCGAAGAGCGCCACCTAAAAGACCCCGCCCCGCCCCTCTCGACCGCTCTCGGACCCTTTCCAGACCCATTTTCATGCGTGCCGCGCTCTCATGAATCACTCCATATGCTGAAGCCATTTGCCGCGTCGCTCCCAGAAGCCCAGTGAAAGCTGAAAGAGCAGAGCGGGGCGATAAATCTGGCCGGCTGGGCCGTGGGACGTGCCGATCGAGGCCCCGGCAACAGTCTGAAGGGCCAGGGGCCCACAGGAGATAGCAAAGCCAGCCCTGCTCTTCCTCTCTGCCCTATATTCTCTCTCTCTTCTCTCTCTCGCTCTCTCCTGGAGACTCGCATGGGGATCAGAACTGACACGCAAGCCTAGACTGTGAATCGCACCTTTCTGGCGAGGGAGGGAGTCGGAAGGGTAGAGGAATAGTGCGATAAGGAATGAGAGGAGAAGAAGTGAGAGGGATTTGATCTCTTTACAAACAGCACTTTAGGATCATTCGGGGCGTCATGAAACCTCGAAATTTCCCATTTTCCCATTTTAAGAAAACGATTCACTCCCCAAAATAAAATTTCACCAAAATTCAGTTCATTATTGATGTTTTTGACAATGATTGTTTTCATTTCAAGACCTAAAATCTGAATTTTTGGTAATTCTACAGGAAATGATTAAATTTGTCATGAAATCTTAAACTTTGCTTGACGTCTTAAATCAGTTTAATTATGGTTCTGTAGGAAATTATTCCATACCTTATGAAATCTCAGATTTGACCATAATTGAGTTCTATTTCAGAGTTGTATTTACAAACGCATAAATGAAGGACTGTACTTAAATAAACAAACATGGAGAATTTGAATTAGCTGATTATTATTACCATTTTTAAATGAAGTATGTTAACCCTGAGACGTGTAGATTTGGGCGGAGTGGTCATAAGAGCATCTCTAGGGGGCAAAGGTCACAGGATTAGGCCTCAACCAGTCTTTCTAAAGCTTCCCTCATTGAAGAGGTATGTGAATGTGAGCGCTATGTGGAACAACAAGCCACTTTTTATGTCCCTGCGCTAATAACTGGCCGGGGGTTCGGTCTCTGAATGATCTGCTCCTGGAGGAGCTGCCGAGCTCCAGTGGCCCCACACAGAGGCAGTGGGGTTTGGGATGCCTCCGGGTGTTACTACCTGAGACAGGTTCACACACACACACACACACACACACATACACACAATGCTCTTTTTGTGTGGAGACTGTTCATCAAAAATTAGGGGACACCAAGCTTTTCCTCTGTATCGTCGCTGTCAGCCAGAAATCTCGTATCTCCACTTTTGGTCTTTGTTGTTTTTTTGTTTATTATTTCATAAATCAATTTTATTGGTCAGTCTCCACATGGGTCTGTAAAATTTAGAAATTATTAACCAGTGAAAAGTGTTGAAAATAGTTGCACCAATGTTGATGACACAGTATTTATTTATTTAGAATATACATCGTTTTTTGGAGTTCCCAGAAAAATAGCCGTTTTGGACATATGAGATTTTGCCTGGACAGCGATGATATCTAAAAATAAGTCATTTATAATTACTGACCAAAATCCCACATTAGGAAAATCCTACATTTTACTTTACATCCCCTTGTTGTGATGACAACAGCAAAAAAAAAAATCATAAAGCGTTTGGATTTTAAGTGTTTTTTAACAAAAATGTTGGTTGGTGTAGTGGATAACATCGCTGCCCTCTGGGGTTCGATTTCTGCCCTGGGAGACACACTGCACTACACCAATAAGAGTCCTTTGGCAAGACATCCAACAATATGTTCGCCTACATCTGTGATAGGCATAAACTCTCTGTTAGTTTGGAAAAACATGTCAACATATATGTTTGATGGGTGGCTTGGAGCATTGGAGGACTACCAGACTATCCTAAACTGGAGGACTGGTGCTGGCACCCCTGATTAAATCTGTTGTCTGAAATGAATTAAAGCAGTTCAATGGCTCTGAAGTGTAACTTTATTAAGTGACTACTTTTTACAGTATAGTTTAGAAAACAAACCTGTCAAATCGCTATTTAGGCAAAACCTCCTCTTCACGCCAAGGTAGAGGCTGAAAGTGACTGTTGAAGCTGAAGCAACTGTACTGTATATGTCTTGAGACACTATATTTTGCTATAAATCACAAATGAAAAGTGCCTAAACATACAAGGAGCCTAGATAAAGGAGTTCCAGCCACTCAGCATTCAGCACCACCAGTATACTGATCACCGCCCCATCATCTGGAACCATCTGCTCCTGGTTCTTCACTGGTTCAGGACTAGAAGATGTGTAGATATCCAGGAGGAGAGTTGGTGTGAATTGGTTTAAGCTGTAAATGAAAACAAAGCAATTAATGACCCTTGGAATTAGATTTTCAGATCTACAGATAAAAAAGAAGATCCGAAAGTAAGAGCTCTTATAGAAGAGCCTACAGAGATCAAAGTCAGACTGTTTTGATCCAGAAGGTAGTTAAAGAGAAGAACACTGAGAGGCTGAAATGTACCAGAACTTCAGTCTTAAGTTGATTTTTACTTTTGCTCCTTATTTCTCCATGGGGGGTTTGGGAGAAACTAGTCAGGACTTCAGTCATCTCCAAATAAAATATTATTTATTCCTAATGACAAAACAAATACTGCTGCGAGCAGTAACGTCTTCGCCTGGATCAGGCACTTCACTCCTTGGTCCTCCAAGACTTATAATTTTGGCACTCCTACTTTATACAGTGCTGTGTAGAGCACTGCTGGGATCCACCAAGGAGAAACAACTGTGAAAAACCGAGGGAAACGTTTGCTATATGAGGTCTATCATATTTCAAGACTGCAGGATCAGCAGCTCCAAAGCTCAGGAAGAATCACAGAGAAGGAATAAAGTCAATAAGTCTGTCTGAGGGTTCCATTGATTTGCTGAAAGTGAGATACTGTACTGGAACTCACTCCTGATCAGACACGGGGGTATTATAACCACACACACTCACGCAAACACACACACACACACACCATGGCAGAAACCCACCGACAGCTTCATCCCGGGCTAATCAAATTTCATATGCGATATAACTGGGCGGGGTGGGGCTGGAGGGGAGGCCGGGGTGGTGCGTGGGTTGTTCTGCTGGGCTGTATCTGCACTGCTGATAATGTCAAGCCCCTATAGCCCAGAACCCAAATCAAATCACACCCAGACAACGTGACTTTGACCTGAGACAATGAAATCACAGCACATCTGCTATCAGCAGAACCACAGGGCGAGAAATTCACTGAAAAACAGCAGCGCAGGAAGAAGGGAGGAGACACCAGAGACAGCAGGAGGGAAGGAAAAAGAGGAAAAAAGAAGGAAGGAAGGAAGGAAAGGAAGGAAGGAAGGAAGGAAGAAAGAAAGAAAGAAAGAAAGAAAGAAAGAAAGAAAGAAAGAAAGAAAGGAAGGAAGGAAGGAAGGAAGGAAGGAAGGAAAAAAAAGAAAGAAAGGAAGAAAGAAAGAAAGAAAGAAAGAAAGAAAGAAAGGAAGAAAGAAAGAAAGAAAGAAAGAAAGAAAAAAAGAAAGAAAGAGATTGGAAGAGTGAATGAAAGGAGCAAAGAGAGAGAGTCAATGAGAGAAGAAAGGAGAGAAAGCAAGAAAGTAAGTAGGATAGAAAGCAAGACAAAGAAGGAACAAGAAGTGATTTAAAGAAAGACAGACAAGCAGAAGAAGAGGAGAGACAGAGAAAGGAAGGAAGGTAGCAATAAAATTACAGGAACACGAGAGAATGTAACAGAGCAAGAGAGACAGAGAGAGAGAGAAAGCGAGAGAGAGAGAGAGTGAGATACAGAGAGGGAAGGGAGCTTAAGCCCATGCTCTTTTGGTTTCTGGGTGTTGTAGGAAAGTCTCCAGTGCCGTGAATGCTCTCTTGCAGCCGTGTCTATTGAGGCATCATAGCTGCCTGACAGGCCTATTGTCAATGAACGGAATAGATTAAGCCTGCTCCACCCAAGCAAGCAATCAAAATCAAACAAAAACAAGAAAGGCCTTCACCCGTGGCCCTATCTCTCTCTCTATCTCACTCCTCTCTCTGTGTGCATCACCAAGGATTTCTCCCCACAAACAACCTGTTACTTGACACAGCGTGGGCCCACCTCCAGAACATGGTGGTTGTGGAGAACAATGAACTTGCTCAAAGAAAATTATATCCTTAGCTCGGTGTGTCTTTTCTATTCCATCACCCAGAGTTTACTGTCTCCTATTGTTGGCCTCACAATGACGGCGAACAACAACTTCCTTCGCTCTATTTGCTGATTCTCTTCAGAGGAACCGTACTGGCCTCGTCTGCCCCACAGAGTCGTTTCCTCTGACCATGTATCACTTTCAGTCTATTGATGGCTCATTTTGTTGCACTTGTATATAGTAGAAGGTCACTGCGCTTTTGGAACAGACGGTCCCCCGTGCGTGTGCAGTTATGGAGACGTGGCGGCAGTCATTGTATTCAGAGCTCCTCGCTCTTTCTATCTCTCTTCAGTGTCTCATGTCTGGCCCTGGGCAGGAAACACCTTTGTATGATGCCATCAGTCAGGCAGGGCGCAGGTTCAGGATCTTGTTTTGTATGCGACAAACAAGTAGGCCTTCAGTATCTCCAGGGAAACACACTCAGTGCCATGAATTGAATTGAAAATATTTTGCTTTACGACCTGATATGTCAGAGTCAAAACTTAATTAAAGTGTTTCAACCTAAAGTGCACAATGAGCTTATCAGCATTTTTATGTCAAAGTCTTTCCTGTTTTATATGTTATTTTAGGTTTCAAAACCACCAGCTGTCTTTTACATATGAACGATATGCAATCCAAAATTAATTAAAATAAACTTTTATGACATAAAGTGTCTGTTTTCCATACAAAGATTTGGCTTATTATAAGCGATAAAAAAATATGAATACAGATTCCACACAAAATACATTGTATTACTGTGTCTGACCCCTGACAGAGCATCTCCAAAACAACAGGACTTGTGGGTGCCTCAGTATGCAGTAATTAATACCAATTAATAAAGAGACCAAGAAAGGACAACAGGTACCCAAGGCTCATGGGTATCAGTTGTCATGGGTACCCAAGTCACCTAAATGCATGTGGGGTGTAAAGATATCCCCACATGTTTTAGTCCAAGAGATGAGCAACTGTAGAACCTACTGCTGAAACAGTAATACTGGATAATATATAAATGTGTCAGAACACACCATCTACTGCAGCCTGCTGTGAATGTGGTTTGATCAGAGTACCCAGGCTGACCCCGTCCACGGCCGAATATGTCCACAAAAGGTGCATGTCCATCATGCTTGGACATATTGGCTACCTACCTAACCAAAACACATGTTTGTCCATTTATTTCACCACTTGCATATGGAACAACTATACATTAAAATATGTCAAAGACTAGTTTACTATTTACAAGATGAAAAAGAATCTGCAACATTGCATGTCTGACATCCTCTGAACTGGTTGTGTGGTGACAGCAAATTCTAGGTCACCCTATATCTTTAAATGCTCTTCATAATTGTTTCATCCCATTTACTGTCCTTAAACAGCTAATGAAATATCTAACACTTGTCTGGTGAGCCACTTTCTAAATATCATTATATGAGCTGGCTTTTGTAAGTCAGTAGTTATGAATAAAAATATAATGTTTTCCATGTAGGGACTCCCAGTGTGTTCAAAAACTTTGTAGCATACATTTATATATGTACAAAATTATTTAAATTTACCCTATAAAACAATAAAATCATCATATTGTTCCTATAAAGAGGTTGGCTTTCCTTGCCACCATTGAGATGCTGTGTTTTATTTAAGCTCATTCACCCGGCTAAGAATGCATAAGATGATATCCAAAGTTATCTATCTGCTCTACAATTAGAATTTGATCTGAATGAAATAAATAAAACCCAGTTTGAGAGTCCCAGTCCACACACATTTGGCTAAAACTTATATGATTAAAAAACAAGAAGTGGTGTCCTGATCCTGGGAGAACAGCCTGGCTGGAGGAGGGGCTCTTCCCAGCATTCCACAGGGCTCGGAGAATGCCCCTTTCTCGGCAACCCCTGCCAGGGTGCGCCACTCAGCCTCCGCCGGCCTCCTCCAGGTTTGACCTGAACTCCGTCTGCGCTGAGAGAGAGCAAGAGCTTGAGAAATTAAAACCTCCTTCCCACAAACCCACTCAACAGGCACTTCATTAAGCATCGCGCATTCCATCTGAGGGGGGCAAATCCTGAACCCTCATGCTCATACTTATACACACAACGGCAACACATTTAGCAGTCGTGACATTTTGTTCCCACAGCCTTGATGCCGTGACGGTCGATTGAGACGACTCTATCTCACCACATCAGTAATGAAAGTTTTGCTTTGAAAGTTGATCAAAGTGGGACTTGAAACCACACTTTCGCCTCAGTGTCGCGGCATTGTGTTCCAACCCGGATTGCTCAACGTCCTGCATCGATTGGAAATAGTGGAGGAGAAAAAAAGACATTCGTCTAAGTCAACCAGTTTTGTTTACTTGAAGAACACAATAGAAGGGGTTGGTCCTCAGTCTTGCTTCAACTGTGGAACAATGACTTGACATTTCTTGGTTTCTGTTTAAAACACCATTTCTTACTTTGAATTCTTTGGCACCATCCTTTTACAGCTATTGAACATTTATACAATATAATTGTGTCCCTTTAATTTTTTTTTGTCTTTCCTTTGCACCATGCAGATGTTGTCGAAGTGATTTGTTTGAGCTCATTTACCGTGCTAAGAAAGAGCGTGAGGCAAATTAGGATGCCTAAACAATGCCAGAAAGCCTTTCTTGTTTTAGTAATATGAGGAAACTCATTGGAAGTGCAATCATTTCACAACAGGAAATTGAGAGAATGGAGCTGTTGTATTTCACGGATACATTTGAGTAGCAGGACCACCAATAGTGATCCATTTGGAGACAAAATAACTAATAGCTGTGGAGAATCTTAAAGTCCTCGATTAGAGGAAGCTGGAGGTGCCCCAATAAAAACACTGGACGGATGAAAAAAAATGATCACAGTTGCTTGACTAAATAGGCTTCCAGTGAGAGTGCTCTGCAACATATGGGCTTGTTTTGGCTGCCATTCATGGCTAGTTGTCTCTGAAAGCACCATCTGTAGCATGCTTTTCTCCTCTCTCTTCTACTCTATCCTGTTCCCACCGGTGCACTCCATTCATGCGTTGCCACTCCAATCAGCACCTTCCCAGGGGAACGGCTCAAGCCTCTATCCAGGGCCCTGTACCTTGCTGTTTAACACACTATAGCTCCTCAATAGCATCAATCACACAGGTGTAGGTAAAACCTGTACGCGAATTGTATTCTGGTGTTTATTTTTTGCATTTGACAGGGTCTCCATAGTGATGTTCCTGACTAGGCTCTGGGATTGCTTTTGTCAGGACCAGTCATTTCAAGGGTAGGTAGAGTAGACATATCTATAAATCATAACAAATACAAAAGTGTGTGCTGCAAGAACAGCTGGAAACTTTTAGAACCCCTATTAGCCCTCATTAATTAAAAAGATGGCACATGAAAGCTTTAGACTCGGTAGGAGTCTACAGGACAACCCAGATGTCTCACAGGCACCAGTCTGTCGCAGTGTAATTTCCACTGATGCTAAAGGAGCCACTCGGTTTTTCCCTTCCTGTATGTAAGGGGGTAAAGAGGCATGGTTTATGGGTGACATTACTAAGCTTGACATCAGTTGTCTGTAAATGACTAGCTTCCATGCCACTGCTTGCGTAAATTAATCTTTAGCATGAGGAATCCATTGGCAGTGCCAAAGAACAACAGTAGTCTAGCGGGAAGCCATTTGGAGGCCTACTGTGTCCTGGCATTTACAGGAGTGCCTGCTTCTACAAATCATAATGAAAGAGAACCTCAATACAATACAATTTGAATTGCAAAATGGACTTACAGCATAATGCACAAGTACATTAAATGGTAGCACTTTATGATAACTACTCACTATTAAGAATTTATTAATAATTGTTAGTTAAGTCTTAGTTAATACTTTGTTCATCATGTTTTAGTAATTATCTCTTAGTTATATATCATCAGTTAATTATTAATAAACATATATATATTAATGTTTTGGCTGTGATTAATAAGTGCATCATATGAATGTATTATTTAAACTTCGGAAATGCTTAAGAAATGATTTAGTAAGCATCTGTATGTAATTTTACTTAAGTATTGTTCATCATTTATTATGCATTTATTAATATCTATTTTTAGTATTTTGATAAACTTTAACATTGTTTTATTATGATACTGTTAGGGCTTATGTGATGGCCCTTCATGCATGCAATATTTTACAGACCTTCAATAAAAGTAGTTTATGTATATATAAATGCTTTACAAACACTTACCAAAAGCAGGATGCAGGATTAACTCAAGAGTTATAACTAG
>JBBMFX010000101.1:28936164-28953064 GCA_037832545.1 Rhabdalestes septentrionalis | reverse complement strand
ATAAATGCTTTACAAACACTTACCAAAAGCAGGATGCATGATTAACTCAAGAGTTATAACTAGTTACATACGTATATTTTGGGAGCTTATCTAAAGTGTGTCTTGTCTATGCTTTGCAAAGCATTTACAAATGACTTGTTAAGGCTTACTCATCATTAACTCAAGAGTTATAACTAGTTACTTAAGTTTATTTTGGGAGCTCATCTAAAGTGTGTCTTGTCTATGCTTTCTAAAACATATACAAATGACTTGTTGAGGCTTGCTCATGATTAACTTAAGAGTTGTAAATAATTACTTAAGTATAAGACAGACAGAGTCATGAAACCACACCAGAGTGACAGAAAATATGATAAATATTTATTTGAATATTGATCATATATAGAATATGCCACCATATATATAACATAACCATTCTCTCTCTCATTTCCAAAACTGTGAATACTGTTAGCCACATAGCCACATAACCATTGCAGCAACAGTTAAAAAACTGTAAAAATCTCTCAACAGAACAGAAAAAATCACACAAAACCAACTTTCACTAATCTTAACCAGGTATAAGTCATATATCACATATATTACACTCTGTGGTCCAGCTTCGCAGAGCTGGAGGAATTAATCTAACCTAGCCAGTTAGCTTAATTAGCAACTTACCAAATCCATCTATATTCAAGTTCAACTAATTATCCAGTTTCTCTCAACTCCCGATTTTCCTCTGTATCCTCTGTATTAAACTTCTCTCTCATATATACACATAAATATATCTAAACTGAGAAATTATGTTTTCTAACCCCTTCTTACACTCTCGTGACTAGCATGCTGCAGGCTTGTGTGGTAAGGACCACAGATCTGCCCAATGCAGGGGCAAATCAAGCTTTCCAAAAGTGGGGGGGTTCTGAGATAGGGATGCCAAATTATAAATACTAATTCACCTCCTCAATTATTAAATTGCCAGTTTTAATCACCAAATGATGTAAATGTTAGATGTAACATTTTGTAACTATGAGTTACAAGTACAAGTAGGCCTGGTCATGATTAAAAAGGTGAGCATTTTTTGTTGTTACCATAAATTCAGTTAATTCTCTGCAAGTTTGAAGTAAGCAGTGAGCAAATTTTGTCACCTGTATATTATTTATTTTTATTTTTTATCCTGTCATATATAAATTGTACATCTTTCAATTTAAATATGGTCTATTTTCTGTCACTCTGTGGTGTGGTTTCCTGAATTATCCTGACTTCAATGTACTTTGTATGCCTTTTAAGTCATACAGGCCTTAATAAATCATTTGCATCCTATTTGTGATACATATTTGTAAAGCATTTATTCACACAAACTTTTACTAAAGGTCTGTGAAATATTACATCCATGACGGATAGTCACGTAAGCCTAAAGAGTAGCATACTAAAACAATGTTAAACAATGTTTACCAAATACTGAACAAAGATATAAATAAATGCATAATACATGATGAACAGTACTTAAGTAAAGTTACATTTCTTAAGCATTTCTTAAGTAAAATAATACAGTCATATGAGGGACTTATTAATCACAGACAAAACAATAATGAATATGTTTATTAATGGTTAACTGATAATAACTAAGAGATAATTATTAAAACATGATTAAGAAAGTATTAACTAAGTCTTTACCAATGCTTAATAAATGCTTAATAGGGAGTAGTTATTATAAAGTCCACCACATTAAGCCCTAGCTACTGGCAAAATGTGTAAATACTGTTGGGACTAGTATTGCCTCTCTGAATTCTAGCACCAAAGAAACTGTGATGGTTCAACAACATTTCAAGGAAAGTCTCTTCGATCTCAGTAGAGCCTTCTGAAAGCTCTGCAAAAGGCAAAACCGGCCCGAAAACATAATCGCCTCTGACAATAGGTGCTGTTTTTAATTTGGACCAAACATTTTAAACATTTTTCCCATTAAGTGTTTAAAACAACTGACAATTAGAATTAAGCCACTTTCAGAATAGGGCCATGGTGTAATTATTCAATTATAATGAGGTCCTTTCTATGGGCTTACTCAGATGAACAAAGTCTGCATTGGCGGCTAGCATGAAGCTTAAGCACAGTATGAACTGATTAACCTAAAGCACCTAGATCCAGTTTAAAACATCTTACACGAGGCTATTCTCAGTACTGATGAAAAGCAAAGAGTCAGAGGGTCCAATGAGGGTCTCCAGTCCCATGTACATTTTAATGTTTTCATTTTAATTTCAAACATCTGCCTAATATGGTAAATCACCATGAGATACAAAATGCCCTGCCCTACTAAGCTAGCAAGAGAAGACTTAAAGTGAAATACTTTATCGTTAAAATCATAATTGTTGAGATAATAATGTAAAAATGTGTTTTATAGCCCTCATATTAACATTCTACCTCAGTGTCTCTCAACCCTGGTCCAGGAATCAATGCTCATCTGAGTGATTTCACTGCTTCCAACACACCCCATTTAGCTAATCAGCTCATTAACACCCTTTCACTGAGCTAACAAGGGTGTGTTCAGCCAGAGAAAACATAAAAATGTGCCATCCAGGGTGCCTCTAGGACCAGGGAAAACTGTTCAGCGTATGAGACTGTTCTAGTTTAAATGATCTTTATGATCTTTATCAGCAGCTTCTCGAGTGTAATTGAATATGCAATGATTCAAATATTAGTTTCAAACATTCATACAAATGCCATGACTGACCAGGATTGATTGAGATAGTAATTCAATTCCAATCATATGTGTATTTAAATGTTTTGCATGATTGAATAAAGCTTGCGGTAGATTTTAAAAAAACAGATAAGCGATAGATAGGAGTCTTGGTTGGGTGAGAAATCTCCGATGTTGTCATGCCAGTAGGAAGCGGTGCTGGAGGAATGTGAGCCCACTGGCTGCCGCTGAACCTCCACTCATCCATCACTCATCAAAGAGCTGCTTGAGCGACGGCGCTCAGGCAGGAATGCTGGGAGATTGATGAGCTGTGTTGATACTCGCGCACATTAAAGGCCTTTGGCCAACTGGCGTATTTTATTCATGGACCACAGCAGCTCTCCCCAAGAGGAAGGCCCATGAAAGTGACGAGAAGCATATTTCCAAACAAAAAGCTTGACAAATGCAGGAAGAGGTGAAGTGAGAGATAGCGTGTCGTGCTAAAGAAGTCGCTGACTTACGAGGCTTCCTGTGGCCTTGCTCGGGCGCTGGCACTATGTAAACCTAAGCCTCTGCAGTTTAAAACAACTTATTGAGGAATTCTGGTTACACTCCCTTTTTATCAGATGAAGACCACTGCCAAGAATACTTTCCTCACTTTCCTTGATTTACCGACACAAATATTCCTGAATAGACATAGACTCAACATGCCCTTATTTAGGAAAGCAAGAAAAGGGGGAGTGGATAAGAGAGAGGATGGGGGGTGGGGGGTGACAGACGGGCAGCACTTATTGATTTGGCCTTGACCTCTTAGGTCATGTGACCCTCTGGCAGGGGTCATGTGATGCTGAACTCTAAGACCAGGCTGTGATAAGAGGTTTTATTATTCTACTAGGCCTTCATACATCATACGCACTCACACACACACACACACAGGAATTTTGGAGTCGTGGTGTGCACTTGGCACTCATCCCTTGCCCCAGGTCATGTTAATCGCCTGGTGCTGCATTCTTGCACCACCCCAGAGATGGACTCAATCACTGCCCCACTGGCCCCGCTGGCTCGGGGGCTGCAGAGGAGGCCCTGCTGTCTCAATAAAATCCACATCCACTGAGACAGGGGCTTAGAGTGAAATGACTCAATCATGTTCACTTAAATCCATGTGATCTCTCCACATGCCTTCAGAGTGGAGTTCTGGGCCTCTTTAAAATATCTGAGGCTGAGTCTGGACCCACTTCTACTTAAAAGTAATTATGGGCATATCATTGATGACAATAGACCAAATTTCTATCCCTCATACTCATCTGATATTCATCTGTATAGTCTCTCTCTGGCTTGACTTTCATAAGAATTATTAACCTATTAACCCTTAGAAGTCAGAAGTTATTACTGTCATTCTAATCTAGTATTTAAATCTAATCACCAGATTACATATTGTAGTACATATTTACACAAATATTTATGAATTACATTGACATTCAGTTCACATCCTTCAATCATAGATTCATGTCTAGTAATAACCAAACTGTTTGTGTAAGTAAACATAAGATGACACAATTAATGTGTACTATAATTCAAATCATGTCAGATATCTATTTATGAACACACATGTGGTATTGATTGAAATTCTGTATTTATGACAGTACTCACTGCTTGTTTCAATAAGTGAGTAAAAAAAGATTACTATTGTGTAACCCTTTTTTTAATCATGACCAAGAATCATGCAACTTCTAAAGGCAAAACCCTTAAATTCTGTAATATTCACTCTTCTTGTTAAATTTTACAACTCATCTCAGTAAAGCAATATGAAGCTAAAATTTTGTGATGTTATTACAAGAGCGAGCACCTCATGTTCTCTCTCTCTCTCTCTCTCTCTCTCTCTGTCTTTCACTTAATAGCGTTCATCGGATGGACGAACGGACGGACAGACTTGTCCATCTTGTGAAATTACAGCACCGTGTCTGTAACTGAAGATTGTCCAGTGGTCATATCCATGGAAATTGACAAAACCATTCAAATGAGCTCAAGGATCTCCCTGAATTTATGAGATGTCTTAAAATAATAAAAAAAAAGTCCTGTGGATAATCCAAAAAGTTTTATCTGCCATGTATGGAAAAAGTCAGTACCTGTTGTACACATGTGTAAATGCTTGACTACCCCACTCGCACAGGTCCTTTTCCGTTTTGTGGGTTAAAGAATTTTGCTTGCAGTAAAAATACATAAAAATGAAAGTTTCACTACTTTATGGCTATATTGAATTGTCATTTTAGAACGTACATGTGTTTTCATATCGAAGAGTGTGTTGCTGACAGGTCCTGGCAGGGACCAACACTGTGAAAGGCAGAGTGCAGACACGAAGCGATCCAGAGGAAGCAGCAGATGCAGCTGTCTGTAAGTGGATTCATCCGCACATATGGACCCGGCCCTGCTCATCCTGGGCCTGGCCTGGCTCTTCCCCGGCTCTATCCTGCCTTTATTAGATTAGCTCTGTACCTGCTCTCCCTGCATGCAACACATGAAAGCGGTTAAAAAGTGCACAATTAAGGCACTCTATGGTTCCAATCAGAGCTCGGCTGGAACAAAGGCACCAAAGCCCTGCTGATTTCAGATCTGACGAAGGCCGATCCGCCGGATGTGTCTTTCACAATCAAAGTGTGTCACTCATACACAAAACATTACATACACACTCTCAACCATCAGATGCCTCTCATAACCAGCTGGAGTAGCTTCTGATGTCTTTAGCATCACCAGTTTATGGATGGTACAAATATGGTGATAATCATTGACTCATGTTTTCACATTCAAATTCACATTCAGAACGTCTTGTACGATTTAGCTGTTTTGACGGCCTTTGTTTCACTGGTCCTTCCTGCTGTTGCTGGTTTAAAGAAATCATGAACCTCTAGATAAAGAAAGAACGCCCAACAGATATTCACCATGTAACAATAGCCCTCCATGCTTTTATTGGCCCACAAATGTCTTATTTAACACCCATGTGCTGCCGATGTTTTGCATGGGCTCGTGCCATGAATGGAAGCAGTGGTTTACAATAAATCATACGTCTGTCTTCAGTCTCAGTGACCATTTTAGAATTATGGTTGTAAGAATGTAAGCCACCACCATCCAAATTACAATAATGTTGAGCACAGCTTTTCCTCTAGACAGTTTTGAGCAGAGAACTTAAATATATAGTGTGTAAATGTATTTTTCTTGGCCTGATAGGGACTATCTTAGTTTTCTACTCAAAAGTATGTGACTAAATACTGTCAAATTAGCCTGCAGTTCTTCTCATACCAGAGATGCCTTTTGTCATTCTTACAATGGTTCATTTATGGTCATATCTTATACTGTCAAAATTCAAATTAGTCTGAAATGACACTGGTGGATCTAAATCATTAAATCAATGTGCAGAGCTGTGTAGAATAGCGCAAACCTGTACTCCCGCAAAAGCTTTGTTTCTCCAATGAAATTGTTACTCAAACAGATGCAGCCTAGCACATAACAAATTGGAAGCACAAAAATACACAAACTGAATTCTATAAGAAACTCAATTACTCAGTTTCTTACAGAACTGCAGTTGATCTATTAGTGAAGGAACTGAAGTTTGCTTGTCACTCTTCTACACTTTTATGGTTTTGGTCTAAAGGAAAAATGACGAACCTCAAATCCAACAGCAAATGTGTTGTCACCTAAACAATACATTATGAAATTAAGCATAGAGAAAGTAATTGAGTACATATTTAAAAAAAATAAAAGGAGCATACCTTTCACCACTGAGCCTGAATAGAATATAAAATTATCTAAAAAAACAAAAAAAACAGAAAATACAAACCCGGAAAACAGACTAGTCAACGCCCTCCTCTGTTCATGCCACTAACATTCAGTTCTAGGAAACATCTTTAACTGATATACAACCTTTGCTTGGCGATTTATTTTTTTAAATGTTCTTCACAGTCACAGATCTCAATCTGATAAAATTGTTTTTTAAAGATTTGAAAAGGACCCAGAAATGATTTTTCTGTCCTTCCAGAAATTCTGACGCAATCCGTATTTTTCAGAGAGCGACCATATATTTTGCAAAAAGCACAGTTAAGCTGTTTGTGCCTGGAGAGTTGTCAGGCCTAAGTGCTGCTTCTCTCTTCCTTTATCAGCTGTTCTTCTCAAAGACTTGCTTAGCTGTCGCACTTGCTGTGTCCCAGAGGAGCCGACTGGGCTTTAATGAATTAGTTAAACTCGACTTTGGAAACACATAAAAGGTAGAGGGTGGAAAGCTGCTAAATTCCTTCTGCCAAGTTCGAGGAAACAGCCAGCAGCCAGCAAGCACCAGCCTCGAAGCCTCAGCCAGCCTACGAAGCTTAGAGCTTATCTCTCCACGTCTGCAATGAAGCTTTTCTCTTTTTTTTATTATTATTGAGTTTCATCCTGGAATATCTGCTCCGTCTCTTTCTTCTCATCCTCTGTAATTCTCCCTTTGTCGTAAGCTCCTCTATATTATACGGATCATGTTTCGAGGCATCAGCACACAGAGAATTCTTCCGATCATGTGTGAGTTGTTATTCATCATCTGCAGTGGAAAACAATGCCAGGTCTCATTTTAATCAATTAATGACCCAAACACATTAATTATATGCAGCTTTCTTAAGCGAAGATCAAGAAAAATAAATCTAAAACCAGGCCAAAAAAGCAGGAATGGGCCAAATGTAGAACTGCTGAATACACGATCTCTCACATATTCTCATGCTCTCTTAACCAAACATTAAAAGGCTCCATTGGACATCAAACTAAAAGGAGGCCTTTGATGCCTGCAGTAAATTTGTGTTGTCATCCCCTTGACATAAAACCACCCTGAGTTTAATACCACATCATATTTTCCTTTTTAAGTTATGGCCTAAAATGTGATACAATGGTTTATTCATGACGTATAGTATTTCAAATCTATGCAACGAGAAAAAAGAAAGCGAGGTTAAGTTTTTTTTTTTTTCTTCTCTTTATCTGGACCTCTGTTTATACTCGTTTGTATGATTTATACTAAATACTATATAACCTGGCAACTAAAGAGGTTTTAAATTTGCCTGATAGAAGCACTCAGGACCGACTAAATGTCAGTTAAATATACACTGGCTCTCCAACCCACCCTTTCTTATTAGACCAAATGGCAATCAAGCTACAAACTCACCCGCTGTGTCATGAAGCCAAAAAGATCCTCTTTCGCACCTTGTGCCATGATATTATGAAGATATGTATTTACAGATTCAACACATTTGGAATTTGACTCTTTCATGTGATGTGTAATTCAGCTACTCACATGTACTTTTGAAATGCAGATATTTTTGTTTAGGGGTGGACCCAAAGCAAGTCGCTGCCTTTCTGCAAACATCACTTCTAATTAGAGGAGACTAATGATCTCATATGAAGTATCTTGCTACTTACACAGTCAACTTGCAAAGGTTACATTTTAAAAGTGAAGGAAAGTGTCCCCTTTTATTTGTGTGCAAACACACCACACAGTGTGAACGATGTGAAATTCTTTCTCTGCATTTAACCCATTCAATAAGTGAAGCAGTGAGCTGCCACCAATGAGGGGCACCTGGGGAGCAGTGTGTGGAGACAGTTCCTTGCTAAAGGGTACATGATTAATGACTCTAGCAGTGTTGCGATACAAACCCACAACTTTTTGATTGCAGGGGCAACATCCTAATCACTAAGCCATCTTCACCTTCTAATAAGGTAGTTTGGCCCACACACTCTGTTGTAATAGTCATTTGCAGACAGTTAGCAAAGTATGATTGGATTTTTATGTTATTTCTCCATTATGGCTTTAGGTAGTCCAGCAAATGTGGGGTGACTGTGGTAGAATTGGATTTCATGTTAGGTTGCCTTTAGAAGATTACATAGTATAGGGGTTTGTGCCCTCTTCTATATAAAAAATAGAACATATTTTCATTCAGTGTATTTGATATATTCAGTTTATTAGTTTATTCGGCCGATTTCCTGTGGCCAACAGTGGGCCCTCTGAACTCCAGGGCTCCAGAATTTTGTTCTGTTCACACTGTGTGCTGTGGTGTGTTCATGTATGACAAATAGATGCTTTACATAAGGATTCCTCATTTGGGGTCTTTTATAGAATGAACTAGGCAGTATTTACACTTTAGCTGACACAAATCTTGTATATGGCATGAAATGAAGCACCCTGGCACCATATCGTCCTTTCTGGCAGCCAACACCATGCATGTGTGAGGTACTAGCAGATTTAATATTCCATTACCCATCTTCACTTCCTCACATCCACTGTTCTTTTAAGTGCATACCTGGGAGGATAGGGTTACCTCTTACCAAATAACAAGCAAATTCATACACTCTCATGCAGTCACTTATTGGCATGCTGGTGCTGATGCAGGCCAGGATCAGACTTGTCTTGTTTTGAATAAATCTCGCAAAATTACAGTCCGTTGGAAACACAAAGTGTGCTTCCTACTAATTCAAAATGTTCAAAAATGTGTGTAATACCAACACAGAATGTAAATACTACTCTTTGTACTAAGTGAATGCCTTATGTACAACAAAACAAATATAGACAGAGATGTGAGAGAAAAATCAACACTGCTGCCAATCAAGGCCTTTTCAACATCTGCCAGTCAGATTAATGCCAATGAATAACATATAGAAATTGAACGTGATCCAAAAATCCTTGAGGAAATCATGTCCATCTAAACTTGCAAGAAAGCTTTGTTTAGAGTCAGAAATACACACTGTTTATATTTGTTGGCTTGAATCATCTTGTTTGTTTTATCATTGTGGATCCAATCTTACATCAAGAGAAAATCATATTACTCTCAAGGTTACTGATGTAGATACAGATTTCAGACTTCTACTCCAGCTTTCTCTACTCTATGAGAAAGAATCAGTACACTTATTCGTAGCTACACAAATAGGCAGGGTTGCTGCATATATGCAAATCACGTCCTTTTAGGGAGTAGGGGTGTTTGGAAAGCCCTGTTGAATCTTGAATCTTGAATCTTGAATATTTCGCCAAATAATCCACTCCACTTAATCGATAGAAGAATACACACACCACTAGAAATCAGCTCCCCACATGCAAGTGAAGTGAATCATCAGTGCACAGACAAGCTGCCCAGAATTCCAGCAGCATGTGTATTCTACTTTCGATTTAGTGGATTATTTCAGTTACTATTCGGTAAATATTTAATGGCGACGACGCCCATGGTTCTATGTGATCTTGGCATTGAGGTGGTAGGCTTTTGGTATGGTCTAGAAATGGCTATGGTCTGGCTTTTGTAAGAGTTTAGTATGACTTTGGTAAGATTTAGGTATTATCTTTGAATTACTTTCATATGGCTTTAATGGAAAGCCCCATTGAGACAGGTTAATTACTTCATATAGATTCACGTGTCCTGCCTGTGCTATGGACACACATGCTTTTTGCGGGAAGGCAGACACAATTTTTTTTTCTTTCCACAGTGGGAAGAGCTGTGATCCCTGGACTTAAACGACAGCCAGTAAAACACATTCCCCATATGTCGCAGCCCACCCCTCCAACATTAATGACTAGTTGCAAACACAGCTGAGAGAGAAAGAAACAATCAGAGCGAGACAGTTAAAAGCGCCAAGTGCACAGAGAGGGTGAGAACGGAGAAAGTGATGGATAGGGTTAAGAGCGGTAAAAGCTCAGGTGCAGGTGCGTGTTCAGGAAGAGGGGTCCCATACGCACATGCTAGCTCACACACAAAGTAACCACTACCCCCAGGCAGCTCAGGAAGAGAGTGTGTGAACAGGCTCTGGGAGGTGATCCAGGCTGGACAGTCTCTGTATTTGTCATTGAGGAAGAGAAAGAGAAGGGGCCATCCTGGACGGCACTTCGAATCTCTGATCCCATTGCTTCCCCCGGCCACCGGATATTATGAAGATAGAGTATGTAAATTTTTATGTTGTTTTTAAAAGAGTTTAACTGAACAGTACATGGAGTACATGATCCCTCTCAACCAAACAGCAGAGGTTAAATGATTTAATATGTTTCGTGTGAGCATCTAGGAAAAACAGAGCAGTCTTTTGGAAAATCTAGCAACAGATGCAGAAGCACTCCAAAAAGTAAGACTGCCAACCACAGGTTTAATGGAATGATTCACTTGATGTTTTTTTTTTTTTATTCTTACTCTCTTTTTCTCTCTCTTCTTTTTTCCCTGATCTTTCAAGGAAAATAAAAATCGCTCTTGGCCATAGATTAAGCGCACGATGGAGAGGGTTAACCTGCTGATGTTTTTTCATCCTTATTTATGCACCATCTGTCTGCTCAATCAGCACCTCTGAGACATGGAGCTGTTTTTTTCTGCAAGCACCTCCAGCCTTAATGGATATCACAGTGCCTCACAATTACTTCCAATGAAGCAAAAGTCAAAATTTGGCGTGTGCGACTACCTGAAAATGCACTTTGTAGGTGCGATGTTGTATCCTGTGCATTATTTATGAGTGTGACTGGGGTCTCCCGATGTGGAGAGCAGATTTCAGCATGCTGCAGATTGAGATGGTTTTAAAGTTGGACCTTTTTAAAGCTGTACTCTTCACAAAGGATAAGCATCCAGTGACCTCATTCATTCACTGAAATAACTGAGAAGTGTGAAATTCTCTTTGTGCAGATTGCAAAATAGCTTATTTTTACAACTTTAAGCCTCTGGAATGTTCAGAATACTCTGAGCTCAAGTTCAGAGAGGGGAGGACCAGACCTCTCCATAAACAAAGCTGTGTGCTTATCAGTAGGTATCAGGCAGTATGCAGGTGCAAACTGGTCAGGGATCAGAATCACTCAGAAACATACGGGAAAGTATTAAAGAGGAAAGACAAGTAATGCATGTACTATAATCTTCTTGGAGAAGAAAATAACTCGGCTTCCTTAAAAGAGTTTTAGAACTGTAATTATGTTCAAATGTTTGAACTTTAAGGTGAAAAAGTAATATCAGTTTAAGGTTTAGAGTTAGGAGTTTTAGGTGTCCATACATATTTATATATACACTATTGGATGGAGGGATGGATGGATGAATAGATAGATAAATAGATGTTTGCGCTGTACAAGACAGGTTTGAAGAAGTGAAATATGCAAAAATGCAAATGCGAAACAGTTCAAGCACATATTGTGAGAATTTTACACATTTAGAGAGCAACACGTCAGTGCTTCTTTTTCTCATTTTGCTCTTTTATGGTCAGAGTAATTGCCACAGCTTTGTACCGGATGGTGATTTTTTTTTTTTTACTGGAAGAACCAATAATAATGTTTTTTGTCATCTTATTTAGTTTCATGCATTTCTAAGTTCTGTACAAACATGAGCAAGAAAGAAAAACATTTAACGGAGCATGGAAAGAGAAGACATAAAAACAACACATAAAAATAATAATAAAAGACATAATAAAACTAAGAAAATGAAAACATGCAGTCGTTAAATCAGTGAAAGGAAAACATGATTAACAAGAAAAAAGGACTAAACGTGATTGTCATTCGGAGTATGACAGTAAAAAGTAATGACAGTAGGCTATGAGGGAAGTGGGAAAAAAAGAGAAAATGAATTGCAATTTTTGAATTAATTGAAACCAAGCAAATGTTTTGCTCTTGACAAATATTAGTAATTTTTTTCAGTGATTTCAGAAATATTTCAGGTGCTCTGAAGTATGGTGACAGGCTATTAAAAGTCTCTAAATCTCACCCAGGTAGTTGGTGAAATGCAGGTCAGCCCAAAGCTAGCGCAGTACATTTTCCATCAATCAATAGTACTTTTAGGTAATTTAGGGAAATGTGTGTTATTGGAATGTAAGTAATGAAATAAAGACTGTATATTCTGCAAATTGGATAGGTATTCAAACTCAAGGTCTAAATGTCTACAGTTCACATTGGTTAAAGAGTATGTGATGGCTCATAATGTTAAAAGCAGTTCTTACATCTACACAAGAACTGAAACCCTTATCAGAGTTTCATCTCAAATACGTAACTGCTTTCAATGCTGATTTGGGACCATGACGCACCATAAAAATAAATTCTGACTAACAGTCCCTTTTTAACCTTTTTACTTAGAAAAATAAAAAATAATAATAAGTTGTCGATGTCCATCATGACTTTATTGCCAGAAATGAGCTTTGAAAAGATCTGTCCTTGCTTGAGGTTCTACCATAGCTAGAGTGACAATGTTGGACCAGCTTTTACAAACTACTGTCAAAAATCTCATTTAACTTAATGAGAAAATGCAGTTCACAACTGTCGTCTTTGTCAAAACATTTCCAAAATACTCCAAATTACTTTCGAATGATGGAATAAATGAATGAGCATAAAAATGATGGCTACTCTTAGAGATTTTCCAATAATATTTTTTATGAACATTACACATATACTACATTACATGAGAGTTTGCTCCTTGACAATGCAAACGAGACACAGAGGATACATTTTTTTGTTCCCTGTGAAAATGGGTAAGTCACACAAATTCTTTGGAAATGATTCACAGATGCTGTAGCTGTGAAGCTGGGATCGTTTTCATGGAATGGACTGCCTGCATTAACAGCAAGACTACCAGTTCTAATGTATCTTATCTAACCTAGGTAATACAGAACAACAACTTTCCCATCTGGATAACATGAGCTTCATAAGTAATGCATCCTCACAGCACACTGATAAAATGAGATGTCACTAAAATGTGTCAGGTGGGTAAACATCTTCAAAAACAACATTTATTTACAGACATCCACATTTATGAGGTTATGAAATTAATACGTTTCCAATTAGGTTAAACAGGATTTTCATCCATTCTTTGTAAAGTCTGTGCAACTTAATAGCAGTTGTTAAAAAAGAACATATTTGTGGGTGGAGCATAGACAGGTCAGTTTATTATAGGAGAATAGTATGGTGGCCGAGAGTTCAACCTGCTGCAACTTCAGAAAACACATGCAAACAGAAAAAAACACAACAAATTAAGAAAATGTCTCCATCAGTTTGACAACACAGGCGCTGCAAATATGGGAACGAGCAGCAAACACAGAAACACGCAGCAAACACAGAAACGGGCAGCAAACACAGAAACGGGCAGCAAACACAGAAACGGGCAGCAAACACAGAAACACGCAGCAAACACAGAAACGCGCAGCAAACACACGAACAGCAGGGACCAGTAAATAGCAGGGACCACAACGGAAATGTTTCAGGGGGACCTCAAAAAGTGACGAACCCATCTAGGACCTGATATATACATTTTCACAGCAGTTTCACAGCAGAGGAAAAAATGCAGGTGTCAGCAAAAAAATGGGTAGTTTTACTTGTTGCCTACAGTTTTTCTCAGAGCAACTCAATGCTAACATAGCATTAAAATAATGTTTCACAGTTAAGTGTGTAATTCCTGAGATCAGTCTAATAATGGGCAACAGACCATATGGTATCACCAGGATGGTAAAATAAACAAAAAAACTCACCTTTTATTTCACGGACAACACATCTGCTCGGTTCGTCACTTTTTGAGGTCCCCCTGAAACATTTGGTTGTGTTGTGAGAATTTGTAGCACGTTTCCATATTTGCAGCACCTGTTTGATCAAAATGATGGAGACGTTTCCTTAATTTGTTGTGGGTTTTTTTGTGTGTTTTTTTCTGAAGTTGCAGCGCCTTGAGCTCTCTCGGCCACCGTAGATAGGGGAATAGTTAGCGTCGTTGTTAGGACACTTTCAGTCGCTCCAGTCTTCAGTTTCCAGTCTGAGCGTGTTATGATGCTATGCTCAAAAGTTCTGATCATATTTTATTTGCTGTAAGCTTGAAAGCTAACTGATCTTGAACAGAACCGACTGATGTGTTTCCCTCAGGTGGATCTCTGCAGGAAAACATTGCTTTTTCAATATCAGGATAGCTGTAATTCATAGATGTGATGTGTCTGCCTTGACTGGAGGCTGTTCATCCTCTGACAAAGGTTCAGACATGCAAGCTTAGAGCTGCCAGGTACATGTGTCCCACCAGCGTATTTTGGATTAAATGTGTTAGCAAAGAATTAGAGTGGTGAAATAGATTTGGTCTGGGTTTTCAGTCAAGCTGCCTTGAGTTAGCTGGCCCTTTAGATGGTCCTGCACCGGTGTGGGCCTGATAGGAAATAATGTATCCCAAATATTTTGATGTCATTAAACATGTGCAGACTTGAAAGCTGCTTTCTTGCCAGTTGGTATTTCATAAAGTCACCGGTTAGTGGAGTTGAAATATTTGCTCTGTTCATTCTTTTTTCTTGCTTCCTTTAGTGCAAAGAATAGATTATCCTCCGTATTCAAACTGTCAGCAAGAATTCTCCTACACCACGTATCATATAAATCCTTTTGCCTGAAGTGGAATATATATTATAAGCATGCTTTTTCAATAGAGGAGTTATCAAAGATGAGGAATCAAGAATAGCCTGATAGTGGACTAATGCCCAAATGTGGAGCTGTCTTTAATCTAGAAGAACCTTTTCTTTGGCTCATATCTGCTTTTGGCTTTTGTGTCCATTTGTTGCTAAAGTCAGTACAGTTGAACACCTTTCTCAGTTAATCACACTATATGTCCTGATACACTGGATGACATCAGTGGGTCTGGAGTGAGTTGGCTCTGGGGAACGTTACAGTAATAGTCTGGTCGGATCAGGAGTGGCTGATGGAGTTGGCGGCTGGAGTTGGAGGCACCTGTGTGGGGTAATGAAGCCACAGCAGTGGGGGCCACAGTGCTCCAGACTTATAGACTTATAGGGGCTGTCAGAGCAGCAGGGCTGCGGCTGAGCCGTCACAAGGCCTGATGGATCCCAGGACGAGGGGCTCAATGAAGCTGTCCGGCTCTCTGGCGACCGCCTCCCTGAGCCTGACCAGGTTCACACACATGATTTGTGCGGTCTTCACTTTGCATCAGTGAGGACGTCCTTGCTTCACTTGTCGTGCATAGCAGAGTTTACCTTTGCCCATCCTTCATTAAATCCAACCCTTTGAATGAACTACATTCAACCCTACGACCCTCCCTCCCTCTCCCAGTGGTCCCTCCAGAATCTTTTATATGTATATAAACAGTAAAAACCTACTTTTATGCAGATCAGTTACAATGTTTGTTTAGGGTTTTTTGAGAACTGAACTAATCATTTTCTGTGTAAACCCCCACAACAACACAGAACCTGCAGATAACCTTCACAATTTTCTTTTGCTTTTGTGACACCCAGGCCTCTTCCAACACGTCTCCTTGTCATGCTGGGTTGCTAAGAGCTGTGCACAAACACAATCCAGGTCGAGGGGGCGTGGCAGATGAGGCAACATGTCATTTTTCATGCATTTCAGTGCTAAATAAAGAAAAATAAAATGTACTGACTTTGTAACATAAATATTAACATAAATACAGCAACATTTCTATATGAGAAACAACTATAAATGTTTTGTTACTGAAGAGAGAACACAATAGGCATATTAAAACAACACTGTCCTCAACATGTTATTTATTTCTCTGTGCTGCTGATTTGCTGTGTCATTTGACAGAGCTGCAGTCCAGAATTTGTGCATGAATTACAGCACAGTCTGTACAGGGGTAACTTCTGTATTTTACAGTTAACACTGCAGGAGTTCAGGGTAAACTGAACATACACGGTAATTCAAGCACGGGCATTTCTTTGGTATGCAGTGTCATTTTGTTTGGCGTAAGCAGGTAAACTCGTGCTATGTTTGTGGCAGTGCTGAGCAGCGGAGGTTCCTTCTGTTCAGGTGTTTGATTGCCTTGGGGAGACATGCTACACGTGGGTTCTTGTCTTTTTCACTCATACAAATCACTTAGTAGGGGACTAAAAATCACGCACAACTATATTGGTTCATATACAAGCCTTCCCAAGTCTGCTATCAGCCATTTTTGGCTTGGACCGTTTTGCACTGAGGTGCTATTTTACTTGTGATGTACTCTGATGATACACAACACTCCTATCAGTGGTCCATCTTAATGTTTTTAAATTTAAACTTTCTAATCACTGGACTAAAAAACCCGTTCTCTGCTTCATTCTACAGCACCTGTGACCAGAACAGGCCATGTGCTCAAAGTCATGTGGTTTGATAAAGAAACAAGGATTTTTTTTTTATGTTATTGTTCCTGTAGTTAATTGATCAAAATAACCTGTTAATTCAACACCTCAATATGTATGTATGTATGTATGTATATATATACATATATATGTGTGTGTGTGTGTGTGTGTGTGTGTGTGTGTGTGTGTGTGTGTGTGTGTGTGTGTGTGTGT
>JBBMFX010000101.1:28905280-28927366 GCA_037832545.1 Rhabdalestes septentrionalis | reverse complement strand
AAGCTGCTTTGAGACAATGTCTATTTGTTAAAAGCGCTATACAAATAAATTTGATTTGATTTGATTTGATTTGAAGTTGCAGATCTCAGCTACAGTTTTTAGTTGTAGGAGTACCATGGTTATCTACACAATCATGCACATTGATTGGAGAACATTCAAAATCCTTGCATGGTCTTCGTCATATCAGACTTTCTGTCTAATCACTACTTTGCACACAAGACTATCGAAAACCCACTCACTAACATAACAACAGAGTAACAGGCCTCTAGGGTGAACTGTCTCCCTCGGCACCAGCTGTGGGATTGTGCGATCGACTTCCTGTTGGGCACAACACCGCAACAGACTCAAGTAGATCCAAATGGAGAGCAAAGCAATAGAGGACTGCATTGATACAGAGTTGAAAAACAAATCAATTGAGAACTGCACGGACAAGGCTATCCGGCCGGTTTCATCAGCTCAGGCCATGCATCAACTACTGGGGACTCGATCACATTGGATCACGTGCGATCACATTGGAGTATCATCACCTTCTTCCCCTCACCCCATCAGCCATGGGTTTACACCAACATGGGCTTACACCAAGCCCACCCTGTGGAATGTGTACAATCTTGTGCGTATCAGAGTGGAAGCCTTCAGCATGACCTCTGAGCACTTTTGTTATCACACGATGCAATATGGCTTGGTAAATTCTTGGTAAATTTTTTCCAAGTGTAATTTTTTCCCACATGCTGAACAAGTTTATATTTGTGTATCTAGATGACATTTTTATCTACATGAAAACTATGTCAGAACACATATCACACGTGTGCCACGTTCTTCATTGTCTGTTCTCCCATAGGTTGTATGCAAAGGCAGAGGACTGTGAGTTCCATGTCAAGGAATTTTCATTCCTCAACCATTGATTTGGCCCCTGAAGTGTCAGTATGGCAGAAACAAAGGTGAATACAGTGCCTGAGAAGCCTGGGCCCCATACAGGGAAGGAGTTGCGGTGGTACCTGGGCTTTGTAAATTTACACCGCAGGTTCATCTGAGGGTTTCAGCTCCATAGTGGCAAGCTAAAACTGTTTCCCCAACACATGAAGCTTTCAAACAGATAAAAGCTTTATTCACCATGGTTCTGGTATTGAAACTCCCAAATCCAGCCAAGCCATTTATTGTAGAGGTTGGTGTCTCCAAGGTTGGTCTGGGAGCGGTGTTATTCAGAGAAACCTAGCCCCAAGGAAGCTCCATCCCTACACCTTCTGTGTAGTCTCGAATTTCTTCCATCAGTTGCCTACCAGGAAACTACATCGCCTCCCGATTCACCAGAGGCTGTGGCCCACATAGCCATGAACTTTGTGTCAAACCTCCACGAGTCCCTAGGATACACAACTGTGGTGGTCGTGGACAGGTTTTAAAGGAGGGTCAGGTACCTTCCATTTAGTTCTTTCCCTACAACCCTGCAAGTGGCCAAGACTTTGTTTTGGTCTGTGTTCTTGCACTATAGCCCCCCGGAAGATATCTTACTGGGGCCCCGACTTTGTGTCCTGGGTATTGGGCGGTTTAGTGCCCTGAATTCAGCAATCAGGCTGAATGGTCAGTACCAAATCTGAGCAGGATCTCCCGGATGCATCTGTTACAGGCAAAAACATGACAAGGCACAGTACTTAGGCTGGGCAGAGTATGCCCAAAACTCATTACACCACTCTGCCACTGACCTAACATAATTTGACTGTGTGCTTGAGCATCAACCCCAGAATTTCACTTGGGACACCGAGCTGCCTAGAGGTGGACAACTGGTTCAGAAAAACAATCATCCAAACAGTTCTCAGGTACAAATATCAAGCCAAGGCTTGTGATTAAATTACGGTCTCATATGCATATCTCTCCTTTATTTCATGGGTCTCTTGAAAAAAGAGGTCACAGATCTTAGGCCCCCGGCAGTGCTCAAAGTCATGGGCTCATATTCATGCAATACTCTGATCTGTAGATGGTCTTCCTTGCAGTGAGTTTTATTCAAGCTGAAGAACACTAAATAATATGTACGCGTAAACTATTGGTGTATTCGTATTGTTGTATCATTCTAATATGTTATTAACATCTCTTCCAGTCATCCACATTTGTGTATTTGGGTTTTTTTTTTATAAAATATTGTGTCATACCAAAACAATCTGAAATTTTATGAAGCTTTAAAATTCTTCCTAATAAAGTAGTAGTGTTAGATTATTTTGGAATCAGGGATTTTCTCCCCTATTAAATTGACCACCACTTAATTTACTTTATATATTTAAAGTCCTCTTTTATACAATATTACTACGTCTTTTCATGTGTTTCTGTATTTTCATATTTTATATGAGCTCTTTGAACATCTTTACTTGTCCATAAGAAGATAATGCGACCAAATGGAAGTCAAGTGATCTGTTTATCGACACATAATTGGTCACTGCTGGTCAGTTAGTATTGAAGTGATTTGTTATCTGTGGCCAACTGGTGTAGGAGCCAGAGGACTGGCATTTTGTGAAAATGCAGGAGATGCAGCATTAGAGCAGTCCGTCCATGGGCTGAGAAGTGAGGTAATGCTTAAGAGACATATTAAAGCTGAGGACAGAGGAGTGTGTCGTCACACATGTTCACAATCCAGAACACTGTGTCATGATCAAAATCAGCTGTGGTGCCCATCTGAGTGATGAAAGGTAAGATTAGATGAGCACCTGCATCATACTCTATACCCATCTCCAGCTTCAAACCTTTGTCAACAGCAACTTGAGGGGCAAAGGAACATAACTTTGCCCTGTCGACTGCCAATCATGCCATATTAAAATCTTATAAACATGCTGAGAAAAAAAGGGCTGTTGCCGTGATACTTTTGTTTGGCTTTAAAACACGCCACCATGCCATGACAAAACTACCGTTGCAAAACGTCTCATATGGACTAACATGCTTGGAATGTTTTGCGTTAGGATGGAATTAAACTATGATTTGTCTGCTCTTTCTGATTTAAAAACTAATTCTTAGTTGCTGACCACAACCTGATTGTGATGTACAGCTGAGGAGATTCTGACCAAAACTTGGAAAGTAGAAACAGCCTTCCTTAAGCTTCCATCTGGACATGACACTGCTGCTGATAGGAAGGAGTGAGTGACACTGAGAGAGACAGGCATTTTTCAGCCATGAGTCATTTATAGCCACCCTTTCCTCTCTCATATGTAAAGGACAAGCCAGATCAGTGCCGTGTGTTGCTGATCAGTGCTGATCAGCAACACACCCACATTAAAATAGGGGTGACAGAAAGTGTCCTTTGCGTGAAGGTCTTCTTTTGGCTCCAGAAAAGAACCTTATAATGTTTTGGGAGTGAACCTGTCCACTTACTTTAAAGACTCTTTGAAGACGTGTTTAGGATCTTTATAACTTGAAACAATTCGTCATCAATCCATATCTCATTTGCAAAATGGTCCTTCAGGAAAGTAAAATGTTTCTTCTTTGGCATTATTTATAAAAATCTTTATTTTTATGCATGTAGGACTCTTAGCACAAATGTGTTCTATCCTAAGTAGAAACCATTCAGACGCTGAGACTGCTGGCAAATAAGAACACAGCCATGTGAACAAAGTTGGCAAAACACTTTAATTTAGAGTGCATGATTTAAAAGCAAATAATATATATTTTAAATCAATGTGAAAGGTTACATGGCGAGGATAGATTATATAGTATTTTTGTGCAATCAAGCTAATGTTTGCTTGGCGGAAAATCCATTGTCATTTTGAGTCTGCCTAATTTTGATGGTAGAATTTGAACTGGAAACTAATGTCGCAACTCTAAACAATAGTTGAAGCCATTAGTCTGAATTGGATTTGTACCATCATTCTCTGAAGCATGTCCTATCCAGCCATATAGTTTATAAAAGACTGCATTTGTATGCAGAGCACAGAGAGGTCCATTCACAGTTTTTTTTTTAATTTAAGCTTAATTCACACCTGGGAAAATATAATGGTCTACAGTGCAGTAAAAATAAGCACTGGTATTTAATTATGCCTTTAATAAATAGAATTAGTACTCTATCTCGATGCTAACCTGCAATGAATTGAAAAATTGTAATTCAATTTAAACACAATGCATGATTGCTTGCTCAAAAGCAACAAACAAGTACAGGAAAACCACAGTTAAATAAGCCCTGTTATCTCAGCAGGACATTCACCCCCATCCCCAGTATGTACCATGCTCCCAACGGCCTGTCTGTGATATCATATGTTGCTGTGTGCGTGATGACATCACACATGCATGTGGTGGCCTTTACCTGGCCCCTGTCCTCCCTCTCGAATACAGGAATGTTCTGCACATGCTCTCACACCATTTGGCATGTGTTTATTGGCAGAGCAGGGTAAAATGTTCAAGGTGTCTGTTTGAGTTGGACGAATCGTAATCTTTTAAACAAACAAACTTGCGGTCCGGGGCCAAGACTCAACACCCTGCTGGCAAGGTCCTGCAGAGAGCAATGCTATGAATGTTACCTCGCTTCCCACACAAACACATCGCACAGAGCCCCCTGTGCCTTGACTAGGGCCTATTTATTTGTGCAAGAGGTCCGCACATTAATATTTTTTCCTCTTGCATTTTTTATCACATTGGCTCCAAATGGAAACAATCAAACAAATGAAACGAAAAGCTCTACTCGAGCAGATTTTGTTTGCGGTTATTGTTGTTCCAAAATGTTTATTGACTGTCCACTTCCACTCTTCCCCCTCAAACAAACCACCCCCGCCTCCCCACCCACCCCCCAATTTCCTTCCCCACACATGGCTGGCCCTCGGCCCTTGCCTCCACTTGGCTCCAGCCGTTTTGGCTCGTTGGGTGCTGCTGACCCGTGATGCTACCGTCCATCCGCTCCCCTGGTGTTTCCTACATGGCCATCATGCATGGGCTATTGGCATGCGCCCTGCCAAGGTGTGGCCCTTTTGTCACTCGGAGGCTGAGGAACTGTCTTTTGGAGGGTGATTTGTGGACTCTTGAGGGCTTGTGTATGCTGAAGCAAATGTCGGAGGACGCTCAGGTCTCTTGACATCCATGACCCGCCTTTCTTCCTGCTGGTATCCCTCTCCCTCTGTTCTCTGTAACATTATCCCTGCAGCACCGTCCACCATGGAGGACTGCAAATTAGTTCAACTTGTGCTTTTCATGGTCCCAAGGTCTGCGCCAAGGGCTGCTCTGCTTTAGATTTGTTATAAACTATTAGTGCATATGACCTGATAAGGGAGTGGCTAGCGCAGCGCAAACATCCGTCTCCGAATACATCCGTCATAGCCCACATGTGTTTACGGAAATGAGATCTTTTTTTTTTTTTTTCATTCTGGACCGTCTTGACTCGAATATTTAGGTGCATCAGCTGGGCTGCGAGAGCACTTCAGGTTCAGCTAATCCCTGATAAACGTTCCAGAGTCATATGTTTTGTGTAAAAGGAAGCACCATGTCCAAAAATGTAAGTACAATAGTTAAGCTAATGTGTAAGTGATCTTGATGGAAACCCTTAAAGGCTTATTTGGCCTTAGCTGATTTGAAGGAGGCATCGACCATGCAGTGAGTGTCTGTTTGTGTTTATAACTGCTAATCCAAGTGACAATCACCAAAAGATGTTCTTTGTTTATACAAGGCACAGTGCACCCACTTACCCCAGTATATCACCACGATCATCTTCAAAAGGTGACACTTGATCTGTTTAATTGAATTTGCTTTTGATTTGCAGCTGGCAGTTCATCTTTGAGCGTCTCACCACAATCAAACAGTAACAGTATGTGAACTGGAGACGTCTGACCAAAGCACTATCAAGATCAAAGGAGATGGCAGACCTTAAACATGCATTTCAAAAGTGGAATCTTCAGTCTGACGTGCTGGCTGGCTGTAGGACTGATGTGGAAAGTTCCCATGAAGGAAGTACTTTATGAGATTCTCCTCTTAAATAAGCCTGTGTACATGGTGAAACTGCGGGACAAAACATGAGATGAAAGGACAGAACATGAGCGTGAACAAGTGCTGCATCGCACTCTCTTTTAAATCTTTACTATGTTCAAATCAAGCTTTTATTATCTTGATGTATTGTGTGCTCTTTTAGCACAAACTGGCATTTAGCATTTAGCTGAGATCAGTATGACCTAATGGATGCTGAACACATTACATCTAATTCCAAATATGGGATGTAAATACAGTTTCTAATCTAGTCAATGTCTTTTAGGAGTTGGTACAAATATTTTTGTTTAGTTTAGAACAAAAACCAAAATTGCTTATTTGGGTGGCTGGGACAAGTAATTGTATTCTTTTAATATTCTTTAATATGCACAATATTCATAGTGCAGACAGTTTGATATGAACAAATGTTATATAGGTATTACATTTAAAGCAGTTACATTAAGTGATTATATTTGGAACAGTAGACAGCGAGCGAGAGAGAGAGAGAGAGAGAGAGAGAGAGAGGGAGAGAGAGAGAGAGAGAGAGAGAGTTTACAAGTCACACATTTTACACATTTATATAGATATAAGGTCATAAAGAGACCCAGTCCCTCAATTAGTCAAAACCCAGAGCTCTGTGCAACTGCTGCAATGTTTAAAACTGTTTCGGCATGACATGGACCACAACATGAAGCCCCATCCTCAAGGGTCTGTGTGAACAATGCAGGGTAATTTGCAGACTTTACTCTGTGCTCTATTCTGTTGACACCTCGTGTTAAAGGCCTGTTCAGAACCACTGAGCATGAGACACCACGCAGCAGTCACTGAAGTGTTAAACACACTCACAGGAGCCAGTCTCTTCTCCTGCACACCCTCGCCCTCCCCATGGCTGCGGAACACTGTGCCAGGTCACTGCCTGGTAATGAGTCTGCATGGGTGCCATAACTCAGGGCAGATGCTTTGTCAGCATCAATTTCTTTAGGTACTACTCATGCGTTGCTCTCCAACACTTGTTCTTGAATTACTGGGGAAAAGTCTTTGCCTGCTAGCTATGTTTGAGTGAAAGCATGGCATGTCAACTGACTATGGATGCAGCTTGATTGTGATATTGAAAATGGCTGTAATAGATGATCCCAGAAGATTAGATAACTATTGTTGAATATTGGCACAAGAAAGCCATTTAGTTTAGAAGGTCATTCTTTTCTTTTTTTTTCCTCCATATTTTGTTTCTCCTCTGCATTTGATTAGCCCCCTTTTTCCACAAAGGCCTGCCATACATTACATGAAAGTTTGGAGAATGTTAATTTGTATGATTTACAGCATAAACACCTCATTGAGTTTTGTGCACTGCACTGGCTGGAGTTGGTTAGGCGCATGTTGGGAGTTCCTCCATGAGCAACTTACACGCAGCGCTCGAGTGTGTAACAGATATGACAAACATAGAGGCCGTCAAGATTAAGTGGAGTAACAAAAGGCTGACAGCCATAGTCTTCTTTATGGTCCGAAGCTCAACTTGTGAGTAATGCCTTAAGCTTTGTCAAACAAACAGCTGAATGGTGGTCTAGAGCGGTTCACCGTGCTGCTGTTGTGACTGAAGCGCTCAGGTCTGACACGCCAGTTCTTTTGTGCGCGTCCTTTTCTTCTCACCTTTTGTAGATGTCTTGCTAGACATTCCGGAGCACAGCAAAACATCCACTTCCCAAATCTCAGTGCATTGTTTACCGAGGCCTCGCTGTGAGGCAGGCTTAGTGTGCAGGGGCAGCCAAGGGAGGGAGAATCTGTCAAAGCTCTCTGAAAAGAAAGATAACAAGCACACACGTCTTTCTCATATACTTTGCTTTACTTTATTTCATGTTGTCGTTTTGTTAGCAAATTCACTATTATTTCATATAGTACAATAATGGCTATTTTCTACAAAAAAAACAAAACAAAACAATGCATAAATAATTTAAATGTTGACATTAAAAATAAATACACAGTTCGTTCTTTGTCGGAGTCTCTCTCAGGGTTGGAGTGGGTGTGGACCCCTCCACTGAGTTTTCAGTCATTTGGAGGGCTTTCGCTTCATGAGACCAGACAGGTACAGTATGTACAATCAGGCTATACATGACAGCTCCGTTTATATGACAAAAAAAAGATCCCTTCCAGTTTCTATTTCAAACACACAATTGAAAAAGAAGAAAACATGGTCAGAACTGTTTGGAAAACCGAGATTGGGGAGAAAATAGTGGAGCTGAACAATGTGCGGAAGTGAGGGGAATATTCTTCATCACTTGTACTGAAGACAAGGCTGGAGACAACAACGTCTGGAGTCCAGAGTTCTCCTACTGTACATCCTGCGTAATGTCAACATTCCCATTCGGAGTTCAGTTCATAATTTCATTTTTTTCTCAAAGCTTTCGTAGGAAGGTAAAATCCCCCATCAGGATGTTTGGGGAATTGATTGTTTTCTGGCCAGCTCCAGTCACTACATGCATGCCTTTTTTTTATATTCCACATATTAACCAGAGGAACTGATGCGAGGAGATTTGTGAATGGTAATTTCTTCTTTAAAGGGACACCTCCTTATTTACATTCTGTTAAGGTGAAATAATCTCATAATGATTAGGTTGATTTGACAGATTTAGGAGTTATATCCTGGATGTTTTTTTTTACTCTTCCATTAAAAGATTGTAATTAAACAATGTTAATGCACATGAGTTACTGCAACTGTCCAAGAATTTCCGAATAGTTTCCATGGAAGGAAAGTAAGTAAGCATTGTACCCCGAAGGTCTGAACAGCATTGCTGATTCCTAAACACATATGGGCCCCTTTTCTTCTTAAAAAAAAAAAAAACAGGAACTGACCACATCGAGAGGAAATGGCTTTTAATGGCTCAAGTCCTAAACACAGAAATGGGACTTTTTAGTGATTGGGACAAGTCGGTGGAATACTGTTTTGCACTCCTGGCCCTACGATCATGGAGTGCTGACACAACTGTTCCCCCTCTCCATCACTGACAGTGTGCCTGGTTCCAGCTGACAGTTCCTGTAACAGTTCTTCTGGAAAGATAAAGGCTATGGGAGCTCTGGTGCCTGGCTCGATATTCCCAGCCTGTCAGAGCAGCACCGGAGTTTAAAATGCTGGATCCCAGTGACATGTCATCAACCGCGCCGTCTCCTGGGCCTAGCAGCCCTGGGCAGCTGGATCATAGGTTGCTACACCATGCCCCAAAAGTGATGACTTCATTTCAGCTATGCAAACATTCAACTGGGCCACAAGTTCGAAGCACCGCTGGTGGTGGATTTGGTCATGCTTATGGTGGTTAACTTTGGTGTCAATGTTCATCAAAACTATACTTTTAATGAACTTCAGCAAAGTGAACTGATTTTGGACTGGGTCAAAGAGGCCCTCCAAGGGAGCATCATAAACCATGGGTTTCGCTACACTAATCTCCCACAACAGCGTACCTCCTTTCAAGCAAAAGTCCAATAAAGTCCTCTGGAATTCTGTAATCAAACATCTGTGTTGCTTGGAATTATTGAGGCTCAAGGGGTCATGCAAACGGTTAGCCATCCTGAAACGCACTGGAGACTCAAAAAACTGGCTGGATGGTTGCTTCAATGATTAATGAGAATGGTCTTCAACCCTTCAGTCCATAAAACAGAATCCTTTTTGTTAAATCATCTTTACTTCGTTGGACTTGCATTTGGGCAGTATACGATAATATGTGTGTGAGGATGTGTGTGTGTGTGTGTGTGTGTGTATGTGTGTGTGTGAGAAGACAGTCTTTGTTTAAGCTCACATAGAGAGGGCCTCCTCCTCAGTAGGAGTTGCTGCTGATAGTTGGCTCTCGGCTCTGACCCCGTGCCTGTAGGACACGTGTAAGTTTCTTGTTGCGCCGTGTTTTTTGGGATGGTTCCTTGGCGTCTGATTGGTTGTGGTGGCGGGTGTAGCGCTTGCACTTGCAGGAGGTCACCACCCGGATTTTGTAGGTCCGGTTCTGGCCGTTGGGGCACTGCAGCTGGACGCGCTGGGTGCGGGAATGAGCTGGGATGCAGCGGTAGTCGGATGAGTTGCTGCGCCACCACTTGCTCCGGACGATGGAGTTGGGCATGCGGTGGGCAGGCAGGCACTGGCCTGAACACACCAGCTCCTTCACTGGCTTGGCACTGCGGCAGGAGCCATCGGTGATGTATCGGGTGGAACGCAGCTCCCGACAGCTCAGCTCAGACGCTCCTAAACACACCAAGAACAGGACGGACAGAAAATGAGATCAGACTTGAATGCCACACTCTGAGCTTCTGCCCTGTGCTGTGAATACAGTTAAACAATTTCCTCCAGGATAAATAAAGTTTTCTGATTCTGAAAACAAAAAAAATTGTGTTTTTTGTGGCTTTACATTGCTAAACAGTGTAAAGTTGCTATAATTCCAGGGCTTTTATGTGACAAACACGTTAGTTACTCATTCCTCAAACATCTTTGTTCACTTTGTACTTGGCTGAGGCACCAAATATCTATAATTGGTCCAGAATCTTTACATTATGTGGAGGTTCCTTAAGTGGTAAAGAGGTTCTTTGCATTTGCACATCTCATTTACAAAGGAAGTCTCCACTGAAAGGTTCATTAGGAAATCAAAAGGGCCTCAACTATAGTATCCCCTTTTTCCACATTAATTGTAAACAGAGCGCGTATTGCGTACTTCAAAGAAAAATGTATTTCTATATGTTTTCAGTTTTGAAACTTTGAAAGCTGATTACTGACAGATTAATACATCTGCAGTTAAAATGGTTGTAGATGAATTACTTCTTATAATCAAATCTGGATAAATCATTAGTCCAAGTAAACATCCCTGATTTGAGATAGGACAGAAAGTCATTTGGATCCAGTAAACATCCCTGATAAGAGCTTGGACAAACATAATTTGGATGCAGAGAGTCGAGAGACTGTGTATGCTAACACCTCGGAGGGAAGCGCGAATTGATTTTGACATATTATTCACAATTCGCTTCGCTTTTTTCTTCATTTAAATGCAACACTCGGCCAGACTTGAACTGTATCATGTCAGCTCGATGCCTGGAACCACAAGCTGTTCCTCATTTCAGCGTGGCTCCTCGCTGAATTACAGCACAAGGCGCTGGAGGTGTCAGCTAATGCAGTGATAGTGTGGAGGGATCTGTTTCCTTCTGCAGCTCTCCTCACACACAACAACAAAGGATTTATGTGTGTGTGATAAGTTCAGGTTTTCCTTCCCTGCCTCTCACAGAACTTGATCTGTTTTATGAAGGCCCAGTCATAGCGCTCCCCTTGCTGTGAGAGTGGGAAGGAACTGGAGGAGAGCCAGAAAAAGGTCAGCACATCCAGCATGACCCCAAAGTGTCCACTAGAGACCGCACACAAACACACACACACACACACACACACACACACACACACATTTATCTGATATTCATGCTATGATTCAGTTCACTTTATGATACGTTTGAAAGATTACATCTTATATGGGTTATATGGGTTTTTGTTGCAAAACCCGTTTATGGATTCAGTTAATGTTGCTTTCTAACTGTAGTCACATGTTTGTGGAGTTCGGTATTTCCTGAAGTGTGTTTTTTTACCTGGAATTCTGTTACTTTCAGAATTCACTAAAGAGGCATATTTATGCTTAATGCGAAAGCTCCAGCTACTGCACCTCCCAAACTGAAGCATTCAGTGAACGGAAGGGAAGCCTGCTGACAATACTGACAGACATGATTCAGGTGAAAGCCCAGCTAACGGCTAAGGGCTGAATTTACTGCAGTGTTCAGCAGCCACAGGTGGGAGTCATTCACTAAAGCGGTGTTGCGTTTAAATAACTATTTTAAAACACCCTCAAGAAATATCTCCAACGACTCGCTATTCTACTCGGAAACATGCTGGTACAATTAGATAGCTATGTAGACCTTGACTAATTGTATAAAAGTGCGGAAATGGCAGGAAAACCCTGGCTTATCGGTGCATCACCTGCTTGCAACATACAGGCGCTGATTCCACTCTCACTTTCATATCCTGAAGCACGATTTGGAAACATGAAACAGCGCTAAAAACCTATCAAATGAAAATTCCAGCAGATCAAATTTATATGCTATTAGTGATAAAGAATGCAGATTGATCAGGCTGTACAAAATATCTCCTTCAAAATAGGCATTGCTTCATTTATCTTAGGTGTAATTGTCAAATGTTAGTTTTGGTTCAATAGGATGGAAGCTGTTAATATAACAAACTACAGTCATCTCTATGAAATTAAACTGGCTCCCTTTTATTGTTAGGAGTTTATTTCCCTCATTACAGAGAACCTAAAACTGACTCAGTCTCAGGAGCCCTCAGGAGCATTTAGACATCAGTTGCCTTTAGATCCTCTAAAAGTTTTACACTCAATCATCTAATTTACAAACATGTGTCTAGGTTTGACAGGTTCACTTGGGAACCAAAAATAGTACATTGCTTCATTAGTCACCTTTCAGATTGTAGAATATAAGCCTACAGACAGTCAGGGCTGAATCGGAATTGGAAATCATTTTACATCCAATCTTGTCCAATCATTTAAACAAATACCTTTTCAACATTACAAAGAAACTGAGTGGTAGCTAGAGTTCAGGCAAGGATGGAATTATTCAAACATAAATGAGTCTCAGTTAAAGTAGAGAAAATATAAGAAGAGTTAATGCATGCTCCACATATTCGACAATCAATAAAGGCAGGCTACATTTCTCTGGTAAAGCGAGAAGAAGCCCTGAGCAGAAATTTGTTTAGCAGGTAGTGTGTGTGTGAGTGTGTGTGGGTCAGGAGCTCTTACCATACGCAGGGCTGTTAGCTGAGGCCCTCCTGCCCCCGTTCTTCGCCTGGTTCATGGTGCTGTTGGTGAACTGCTGCCTGTGCTCTTCTGGTTGAGGTGTGTCCGCGGTGTATTCTCCGATCAGCTCTGTGGCATCGTTCTTCAGGGCTCCCCATGCCCCTGCCCCGCTCAGCCTGAACTGCAGCAGCAGCAGCAGCAGTGGCCACGACTGCACGAGCACCACGGATACAGACACGTGCATTTCTTCACTGATCTCTCCTCTCAGGGCCGGCTTCACTAATCTCTCCCATCCGGCAGCGGTGCGTCCTCATTAAGTACCTCAGAGAGGAGCCACGACAATTAAAGCGCCCGGCCAGAGTGGGAGGAGGGAGCGGCTCATTCAGAAAGTGATGGGGAGGAGGGGACACGCGCGCGCCTGTGTGTGTGTGTGTGTGTGTGTGTGTGTGTGTGTGTGTGTGTATTTACGTGTCTGGGCATGTAGTAAGTTGGTCCCTCTGTTGGGTGATATTAATAAAATATCGATATTTCGTATTTGTAATGGCGGGTGGTAGGGTTTGGTTGCTGCTTATTAGTATTTAGTTTGTTTTGCATTTGCATAGAAAAGGTTGGAAGGATGTAGAACAGCAGTTATATGGTAGTAACCCACAATGATAGCAATACTGGTGGCTGGAATGAGGCGTGTATTTAGGTCTTCATGGGGACCAACTGTGACCCTGATGTCAAGAACTAATGACAGAGAGACACAAACACATGTCTTTTTGGTGACATCTGGCTGACCCTTCTCTTTTCCATCAAGAATGCTTTTATTAGAAAAATAAAGTTTGTTCTCGTCCCTGAGGTTGAAGTTAAGGCTAAGGCTGACAATGCCAGCATTTGGCTACAGTCATACAAAGGTCAATGGAAACACCAAATAGAATGAGAGAGAGAGAGAGAGAGAGAGAGAGAGAGAGTACTAAGAAGAATAGTAGAAATATTTTACTCCATCTCCCTACTGAAAGCGCTTGAGATCACGTTCAATCTCGTCTATGCATTTATCACAACTGTGATTTACACATCAAGTGTTAAAATTCTGGAGAACACACGCTGCTTCACACAGCTTCTGTTGAAAACTTGACGTTTTTTTCCTCAAAAGTGTGATGCAATATTATGTTAATTAACAATATTCAGTTACAGAGACATTTTAATGCAGATCCACGATAGAATTAACCCAATCTAAAATATTACGATCTGCACAGGGGCTTTAAAGACAGTTCATTTATCTGTTTAATACTCTCCAATGTAATGAAAAATATTGCACTGACCATAAGTTGCATCATATGTTCATGGTGGTATGAAACTGGCTCATTTGTATAAATGCTGCCCTCTTGAGGGAAGCCAGACACACAGATCATTCAGCAATGTCCCTCCAGAATGGCTCCCAACGAAACCTGGCACACTATTCTGGTACAGGGGTTCGGATGAATCGTGGGAATTTCCATGATACGTACTTGTCCCTTGTTTGAAGGAATGCTCTTAACGTTTTCTAGCAAATTCTGTTATAAAAGTTAGCAGGTTTTCTGTTCTTTTCGACACAGTTTGTAGAATAAACTGGGTCGTACAGGTGCATTGTACAGAAAAAAATTTGAAACCTTAAGTACTCGATTAATGGCAAGGTTTTGCCAAAATGGGGAGAGAAATGAAATGTGTGGGTCAGTTTGTGACTCCATTTGAAAGCTGACATTCTTGTGCCTATGTCTCTCAGATGCATCGCATTGTCTGATCATTTATGGAACTGAGGCCACCGCCACACGGAGGGAATGAAAGGGAGAGAGTGTTTGTGACTCCTCATCCGTCTCCACTGTCAGCACAACAGAAGGGAAAGATCACACTGTCCACCGCAGTTCCTCGCTGATTGCACCCTACGTTCGCTCTCTGTCATTGACGGGCTCTTTTTATACCTCCTCGGGTTTGTGCACTGAAAACGTAGGCTTCAGCTCTGTTTTGTCATGATAGCAGCTTAAGGATAAATAACACTCAGATGTGGTCGAGATGTTGCTACGGCCGCCAGTAAAGGATATTTTTGTAGGCACGCAGTAACACAATGTTAAAGTTGCATAAACAAAGTATTTAACTCCACAGGCTTGACAGCGAGAGACCTTAAGAGGAAAACACGACTAACAGACTTTCTTGGCCACACAGGACTAGAGGAAGCGTTCTGATAAGAGTACACTGGGTCAAGTTCTGGCAGATATGTTATTCTTACAAAAGATGTTTCTCAGACCTGCTGTGTCCCTCCTCTCATGTGGTGAAGATTTACATTCTGTTAAAAAAAAACACACAGTTACAGAATCATGCATACAGAAGAACGGGTCCTAGCTGCAGAGATTTTCTTTATATCATTGATTTTATTGATTTACTTTCACTTTTCTAATTGCCCTTACATTAAAAAAACATTCTTAATTGTTTATTATCATTTTTCACATTGACTGAAGAGATGACAGCTAAATGGGATGTGCATTAATCGTTCTTCTTTATAATAATGTTACAAAAATCTAAATATAGCAACAGCAGCACCAGCTTCAGTTTTGTTTTGGTAACATTAACGCATTTCGCAATAATTAGCAATTTGAATGAATAAAAAAGTCAGTTGAATGAATTTCACAATAAAGATTGTCTATAATTGCAAAGTGACATGTGTTGTGTCAATTATTAGATTGAATTGTTATCTCTTGCTGCTTTGTGTGATAGTTCCAACATTTAATAGTTTTGGTTACATCTTACAGTACACTCATGTTCAATATCATTACTGGTCAAAATGCTTATAAAAGGTTTTAAGTCTATAAACCCTGTAAGTATATATTGGGACTCACAAGTGGCACACCAATCTGTGTTCCCCCAAAATCAATCCTTGGTGGTGCCAGATCAGTTCTTGAGTTGCCAGACCAATTCTTGGTGGTGCAATTAAACAGCTTTGCTCCCTCTGATCAGTGTTCTAGGTGCCAGAAAGTGTTCTTTTCGTGATGCCATAAAAGAACCTTTTATTCTTAAGTGTTTTTGTAAATGAAATATGTAAAACTCTATATAGTGGAGGAACATTTTAATTTCTAAAGACATGTTACAACCTTATTCATCAAGGCCCTCTCTTGTTATTTATCCCCATAAAGATGTCTTTTCTTTTCTTATCTGGGTTGACCTGAGGAGGACGAGTTCCCACTTTGAGCCTTGGCTCCTCCCGAGGTTTCTTCCTCCAGCTGAGGGAGGTTTTCCTCGCCTCTGTCGCCTTCGGTTTACTCATTAGGGGCTTGGACCTGGACTCTGTAAAGCTGCTTTGTGACAACCTGGTTATAAAAAGCGCTATACAAATAAAATTGAATTGAATTGAATTGAATTGAGATGCTTTATAATTTTTATTGATTCCTAACACCCATTTCTCATTTCCAGAATTGGTTCGTTAGAGAACTGTAAGGGTTTCACTCAAATAATCCTATGTGCCATATTTTTTAAGAGTATAGCCAGTATGCATGTTAGCTGGCAAATAGTGTCCTCCTCAAAGCCTAATTAGCTGTTAATGCCAGTTAAAAAATATGTGGTATCTCCTCATGTGTCTCTGATAAGGCTTATGCTAACTTTTACCATCCCAGCTTGGCAGCATCGTGTTACTGAATCGTGTTACAAATTGGACAAAAAAAATGAATGAATACTGCATATGGAATGGTTTACTTCATTTTCTATTTCATTCCAGCAATCCAGAGGCCAATTTTTCATCTACATATATTGTACCCCCAAATCTGATTACACATTGTACATCTGCAACGCTTCACCGTTGTAAAAGATTAAGTAATGTATTGTATTTCGTTCAGGTTACACTGGTTAGAGCATGAGAGATCAGCTTCATTCCAGCTCAGTCATGTGTTTGGCTTGTACTACGTTACGAGCGCTTTGTAACTGAGGCCAAACGTATCAAAATCTGTGGGAGATTGAAAGGTTATCTGAAGTTGCATGCTTTCCCACTGTGAGACCCTTGGATTTTCGGACTGAAAATAACACATCTGGACTCACCGAGCGCTCACTAACTTATTTAGAATTGACAAGGTGAAAAATCTGAAGTCCGCGTCATCTCTAAAGCAACATTCCTTGCCAACCTCCGCCGATCCAGCCATACTGCGTGTGCCTGATGTTTAAAGCAGCTCATTTGTGTTTGGAAATAATGGAAACCTCAGCTGTGGTTTCACTTAGAACTTTAGTAAACCTCACAGACCACCGGGCCCATGTGTTAACCGCCCTGCTTCCTCACTCTATATGCAGCACACATGAACATTCCAGCCACAGGTGCAATTCATAGCAAGTTCCACTAATTAGCAAGCAAATAATTCCCTCCAAGTGTGCGGCTCCTCTAACATTAAATTCTTTTACAAGAAAACCTCGTGTTTTCTCTTAAAGTGAGGTGACATAATGACCTGTCTCCAAATTACACGCTGTGGGATTGGAGGTCAACTGCATGGATTCTGAAACCTGCATATAGGAAACATGCTTAAGAGTTTGTCCCAAGAATCTTGCAACATTTCTTGCGTGTTCATTTGTATCGCTGGTTGTTTCTTGACGTTGTTACAGTCCAGAACACTTGTTCTGTACCAATCTGAGTCCAGAATTTTCCAGTGAGATATCACAGAGCAACATTTCCCATGCCTTCAAATTCCCCTGTAATTGCTTTGGCATTGTCAGTTCTTCGCCGTGACCTATGTTTACTATTTGATGTTCTTCGTCACTGTTGTTCATTAAATGGAAAGACCTTTGCTTTATGTGGCTGTATTACACACTGACAATAAATTACACACACTGGGTTTGTTTAACCTTTGCTGGTGGAGGAAAGAGAGGATGCTTGGGCAAACGGGCCAGGATGGAGGAGCTGTCAGAGCTATAATGGCCATATGTTTCATAAATGAAGCTCTCAGTGCGCTGCTCCAGTTTTATTAGCAGCATACTGGAGTGACAATGAGAATAGCATGAGTGTCAGTGGAGTCTGATTATCACACTCGACTGGAGCTCAGCGCAAAATAGCTTTCAGGTCAACAGTGTGGTGCTGGAGGTTAAGGTCATATCCTTATTAACCAGGCAATGATTTTTGTTCTATTTTCTACTGAAGCTTGCATTACATCCTCTGGAAAGTCACATACAACATGCAAATTGTATTGAGGGCAGTACTGCAGATTATCTATTATTTATTTAGATGCACAGATTACTGGTGAGACCATCTTGATGTGGGATTGCAGATTGTTACACATACAATACAAATGTATACAAATTCTGCGTCTGATTAATGATTTCATCTTTGAGGTGCCCCTGTTGCTGAAAAGGTGTTTAACTGCAATGACAGAGCTTGTATAATATCCAAATGAAAGCACTGCAACGTAATGGGATGTTCACCAAAGCTCCATCCAGTATCTCTAGGCTGAGTTAGAAAGGAAGTTTGTGAATCAGAGCTGACATCTGAAATTTAGGATGAACTACTCATCAGAACCTGGCCTCAGTAATGCTTATTTGGCTAAACGCAAACAAAACGTCAGATCAGTGTCCCGATTTGTAGCCTTTCCAGAAGAGCTAAGGCTCTTTTCAGCATCAAAGATGCCTGTTTACTGTTTGATGTTCTTCTACAGTGTTATTCATTAAATGGAAAGGCCTGTTCGATAAAGGGATACAAGGAACCCTGACCATAATTTTTTTTTATGGATTTACACAATGACCATAAATTATACACATTGTGATCGTTTAACCTTTTCCATGCAGAGGGAAAAATAAGATGCTTATAAGCATGCAGGGCATGTAGGCCAGGACGGAGGAGCTGTCAGAGCTTTAATGGCCATATGTTTCATAAATGAAGTTCCTGGAGCATTGTTAAACCACAACCACAATTCACTTGAGTGCAGTACCGCAGATTATAATATCTATTTCGATTCATGGATTACAGAACTGGGGAGCTCATCCAGGCCATGGTCTGCGCTCTTTTCCAAGAGAGCTTTGCTGACCTGATCTATACAGATGTCCAAATGTCTCCATATTGCAGTTCCAATTAGTAATTTCAACTATAAGGCACCTACTTTGATGACACAGGCATTTAGTTCCACAGACACAAGTTATATAATCTTTATATAAATGCATGGCAGACAAAATGGGACTTTTGGAGCAGATATACACAGGCAGGTCACCAAGGCATCAGCTAGAGGTTTATTAAGCCATCCAACATTGTACTGTGTACCCTGGAGCAACGGAGCTCTATCCAATACCTTTAGAATGAGTTGGAGTGGAATTTGTGAATCAGAGCTGAACATCTGAACTTTGGGGGTGAACTAATCATCAAACATCAGTAGCTCACTAATTCCAAACTTTCCAGAAGAGCCAAGGCTCCTTTCTACATCAAAGCAGGGGCAAAGTCATTATTAATTCCCTCAATTTCAGAAGACTGCAGACTTTTGTACATGCAGTGTACACAATCGAATTCATCCTAGCAATTGCCAGGTCTATTCTGCAAATCATTTTTAGATTCTGGGAGAAGATTAAACGCAGTGCATTGTGTTTACAGCAACGTAAGCCACAGTAAGTGACAAAAAATGAACTGTCATTAAAAGGGGCTGAAGGGGGGCCTGTGCTTAGATGTTTACATCGAGGAGAAAACTTTCATTAGTGACGTGTACGACTGGATGCCTGTGATCACATGGCGCTTTGAGGCTCGGTGGCGTTCGTGGGACATGGGCCACTCTTTCATTGGGTGTGATTTTTGTGTGAAAGTGTTTGCTAGTCCGACAGCTTGGGTATGACTGCAGCAGCGTGTGCATAATCTTTTGCAGACTGCTTCTCACAAGATCAGAGGGGTCAATTGAAAACACGGCGAGTACACACTGACGTGTACTTTTGATGACAGGAAGGCACAACAGCACACTTGTGTGGAATGTCATAATTTCCCAGAATACTACAGGAAGGTGCGTTAATTAAGCATGAAAGTATAAACAGCTTCAGCTGCCGAACATGCGGAATTTACGTGGGTGCTTCGAGGGAGGAAAAACGAAGAAGGAAAACAAGAGAGTGTTTCAAGAGCAGATCCGAAAAGACTTCACAAGTTTGTTTTTTACGGGTTTCATAAAAGTAGATAACGAGCATTTGAAAATAATTTTGCTCTCTGGTCTCTTTTCCTATGAAGAGTAATTATATGCAGGGCTAATAAAAGGGGTCATGGAACTGTCATGTGAAGGTAGCTAATCTCGGAGTTGGCCACCCACGCTGAGGCTTACAGCAGCCCAGAAACAGGTGGACAGAACTGGAGGGTGAGAACTCCTTACACAAGGAAAGTCTGTTCTGCAGCATTGTGCAATCACAGCACTTTCTCCTTTGCTAAGTTTTTGTTTTTACTTTGCTTATCCACAGTTAAATTCAGACCATCCATTTTCTGTTGTTAGTACAGTTTATTAATACGCTGCAAAAAAAGAGCTGCATTAAAATTCCTAGATCTGTATGTGCACATACTTTTCGCTGAAATAAATCCATTACATCCATGCAATTGTTGCCAGAGGTAAGTAATTGAACGAATGATGTGTTATATTTTAATAATTTGTGCATAACAATATGTGATTTCCATCCATAATGTGAACCATTTACCCTTAACTAGGGGGTGCTGGAGTCCATCCCAGGACTCAGAAGGTGAAAGGTAAAGGAACACAATGAACAGGTTGTCAATCTACCACAGGACAGACATCAGACTAACACACTCACACACATCCTTAGGGTCAAAGTATCATCTCCAATTCACCTGATGTGCACGGACTGTGGAAACCCACACTGACAAACAGAGAACAACCAAAAACTCCATAAAAATGGCCCTCAGGGGCCTGGCCTGGAGCTCAAGCCAGGATGCTCTCGCTGTGAAATGACAAGGCTACCCACTGTGATATATATGATGTAATATATGCAATGATATAATAATGCATCATCTTTCTGGACACGTGTTTACCGTTAGTTCAGCATACTGTTTCTATTTTATGTGCTGGCTGTGTTTAAGGTGCTGCTTTTTTACACAGTAGAAGGTGTACTTCATGCTTTTATAACGGCTTGTTGCTATAAATAATGCTCACCATGTCAGTCCACAGTGGTGATATGACGCAAAATCAAATAGCGTGTATTACAATTTACTTATCAGCTCAAAGCTGTTAAATAATAATTATTTTATCACTAATGTTTATTACAAATGATAAATCCTCTTACCCTTCTAATATAACACATTCCCCAGCTTGGTAGTGCACATAAAGGCCCTGAAGCCAAACAGGCAAGCTGTCAATCACTGACTCTGTGTTTTCCTGCTGGCTCTCACTGCTGGCTGTGAAAGTGCCACAGTAACACAAGTTGTGTTTCATGTGGTTGTTTCAACTGTTGGTAAAGTGAGGTCATAATGCTTAATGGGGCCATGCATTAGGTAACTCACTAGCCATGGTTGACTTTTGAACGTCTGCGGCGTGCGTATTTGACTGTACAAATCAAACAAGAACTTTTGGAGGAATGACACTTCTGCCTAGGCCAGAGATAAAAAAAAAAAAAAAGAAAAAAAATGCCAGAGCCTTTTGTTCCAAATGTAAGTGCTCCCACCAGTATCACAGACCAACTTGGGCCCTAAGGAGCCATGCGGCCATATTTGGCTGTTCCTGACATGACAGTTCCTTAATAAATGTCAGGCGCACTTGGCTAGGCCCAGCAGAATCCGCACAGTCCAGTAAAACAACAGAGCGCAGGGAGATGAAACGAGTAACACCACTGCGGGCACAGGCGCTTGGAAGAGGATCTGAAGGCCATCCATTCCAAGCCCTTTCTCTCCCATATTTCCCAATAATTAGTGCTGCTCTGCAGATGTTCCCCCCCCCCATCCTTCTCCTTTTACTTAAGTTTTCACAATGGGAGCGTGGCGAGGAATGGCACAAAAAAAATAAAAAAAACGGCGAACAAGAGGGAAACATCATGTGCTTCTCGTTTAACAGAGTCATTAGAGAGGGACGAAGAAGAAAGCAGACGTCGTTCACGAGAAGTGCCATTAAAGCCAAAGTCTCTAGTAGATAGCTCTTAATTTGTATCCTCTTGTTGTTATTAAGAAATTTGGGCCTACTCCGACATTACCCTTTCGGTATGCTGGCTGGAGAGACCCAATTTAAACAAATTTGTAACACAAACCAGTTCAAAATCAGCAAAGGATGTGTAATATTCAAATTATCATAATGAGGCTCATTATATTTCTTCACTTCTGATGTGAATGTCAGCCCGAGAGTGTGTGTGTGTGTGTGTGTGTGTGTGTGCGTGCGTGTGTGTGTATGTATGTGTGTGTGTGTGTGTGTGTGTGTGTGTGTGT
>JBBMFX010000101.1:28807369-28830494 GCA_037832545.1 Rhabdalestes septentrionalis | reverse complement strand
TGTACATGTCTTGGCAGACTTCCACAAGACCTGTGACCAACCACAAGCATAAATATCCACACGTGATGAGCTGTCAAATTGTCCCTGAAATACCCATTTTTAACTTAATGTTGGTCTTGCATGTACGCTACAGCTAAACATCACAGCTGCCTCCATACTTCACTCAGCACTGCAGCAACAACAGTAAATGGCAGTGATTAACAGTAAAAGCTCACTGGCAGAGATAAATGGATGCAGGATAGTTGAGTTTATCATGAGCTGTAATTTGCTTTTATACCTTGATATGTTAATGCAAAACAGTTACAGGATGTCTCCCGTCTGTGTTCCTGTCTATACATGTTAAACATGAAGGCCTGTTCTTTCCAAAGAATGGTGAAAGGACTTCAGAAAGAAGTATTATTAAAACTGTATGACTCCAAATAAAAACTCTGGGATTGTCATATTGGTAATTACAAATTCTAAACAAAATATAATAGCAATAATAGTAATATATAATAGTAATAAATAATATTATAAGAATGAAAATAGTTCGTAGCACTAAATAATATTTATTTTAAGGTCACATATTGTGATTTTTGCAGGTATGTGCATACTAAATGAAATATGTAAAAAATAGAATACTCTCCTGGGTTTTATTGAGAATAGGCATGGCAATATTCCTTTAGGAGGCAAGCTTGTGCTGACTTTCATAAATCAGCCAGTGCCTATAAATAAGCTGAAAATACCCATATCCACTGTTAGAACGATGATTGAGAAGTCTAAAATCACTGGAGAACCCTGGAAGAGGGTGCATTTTTATTTATCTCACACACAGGGAGTAGAGTGTTTAGTAAAGCTCCAGGGATCACAGCTGGAGATTTGCAACAGACGTTGGCATTTAGGGGCACTGCATCTACAGGAACACCAATTCAGTGCCACCTCTATAATAAAAATTGTAAAGTGTGCAAGAAGAAGACCTTGTCTTTTATCTAACCACCAGAGATAAGTAACTGGAGTTTTCCAATCGCTACTGAAATGTACTGGAACTTGGTTTGGTTTGGCACAGAAAATATGATGATGTACAAAATAACGACACGCATAAGGTCAAGTGTTTGACATGTCCTTCACTGTTCCCTGACCTAAACCCCATTGAAACCTGTGAAGTGAGCAAAGTCCAGAAGTGGAGTCCAGAAGGAAGGGCCCATGATGTTGGAGGAATCGGAGAGATTCTGAATTGCGGTGTAGTCTCAGATTTCTTGCCCTGTTCTTTCTAATTTCATCACATTGGTAGTTTGGCAACCAGACGTGGCAAAATTATTAAATATAGCAGAGGCAATGTTTATCGCTTTCTGTCAACAAAATATTTCATTTTTGATGAGTTTTTATTTGTGTATACTATATTTAAAACTAGAATTTATGTGGAAACTAGCTCCATTTCTCTGATGTCCTCTTGATAGATCGTCATGAAGACATAGACATTGTCCCTCAGAATATTAATCCAAGCAGCAAAGTGGAAATGGACAGGTATTTTAAGATAGGGTCATGAGAACTTCTGCTGAATGGCCTTGACACTTCCTCTGAGCAGGTTCTGATCAAAGCAGACCTGATCCCTAATTAGTTTTGGCTTGAAAGTCCTCATTACTCCAGCAAGGCAATCTCTGTTCACTCCAGTTATCCATCAGACAGAAGCCCTGGCACTTATGAGCAACTAGTGGAGAGATCCCTGGACCTGGCCTTTGACAAATAGGCACAGGGCAGGGTGGTTTTATCAATGAGGCAGCTGGAGAACACTGAGATGGAGCAATGGAAAGAAGCTGAAGTGTTCAAAGTGTGTTAGTATTCCACAAGCACACACAAGTACATTTAGATGTGATGAGCCTGTCATCCATCCAGTGCCTGCAGAAGAAGAGAGTGGGAACTAATTACCATCTCCTCACACACAGCGCTGCGAGCCTAATGTCTTCAGTCCATGCAGACGAGCTGCTCTAATGATGCCATGAGGAATGAATTCCAGGCGGGGGAAGTATCTAATGGGCCGTCAGCATCCACACTGCCATTACATGTCAGACTTGGGTGGACTTTCAGGTTTAGTTTCAGGGCCTCTACCCAACACTGACTGAATGTAAGAGTGACAGAGAGGGCTCTTAAAAATAAAGGATCCTAAACGATTTTTGGAATAGATTCATGGCTTTAGAAAAAAAAAATGAACTGGCCTAGAACTCTCATCTAATGTGGATGTTATTTACTTTAGAAGAGTTCTTCGCATTTGTATTTCTCATCCACCTGGAGCATCTTTTAAACCTTTGAAAATCAATTTCAAAATCAAATCAATCACGGTATCGTTTATGACATCACATTGTTTTGCACTTATTTAAAGGAAGAAAAAAAAGTTTCTCCCCAGAGAACCGCTTTGGTAGTGTTCCCTTAGTTGATCTAATTATTTATGTTAATTAAAAGAACTTAATTTTGTCCTTCAGCACATTTTTTTTATCAACTGTACCAATGAAACACATGTCTAAATTACATGTTGTCTTAAAGACAGATGCAAAAACCATGGCAAATTGCTTCTCTGCTCCTCTAGCCTCCCATTAAGGAGAAACCATAAATGAAAACTACACACATTTATTTAATGTGGACAGCTGTCCCTTCCCAGTCACACCATACCTGCATTCATGTTTACTCTGCCTCTTCTGCTTTTTTGTTGGAAATACCATTCCTAATCCCACTCACACAACTGATATTAAGAGGTTTTATTGAGAACTTTGCAAAGAATTGAGTGATAAGACGAAGCTTGTGACTACGGGTCAACAGATTTGTAAAAAAATTATATTTCTGCCCATGTTGTATTTACTTCTCATGCCCCAGGACAGTTAATCTTAATATTCATTTTGCAGTTATTATACTGTAATTAATTATACAGTAACAACACTGAAATCTAATTTATGTAGTTATGGCCCATCATATGGAGCCTTAAGGTCATTAAGATCATTTTTGGCATCTCTTTTGTACATCACACCTACAGAAGCTTTTTATGACAGCAAAAATTTACATAAAATGTATAAATGCTTATTCCATTCAGTATCTGTTTTTGTACATTTTATGTCAATTGCCATCAAGGCTCATATAGCCTGATGAACACTATCCTGCTGCAAAGTAAGGTTTTTGACCTGTACAGAATTTAAAATTTGTAATTGCATTTCAATTTTTTAAAAGATTTTATTATGACATCATTGCTTCTCTAATTATGTTCTTGCTATTGAAAAAACAGATCAATTCCAATATTAATGATGGGAAGAGGTGTTTAAATTTGACCTGTGTTCATGTATGTGTATGTTTGTGTACAATATTTCATGTGTTGTGAATGTTGTGAATTAGCGATGGTGCTAACATCCCTCACTGTGCAAAATTAAGTATTTGAAGCTGTAAACAATTTATCATGATAATTTCCACTGGTTGAAATGGTTGTTTTTCACATTCATGACGTATAACACATCATTTAATTCTATTAATTCTGTCATATGTGCAATACTCTTTTTCCCAGTGTAGTCTTGCTCACTGAATGTTTACAAATATGTGGCTACTATTGTACATATGCATACACACTAATTTATTGTTTATATTTTATTGTGTCTTATTTGTAAAACCCACTGTTTGCTTTTTTGGTAAGTGTTGCTACAGTGTGATATTGTGATTGTTATATTTGCACTATGACCATTGAATTTTTTTTTTTCATCTTGCTATGTATTTGCATGCAGCTGTTGACAATGTAGTGAACCTAACACTTAATCGCATGCATATGTGTATGTGTGTGTGTGTGTGTGTGTGTGTGTGTGTGTGTGTGTGTGTGTGTGTGTGGATTGGTGTGTGCAGAAGTGGGCAGGAGTCTGTGATGTGACAGTGAATGTGTCACTGATCCTGGACTGTGCGAGACTGAAATGGTGCAGCATTGCTGCTGACCTCCGTATGACTCCTCTTTTGGAGATGGGTGGGGTTGGCACAGAGTACGACAGAGAGTGTGTGTTGCCATGACAACACCTGCAGTCTGCACCGTGCCACTGATATCATTTATTTCTCACTTGGGGGGCTGGCTAGCACTGGTATTCAAATGGGCCCATCACTCTGGAGCGGTCGGGGGACAGGCTGGCAGCTAATGATGCCTTCAGACAGGAACGGCTGAACTGGAGAATGTCATATGGCACATGACAGGGTGAGGAGTGGCCCATGTCTATAAAAAAAGACGGTGATGCCAGTGAGCTGAGTGCTGACTGTGCCAGCATACACGTACTGCCTCTTCTTCTTCTTCTCCCAGTTTTCTACATATAACTTCCCAATGGATGGTTCTTTAAAGAACTCTGAGAGGTGTGTGTGTCTGAGTGTGTGTGTGTGTGTGTGTCTTTTTTCTAGAAGTGCATCACAATCCCAAATGCCCCCTTTCTCTACATATTCTCAAGCTTCCTTCCTTTCTCTCATGTTTTAATCATCTACCTCATTCACCATCTCCTTCTTTTTCATCTCACCTATTTTTTTCCCTGTTGCTCAAAGCAATGGACACACACACACACACACACTCCTTCTGTGGAGGCAGGAGAGACGCTAATAAGAATGAGGCATGAGGCCTGTGCCGCAGGCCACCAGCTGACTGAGGTAGGCCTTAGGAGTGATGGAGCGCAGGAAGTCTCTCATTGCCCTGCCGCTGAACCCGCTCGCTGTTCTCCCTCCCTCCCTCCAACCCTCCCTCTCTTTTCTCTCTTGCTGTCGTGGGCTGGAGTGTATCAGCAACACACACACATTGCTGCTGCTGCAGAGCATCTCTAGCTGTCATTACAAAGGAGCATGAACATGCCACCATGTTAATCGTCAGGATGATAGCAAAATATGAATGCATTGTGGCGGCATCTGTGATTGTTCTTAAAGTTATCCATCAGATGATTGCAGCCAGATCAATGCAACTGATAATCAATGAAGGCCATTTGCGTTCAATTTCAATTAGCCAGAGGCCTGCCAAGATCTCAGCATAGTTCTGATGCAAGTGTGGACAGTTTACAACTAAAAGACCAGATCTGACAACCAGCATATGAAAAAAAGATACATCTTTAAGATACAGCTCCTGCAATCTTGATGATCCATCACAGTGGTGGCTACTAGGCCACGGAGAGTGTGAGATGATGACTAAAAATGTGGAAGAGCAAATAAACTAGCTGCCGGTGTAAAAGTACGCTGGGGGATTACTGATGGCTCTTTAACTTAATAGGCATTTAAAGTGGATTGTGTATGCTGCTGAGTGCCTGTAATGATGGCTGTTTACGTGGCCTCTCATTTATAATAATTAGGCAGAGCGGGAGGGGGCGGTCGCCATGCAGTTCTGGACTATTGGCTTAGGCTGAATAATGACCTACTGTAGTTGACCGGGAGATGACCGTTGCCTCCTGAGTGACCCCAGAACCCCAGACTCACCCCCCTACTGATTCGGCTGGTAAATAGAATGCCCAATGTGTCTATATAGCGCCTTGGTGTCTATTGCAATAATGAAGGCAGGTTTTCTGATAAGTGTGTGTGTGTGTGTGTGTGTGAGAGAGAGAGAGAGAGAGAGAGAGAAAGAGAGAGAGAGAGAGAGAGAGAGAGAGAAAAGTGCAAGATAAAGGGAGAGTAAGAACAAGAGGAGGCTATAGACACACACAAGAGCGTAAAGGCTGCCCTCTGTCACTCTCCCTTACCCTTTCCTTCCCTTTTATTGCACCCTTTTCCTTTTCTTCTGACATTTTGTGAGCAAAGTGACCTCACCCTGAGTATTAGGGCAACGAGTGCTTTCATTTGTCTGAAACTGGTGAGGATGTGAACCAGTTGGGAAGTGAAAACACACACACTCAAACTCACAAATTAATCCGCATTCCTTGCCCTTCTGGGAAAATAAAACTGTACAGTGAGGCCTAGATGCCTGTAAAATGAAGGTTATTGCATAGTTTCTCTGACTACGACAAGTGGTTCGAGGGAAAAAAAAGGTACGTTCTTGGTAGAGTCTTTGCATTATGTGGAAGTTCTTATAACCTGTATGCACTCTGTATTAACCAGCCAAACTGGCTGATTAGCTGTGATTTGTAAAAATGACACCGGTCACAAATTTCAGGTCAAAATAGATCCATTTTTTCATCACAAATCAGCCACTATTTATTTGTAAAACTGGAGAAATTGATCCCATGAGTCTCTTAAACATTTCAATGGTCAGCCAGAAGGTGTCAGTAGTGTCCACAGCCTGACCAGCAGAGTCTGTGTGTTCCGAGCAGCTGAAGGAGGTTTGGCCGGTCTAGACCATTGCCCAGCCCACTTTTATGGCTGAGGGTGCCAGGCATGCTCCAAAAGGCCGGCCAGGCCTGAAAGAGAGTGCTGTTAGTGGGCCTGAATGTTAAAAGGGTTTCAGAGAAGTTTGGCCCACGTCTTTGGGGCCGTAAATCTTTCTGCTTTCTCATTGCTGCGTTTTTTTTTTACGGGAATTCCACTGGGAATTCAGGCATGTGTTGAGCCTGACCTCTGGAGTTGTGTACTTTGAATTCAGGGACATAAATTAGAATCCAGGAATGCAGGAGGATTGGATGGTTGAAGAAAGAACATGGTTCGGAGGCAGTATCTGTGGGGCCCCTGTGATCTGTAACTAAGGTCTGGATCCTTTTACAAAAATCCTTGTGGAAATCATCAGTGCAGAGCACTCTTGAAAACAGTTAAAATTAGGTTTCCAAACAGTTATTCACTTGCAAGAACAGGTCCAGGAAAAAACATACATTGGTTTAGAATATTTTTTTTTTAATCTTCAAATGTCAAATTGGTTGGAAAAGCATTCAGAAACACCATTTATTGTCACTGTTGCATGAGCCATTTAATGACTGTATACTGTGTGCTTATTGTTTTTATACTGATACCTTAAGCATCATGTCAGTATTACTCATCAGGCTAAATTTGTCTGCCTGTTTTCCACAGTCTTCAATGATTTTTCCACAATCATTAAAATCATTATCATTTGCAAAAATGCTAAAGCCATCACTAGGTTCTTGAGGAAAATAAAATGGGGTTTTTTCCACAGCAGGAGTATCTCATCATCAAAGGGCCAGAGTGGCTGCAGGTTTTGATCCCAACAAAATGCATCCAAGCAGTCATTTAAATAGCTCAATAGATTAAACAAGTGGATTGCTTTGTTGATTAAATTGGACACACAAACCCTTTCTTGGCACCTTTATTTTTGATGGGTGTATAATGTAATTAAAAGGAGGTATAATCTTGTATGACACTGCCACTTCTGATATTTCTGCTAAGAAAAAGTTATGAAGAAAGCTAGCATGGGTTTATGATTCAAGGATTAATATATTTTTTCTAGCTAAGCATGAGTCGAACTTTCATTAAGCTTCATAATCACCTCCAGTCACACTAGGACAAATAAAAAGAGCACGTGTGGATTACAAACGTAAGCGCGATTTGATTAGTGTGGGGAGAAGCATAGCCCCAAACATCCTGCGCTGCTGCCATCAGCGACTCACCTGCACTGTGGATTGAGGAGGCTGCGTAACGCTGCCAGATGGATGTTGGTATTAGACACTATTTCATGTTGGAGGGTAGAAGCAGTGAGGCAGCGCCGCAGAGCAGGCAGCTTGGGGGCTTTCACTGCAGAGCACAGAGGCTGAGCAAAATTAACTCTGCTGAATTAATCAGAGCAAGATTGAAAATGAAGCTAGGCTGCAGATGAGTGAGCAGGCTCGCTGGGTTTATTTATTTTACCCCCTGCCGCCTCACGCTGCTCATATTCTTTACAACACCAGAGTGCTGAGACAGAAACCTGCACTTAAGCCTGATATCACCAAGTGTTCCACTTCTAAATTCACACGCAAACACACGCACACATACACGGTATTTACATAGAAATCTATATAATAGGAATTTCTACAGAATTGCTGTTTTACATAAAAAATTAATATTTAGTGTTTTAAATGTTTAAACCCCCCTCTTTCAAAAACATATGGAGAAAGGGTTATGACACTTCGGTAAAAATAAAAACGTTTTTTATTGCTTTCAACCTCCAATAACACAGTTATTGCACTGCTTATTGCCCATTGTGCACAGGTAAAATGCCTTTGTCGTCCATCAACATAAAACCACATGTTTGGGGCACAGTGATCAAATCAGACAGATTAGGAAATAGTTGTGAAAAAATCAAGAATCATTTGGAATTATATTTATGAATAATAAAAGGATGTGAAATGTATGAAAAATTGCCATGAAGGTTTGCATATGCCTACTACCCCCACATACAGTGAGGAGAAAGGTAGGAGGGGAAATTAAATACAGTTTTGGAATTGCACGGGTTGGATAAATCCTAGAGCTTTTACATTTCATATTCATTGTCAGATGCCACCCCATTACCTAAATCTTGTTGGAAGTATTCTATAAAATACGAGTCACAAAAGTTTACTTTTTGGTCATGCACACCATTGTCACATTTGGCCAAAAAGATAGGCACCTTAAAAATCTTAGTCAAAAATCAAATATGATGTCAAACATGATGTTGAATCATTGATGCTTTGGAGCTGTTTTGTCACTAGTGGTCAAACAATATTGAGAGCACAGAACCAACCTGTGGTGTGCATTAAAGATTGCAGTCCACAAGCAGAGACCCAAGAACATCAAAGAACTGGAAATGTTCTAGAAGGGGTTCACTAAAAATCTGTTCTCACACCTTTCTCACATTACAGAAATGTTGCTTGCTTTTTTTTTTAAACCCATTAATTTTTACTTTTGCTTATCTTTGCTTGTTTTCTTGGAGTTCTGATATTTCTAGAGTTGACTGCAAGTAGGTTTGTACAGAAGACATTTTAGCCCTTAATCTTAGCAAAAGATATAAACCGTGCTCTTGTGACTGTCTATATGTACAGTAAACTGTTCCACGATATGTATATAAACACACACATAGGCACTAGAAAGTGTATAGCATAGATAGTGTGCCGCTGTAAGTAATGGATCAATAATAGAAACCTTTTTAAAAGCTGCACGGTCTACTCGGCTGCAGGCCGGCGGACTGAAGTTTAGGCAGACTCCATTGCTGTGACAGTTGTGTCTACCCATTTGATTTGTTGCTTTTCAGCATTCAATCATAGTGCTGCCTTAAAAACCTGTTGGTTAGCACCATTGATTTAACACTTTACACGTCTTTATCACCTTGTAATTATGCTCAGTGTTGACACAAACACACCCGGCCTCCCCTCCACGCCTCTGGCTACCAAAATTTATGCACTCTTATTTTATGACCACTGCTTTATGAGCAAGACTGTTAGAGGTAGGCTTGAGTTCTAGCCAGTAGCTCATATTTCATTTGGTGGGGTCAATGGTCCAGGGAAGCACCCGTAAAACAAAAGCACCAGCCCTGCACTGTCTAAAATTATCCAAAGCAGCACTCATGTGCTGGAGGAGTGACCCGGTACTCGAAATGATATTCCAGTTATGTAGATCCTTAGAAAACGATTAGTTCACATATGGTTGAATGAGTGGAATTCAAGATATGTAATAAATCTACATACATATAAATGTCAACATACATAAGTATGGCACTCATTCCTCAACAGACTACAACAGCTATGATGACAGATTAAACTACTCAGAAATAAAATCAATTACCTGAAAAGGTTCTGACAATTAATTGAAATAGCCCAAAGCAAGTTAAGCTATTGCAAAACACATTTCATAATATTGGAATGTCAAGTAGTTTTTGGACAGCATATTGTAGTTTTTCTTTTTTTACAACCACACCTCTCTCCAGTTCATTTAATACCCAGAACAAAACGTCACACTAAATATTTAGTCTAGCAGCTCTTCATCTTTTGAACACATTGTCCCCTTTCATAGATGGTCCAACACCTGGTTAATTTTCAACGCTGTTCAAAATGGTGCTTTAAATGTATGTGTCATTTAATTGCAGATGAGTAGAATACAGTTTTACAGTCTTTAGTTTATTTCTTTTGTCATTGGTGAACTATATTTAATTCATATTCAAACCTCTGACAACTTCTTTTCATATCCATTTAAAGCATCACTATTTTCAGTGTGTATAACGTTATCTAATTCTCACAGTGCAGCACTAGTTATATCCATGCCCAATGGATAGAAAAATTATTGAATTATTCCCTAAACCTACTCTGTTACCTTAGACACAACACACAATGCCATTCTAGTAAAGTTTATTTACATGAACTACACGCTTGTTCTGTACTGTATGTCTGTAAATGACACTTATTTGGAAGTTAAAGACAAAATTAAAGCACATTGATTTCCACTTGTGCATCTACAAGAGACAGCTAGCATGTGTGTGTGTGGATGTGTGTTTGTGCTGTTAAAGCTTTCGGCTTGTAAGGTATAGATTTGAATATAAGGAAGAGCTGCTGCATGTGCAAGCTGTTGAAGGCACTACATAAGCAGTTGTGCATGACTGAACACTCGATTCTCTGTGATATAACCCTGGTAATGAATTAACAGCCCATTACTGAGAATCTGGCCAATTGAGCAACATTCTCCAGTGACTACAAACACACACATACACACACAACCATTATCACACCATTATGTCAGTAGACAAGAAGTAAAACAGGCTGAATAAGCACCCTGCAGCAAGTTCCATAGGGATAAATAAGTCCAAGTGTTTTAAATGAACTTTTGCATTTAACATGTAATTGCTAGCTGGTTGAGCATTTTTTTTAATTCATGAATGCCAATCAGCAAGACCTATCCTGTGTCGAGATACATTTTTTAATTATATGTGTTCTGTTTTGTGTTTAGTTCCACTGATGAATGTTAAAAGCACTAGTATTTAATGTTGTGTGATGACAGTGCCAATTTTCCAAAAGATCAAGTAAAAAGTCTCACTGAGCAAATTTTAAAGTAAGAGCCTAAACAGTATGGGTAGCAAAATCTGATTTTGAAATTATTTTTAAAAATATTACTCCACCGTAGAAACAAAATTTTGGTTTGGACAGGGATTAGGAGAGAGAAAGATTGTGTACAGGCAACCACAGACCTTGCTCAAGATGTAAATGACGTCTCCTCTGTGAAACGCCAGCTCATCAGGACCCTCTGCCTCACAATCCCACAGGCCTTGATAGTAATTGGCATAATCTGATGATGGGTCTAGTAACAAAACACACACACAACCACAAGTACACATCTTTTAATATCAAGCTTTATGTCATATTTGAACTAAAGTTACTTAATAAGCATTATTCAAGCTGCTTGGGATTTTAATTTATAAGAGATTTAACTGGCCATTGTGTATGGGCTTAAAACTGGCTATGTTTTTGCCACAAATATCCCAGACTGAAGCATCATGAACAAGCCATCAGTGCTACATGACACACACACAATGCAACGTGTGATCGTTTCTAGAAGCACATCAGTGTCAGATCCTTTCAAACAGGACCACTGTTATTGAGGGAGCTCCAGGATCTATGAAATGACTGAAGGTAATTTGCTCTGGAATTATTACTCATACACACTTGTACAAACAACAGACACTATAGATTTCAACTGGATTAAAATTATTTTAACATTGAATAATCACTGGATATAAAGAAAAAATGAAATAAAAATGACAGTAAACATTTAAATATCAGTAGATCCCTAGATTAAAGTAGATATTGACACATCCTATTTATACACCCTGAGTAGATGAGATAAATGTATGCTCACCCGCTTTTTGGCTCCTCTCGGCATCCTCAGCAGAGTTATCAGAAAAGTCATCCTCTAAAAAATGCAGAGAAGAAAATTCAATTTAAATTGAAAAAGTAACAAGCCACTTGGCACACATGTAACTCTTAGTCATTTCCTGTTTTAAGTCTATTAAGACAATTAATGTTAAATTTCTTCTCTAGCACATTGCACATGCACCAACTGCCAGAGGCCACTCAGGAGCATGTAACACATAAGGACATATAATATATTATACAGAGGAGTGGCATTATCAGGAAAGCTAATGTTTTTGATGCGTAAGAGACATATAGGAGAGTTGCCATTCTGGATTTAGCCGTTAGTGTGTCAGGGCAGACGGGGCATTGATTCAGGGTGTGGCACCTCAGGGTCTGTGAAGTGACAGTGATAGCCTTGCTCTCTGTCTCCCACATCCATCCTCACCCTGTCAGCCTGCCGATAAAACCACCACACAGCAACCTTATACTTCCCACGGCACGGGCCGGCCCCCTGCTTCCAGGAACCGTAGAAAAAAAAAAAAAAATTAAAAAACATTTATTTATGCTTTGAAGTTCCTCCCTACTCGTGAAAAGGTGTAATAGTTATAGCTCCAAATGCAGCTTTCATTTAAATAGCATGTCAGTTTATTTCATTGTTTTACTGTAAGGCCAAATCAAATTTCTATTGCAAACATGGCATTTATAAATGTTATTATGGCATGTGTATTGCAATTTAAATGTAATATCTTGAGCTAAAGCAAATCACTAATACTACAAAATGCTGAATGTCTTCACTAGGATGTCTACTGAACAGGAGATCCACATGAACCATGCGAAAGCTTAAATATACATTAGATTTTGTTATTGCCTAAAACTGCAACAAATTTAGGTTAAACCTTACTTTAGGGTACAGTTTGTTGCGCTCTCTCCAAAGTAAAATACCAAATGGGACTGTTACTACTGCAAAAAGTGTGGTGAGGCAATATCCATGAGCTCAGAAACATTTTTGTCCTTTTTAAGGATATGTTCTTACAGCAAAACATACTCAGCACTTTTTAAGCCTACGAGTCAGGGAGGATCAGGAGGAAGAAGAAAGAGAGACGGATTCAGGGCTAGAGAGAGCGAGAGATGGTCATTTGATCCACCATCTGTGGCCGGCTCAGCTGCCTCACACACATGGCGGAGAAAGGTGAAAATGACAGCGCTCAGGACTGATGTGTTTCTGCTCTCGTTAAGTGCTCTCAGGCTGTTCCACTCATTTTTGAGGCACTGGATCTTGATGAATCCATTCTGCTCGACACTGGCTGTGACACTGGGAGTTATCCTATCAGCTATTCACCTGGTCAGCCTTATTAAAATAAAGGTGTCCTTTATCAAGCTATTGTCAGTTTTATGTTGCTTTGCAAATAAGCAGTCAGTGTTCGTTCTAGTGCAGGGTTGTCAAATTGAGGTCGTGTCAGACATTAGAGGGGTCCCTCTTTTTTACACGTTGCATTCATCATTTGAAGGTCTTAAAAAGCTGAATCAGGTGTGTTTAATGAGGTAAGGAAAGTTTGAGGGAGCTACTGTATATGATCAAAAACTGATTTTTCATTGCTTTTGGAAAAACGCTATGAACACATTTAAATTTCCAAGATGTGTTGCTGCCCACCACACAAAGCCATAAAGTCCACATATGAAGACCAAGGTGGAAAAACAACCATTGTTAAATTAAGCATGGCAGTGATGTCACAAACATGAATATGTATAAATGTGAAAGTCAAAAACTGAGTAGAAGATGGAGAAGGGCCAATTAAACCTTGTACTGTTCCTGGATTTTAGGCACTAAACATGTCACTGTAGCCTTCCAAAGGATCTAGACTTCCAAAAGGAATGGTTAAATAATTTTTTTTAATGTGATTTCAGTCTGAATTTAATAGTTTGTTGCACAAATTCTATTTTAAACAAGGCCAAGCAGGGAGCAGGATCTCAATTACATATACTTAAATATTGCAATATTTAATTAGAATTGTCATGATTATAAATTACAATTGCATAAAAATATATACATGAATAATAATCAAATGCAGCATTTGAGTCTTTTAATACTATGGATTTCTAACATCTGATATTTATATCTCCTTTCAGTTATTATCTAAGATTACGTCATTCACTGAGTAAATACTACGATTTTGAGTTTTCTCAACATTTGCTTTTACGGTCAGCCTAAGACAATATTGAAGGTATGAATTTATACCATAGGTTTTTCATTCATGGAGGTGAACCTTAGATTACCAATTAAATATATCATTTTTTTTAACTGAAGGGGAGATTGGCTCGCTTACAGGCCCTCTAATCCAGTTACAGTCGTACCCTTTCCACTCTCATCATGTTGGAGTAGAAATTTGAAGTCTTGCTCAAAGACTGTCAATTTGTCCAGAGTGGGAAATAAGACCTCATACTTCTGGGTTGTGGGCAGCAGTGTTACCCACTACACTATACTGTCAAATAAACATAAAAAAAAGGATGGCTTTCATTTCCATTGAACATACATGATGTCTGAACAGGTATTAAATATCTAAGGATTTAAATGCCAAATGAAATTCAGCTTTTGTTTCCCCTTAAAAGTATTATTGCCGATCACTGAATATATAAACAAATTTACTTTGGTAAAACTAAATAATCATATTAAAGATATCAGCCAAAAAAGTATGAAATAATGTTACTTGAATATTTTGAGATCTCCTGACTTTTTTTACTGTACACCAAGGCCAATTTGCAGAACTGGGTACTGACACTTAACATCTGCTTAAATTTTAATGTACCTGGTAACACTTCATAAATATCCTCTTCCTCCTCTTCATCTTCTTCTTCAGGTGCCCCTATTCTGTCCTTCTTCTCCTGCCGGACACTAGTTGATTGTGCTGGAGCTGAAGTTGTAGGGCCATGACGCAGTGGTGGAGTGGCTGCTCCCTCTATGTCATCATATGTCTCCTCTTCTTCCTCTTCTTCTTCTTCCTCATCATCATCAAAGGGAATGAAGCTGGAGCTCAGGTCTATATTTGAGAAGATGATTCAGATACACAAATACAGATCATCTGTAGTGATAGGCCAAGGCATGACAGTATTACAACTATAGAAGTATAGTGGTCTAAACTTTCCCTGACATTCATACCAGTGAACCAACCACTGCCATGCTACCATTGGGTTGGTATCACCACTGTACTGAGGTTCACCACCTGGATATAGCCAGTGGTGTTCCTGTGGTGGGCCAGTTGTGCGTCTTTTCCACTGTCAAACATTTAAAGGGGAATGATAAATTCGGAAGCAAAAGATAGACTACAGTCAGTATCTGTAAACTTGCTTTGAAATGCACCCTATAACTGTACCTGATAAAATAGCAGTCCATGTAAGTAACTCTGTGTAAACTTAAAACCATAAGCAATTGTGGATATTTTACATTTGATACATAATATAATAGATTAATAAATGCAATCAAAATGATTGGAAGAAAAATGACACTTACAAAAGTATTTAACATTTTAAAAAATTGCATTAATGTCAGTATTATTAACTATATAATTTATAGATGCACATGGTCATACTAGGGGGATGGGAAGAGTGTAAACCATCTCAGGAGTGTTCATTACTTCCCGCAAATCGGAGGCTCACAGTGAGCCCGTTTTAGAGCAGCGGGCATGCTCCAGATCTGTCTCAGATGGAGCTCGGGCGTGATTGCAGGTGACTGAGCTCAGTAACACAGGCTATCGCATCCTCACTGCCTGGATGCCAGGCAGGGCCAGATCGATGCCCCTGAAGAATGACCAGAGTGCATCCCAATCAATTTCCTGTAAAGAGCACTGTGCTACGCGGAAGAGGAGGCAGAGCAAGACGCGTGGGACTCAGGAGCTTTGTGACGTGCCACATGAGGAGGTATACACTGCAGCTGATTGGCTGACCCCAAAAAAGGATGATTATAAGAATCAGCAGAAAATCATAAACATATCCTCTTTTGCTGTTTTGACACACCACGTTTGTATGGATGCCTGCCTCACAAGGTGGAAAGCTTTCATTGTGCTAATGCATGTACTGTGTACTGAAATGACATGTATAGTTTACTTGATATACATAAAGAGGTGATTATTTTCTATATAAGCACCACATTGAACTTACCTTTTAGTACAAAATTGATCTGGTCCACCCATTCCCTGGCCTCACGAGGACTGCTGGCAGTGAACTGCAGGGAAAAGTCATCATCTGTGAGCTGGGCGCCATGCTCAGTGAAAACAAGCATTCTTCATTGTAACGATACCAACATGACTCTGAGCAACCACAGCAATGAGTCAAAGAGCAACATGGTGTGTGTGTGTTCACTAAACCTGGTAGGAACGTCTTCCGGGAGCACTCATCTCAAAGCAGCATTTTTTCTTTGAATCTTTGCGCAGGTTGGATACTAGTTCTGCACTATATCCATTGATGTAAAAGGAGCCCTTCTGCTGCTTGTCTGGAAGCACAGTGGATTCGTAATTAATTTATATATGCAAGAGCATCACACATTCTTGTTGAAATCATGTTGACTAAAAGGAACAAACCCTTTTCACTCCCATAGTAGAAGAAAATTGTATTATTCAGAACACACCACCTCTTCTGCCATTCCATGCTGAAAAAACTATGATCTGCTGACAGAAAAAGCACAAAATAAATTGACACAGTTTCAGGATCTTCCAGTACTAATCTCTCCAATATGCCAATTTACTAACCACGTCTTTTCTTCTCCAGGTAACCTTGCTTTAGGATGTTACTCAGGTCTTGTGCTGCTACCATGGGGATCTCTCCAAAATCTGTATGAGGATGAAAAACAAGTGAAAAAGTTTAAATGCTGTTTTTCCAGTAAGAGGGACTCAGTCTCTGTTCACAGACCACTCAAAACACCAAGTCAGACATTTTATAGCAGTGTTGTGGTGCAGATCATTGTAGCAAGGAGTAGAATAAGAAAGGGTATATATTTGAATATAGTTGAAATTTTTTTTCAGACTGGTATTATTTATCTTACAATATGTATGATATAATGTAGGGTTTAATGAATTAATTATGAAAGAAACTGGTGTTCATATCTAGCATTCATTAAACAGGACTGTACTGTGAGTTCAGTTTATTCAAAAGATTGAACACGCTCTTGCTGAGAGAGAGAGTAGGAGGTTAACAGGATTAATATGAGCAGAAGGATTTGATAAGAGCCTTTAGCAGGGATCTTAAGGACTGCTATTTTACACCAAACATCAGGATAGCAAGTGTCCACCGCCTCCAGTTTTCAATGTGCCTAACTTCCATATCTCAATTAGTATATTGGAATTTGATTCATTCATTTGTTCAAACTTGCTTCCCATTCTAACTCCATACTTAGACATGTTTATACTGCAATCATGTCTTGTAGACTAGGTCAAGGCTTAAATGTTTCATTTTCATCAGTTTTGAGCAGGGGTGTTGTAGTTGGGTGAAAATTGGGCCTACGTGACCAGGGCCTCAAGTGGGGAGAGGGCCCCTGAGGTTGTAGGTAGTTGTGAACCTCGAGCTTACGGCGGCCCAAAGCCACTGCTTGTGCTAGGGCCAAGAATTTGGTGCTACGCCCTTGGCTTTGAGACCCCACCAGCCTCAGAGTTATGTCAGAGACAGGTGGCCTTTCAAGCAAAGCACCAGATATGAAACACATTTATCCATGTTCAGATGCCCTTTAGTTCGCTTTGTCATTGGATTCTACTCTTTGAAGAGAGGTTGACCTCTGAGTAACAGCCAAGCTAAGACTATGCAGATGTGCTGCCATCATGTGACATTTGACGTAAGAGATCCCAAAAAGAGGTTTCGATGGGTAATATGTGCAGTTTTGCTGAAAGCACTGACGTTATGTTCAATTGACATATCTATGTAAAGTGATGTCCTCTTTACATGATTTATATTTATCATTATTTTTCCTTTGTCATATAGCACATGTAAAGTAAGTCTTTAATTCAGGTTTTTTCAGGGTACAGTCCCCATGATGAAATATTACATTTAGGAAATATAAAGTGCAACATGAGTGCCTTTTGTGATAAATTAATCTGAAACAATATTTGATTTTTCATCTCTACAGTTGTTTTTGGACAGTACTTTAGACTTTATAAAATATACATTACCAGGGTAGTAATTAATATGAATAAGCAAAAGCATAAAAACCTAAGCAAAAGATCAAATAAAAAGTTAAAACACCCCTTTTTGAACTCCTTAAAACCCTTTTCATTAGGGTAATTCTTGAAGAGACATGATAGTAAAATTAATTTTTAAGTGAGTGTTATAAGTTACATTATAAGTGGTGCTGTGAACTTCAAAACAACATGATTGATTTCTGTCAAGTGAAGGTTACGTCAACTCAGTCATGGTGTTTTGGAAACAAATCATTCTTTCCATAACTATTGTATAAACCTGATTTGAGTCATCAAACTGAATTCTGACGCAACTGAAAATCCTGCCCTTGCTTGACACCAGAGCACAGTCTTTTGAAAAACGCTCTCCAGACAGATGAGGAGGAAATTCCCTGACCCTCAGACACTCATAGACACCTTCACCCACACAACATTCACACACCTTCACAACATTCACACACATCCGCCTATTTTGCACACAAAGTAATGCCTATGTCGTCATTAATACAAGTGCACTACATGCTGTTTGTCAGGTGCGGCTTGATGTATCAACACAAAAAAGAACCCTTAGTCCACCAAATGATCCATCCACCACTCTATTCATTTTTCTTCTCTTGCTCCTTCATTCCGACACCTTTTAATCCCCCCATCCATCTCCACCCTTCTTCTCTTCATTTATCTAAGAGGTCGAGCCCTGTTAATAGTTGAGGTGAAATAGAATAAACAGAGGAAAGGTGAGAATGGCTAAAAATGAGCTGACACCAAGGACTCCACATACACACACACACACACAAACACACCCACACATACACTCACACACACACACACACAAACACACATACACTCACACACACACACACACACACACAAACACACACACACACTGACACATGACAACCTAGTGTGATGTGAGACAACAGTGCCACACTGCATCTACAGCATTAGCTGAAAGACAGGACAATAGCCCTCATATTTTGTCTATCTTCTTTTCAGTGAATGCAGGCAAGGGGAAGACTGTGGAAAACTACTATGTTCTATTATTCTTCCACAGGGTCGCAGTGTAAGCTAAAATTTCACTTTCGGACCAAAAAAAAGAGAAAAAAAGAAACACTGTTCAATTCCAGATCCCACCCCTGCAAGAAACAGTCTGATTGGTTTAGATGCAGTTCCAACTTCAGCCATCTTGTCTTCACAATCCAATCAGAATGGGCATTTTTGCAACCACAAAGAAGTGCCGTTCCAAAGAAGGCCTTTGAGAGGGGTAACTTTTTAAAAACTCCTTCTTCAAGGGAAAAACAACCATGCTCCTGAGCACAGAAGAACATAAACACAAAAATGCCAACCTAGAAAAAATGAGTCCCTCTTGAAGCAACCTACAAACCATGTTTTTCTCTCTCGCTACAGAATTAAGTAACAGGCCTTCATAAAAAATGCAAAAAGAAATCCATCCTTGTGACTCATATTTTCATTTTAACTTTAAATGAAATTTTTAATTATTCAGAACAGTGTGGTTTTGTAATTTTCACCACCAGCATTCCTCTCTTTTAATTAGCCTTCTGCTAATCATTTCCATTTAAATGTACTAAGGGAGCTCATGAATATTTCAGCACCTTACATCACCATGGCTCTCGGCGGCAATGCACAGCGGCAAGGCCAGAGTGTTTTCCCAATTCAATTATTGGAAAATAAATCCGCCACACAATACATTAGAGTAATTTGAGAGATAAACAGAAATGGGCTGTCAGTGTTCCATTTAAGAGGCAAACAAATGCTCTAAGATCAGACTTCTTAAAATGAATAAAATGTACAGATTACTAAATAAGATAAAATACTTTCAAATAGTGACCTGCAAGCTTCAATACCTGTCAAAAATAAGGACTAAAAACAAACAGGGATTTGTTTAGGAACATAACAAGTAATGGAACTCATGACCTGCATTTGATCCAGTTTGGAGGTTGGTTCGTTTGTTTGTTTGTTCATCGCCTCATATACAGACCATGGAAGAGACGAGAGAGACGAGAGTAAAAGCAAGACAAAGCTAATGACTTTCCCCCAGGCGATCTCTGTTGCTGCCAAAGACAGCGTGGTGATGCATGGCACCACTGCTGCGTCGTGGCAGGCCAAGATTGGTGGTTGCGAGACTTGGAGTGGGCCACGCAGGCCAGCGTTCATCAGTGCCATAACAGCAGCAGAGCAGTGGATGATGCTTCTAGAGTGTTTTCTGGCTCCAAAGACCCTATTCAGTTGCAGGTCTTTTCACCCCAGTATACACAGTACTGTAAATGTCAACAGAGAAAACTAAATGTACGTGTTATTTGATGTTTTATATTGTGCACAGTAGCAATGTGCACAATACAAAAGAAAGTAGAAGCAGCACGAACAATAGAATGAAAACTGTAACAACACAACGGCAAAATATAAAATACACATTACACAAATATTATATAAATATGAATATATGTGTATAGGGTAACAATTAATTGGTTCAGTTACATCTCACAAATGTTTAGTTGGATATTAGTCAAGGACAAGCTTTGTATCTATGAATCATCATCAGTGGACCATTCAAATTCCAGGATTCCAAGGAATATATTCTAGGGTTCCAAGGAATATATTGTATTTATCTGGATAGTCAGCATTTATTTGCTTGGAAAATCACAAGCTCAGAAAATTAGGCTAAACACATATATAGAGTAACACTTGTAAGGTTACAAATCAAACTTCATAATTGAAAGGGCACAAATCAGCTGTTCTGGTGGTGGAATTGGGCAAAGAAATGGTGCACAGAGGAGATCAACCAAAACTTTTTAAATCCTCTCAGCATAACTTCATTATGCCTTAAACAACTAGGCATTCTTGTTACTTTTCACTCTAATGTTAGTTTGTATTTTTGAAACCCTTTCAACATTCTGTAACGTTTTCACAAACAAAACTAAACTTGCTGCACAGACAAAAAGGCTTTCAACTATTTTCTCAGGTGGTCTCTGACTTGTTATTGCTCTTTAGGTGCAGATTCTGCACATCTGCACACGGAAAACCAAAGTCAGCGAGCAGAGGTATCGAAGCCAGATGTGATGAGTGACAGAGGCAGGCAAGCAATTATGATACATAATAATTCTTTAGTGCAATATGTAATGTTAACAGATCAAATAAAGGTTATTTGTACAACTCATAGCTGCTTTAACAAAGTGGATTTGAAGCCATAAATTTGACAGCACTCCCTCACCTAGACCACTTATTATTAGACTCTCAGCAAGGTGTTATGAGCTCAGCCGTTGATCCTGCTATAAAAAAAATTGATGGATGTTATCATGACCTAAAGGGAGTTAATACAATCTGCCATTATATTCCACTTTAGTTTGGCCAGAAGTCAATCAGAAAGGCTGCTTTGAATCGAAGAAAGAACGTGGCAAACATGCATGGTTTTGTGTGCTGGAGAAATAGCTCATGTGGGAAATATGACACTAGAGATCTTCACAAACATATGACTTACTGAATGAAAACATAAAGCCCTCGCTGGCTCTGAGACACTTTAAATGAGGGCAGTAGAAAAGGGCATATGTTGGAAATTTCGAACTTATCAACAGTTACACAGCCACTGAATACTCTACAGATCTGAAGCGATTTTTTACCAGCCAAATGTTATGGTCCCGATTGTGCAGGTTGTAATTCTGTTAGATTGTTGAAAATCTCAGCATGGAGTGCACTCAATATAAGTACAGCCAAGTGACGAGGGCACCAGGAGAAATTGAAGAGCACACCAGCCTGACGGGCTTCCTGTGTGGTCCAAAATACAGGTTTTTCAGTTCTGCTCATCAATAAAAATGGCAGCACACTTATATAAGTGTATATAGATGTATTTTTTGTTTCAATTTTTTATTTAAAGAGTTCTTCACATTTCACATTCACATTTTAATTTAGAAAACAGTTATTTAAACAGTCATCTTTTTTACAAAAATGTAGGCACATTTTTTATCTCTGGTCTAAAAACTATCATTTTAGTTTTATAGGTTTATTATTAAAGTACCTAATCAAATTAGTGTGTGTGTTTTCACATGCCTTGTAAAGAAATAATAAACGCAAAAAAGAAATTAACTTAAATAAAGCTATGCATTTATTACAGGGTAATGATTTCATGTTCATTGCACTGGCAGTTTTGTTTCTATTACATGGATAAATATTGGATCCGTATTCTTCATATACTGTTGCGACCTGTACAGATCAAGCCCATACACTTGAATAGGTACCAGAGAGGTAAGGTGTCTCCCCCAGGCCGCTGGTCTGTCGTTTAGCTGTGTGAGGTGAGCGCGAGGCCTGTGCCTGACCTAAGGCTGAACCCTGACGATGAGGTGAAACAGAAGGCGCTGGGGTCTCTGGGGAACGAGGTCGAGGCTGGGGAGGAATGCTGATCAGAGAGAGTGAGTGGAATTGCAGTACTCTCCCGAGCTGCACTTGATTAGGAAAAAGGATCCACTCAGGGCATCCTTAACCAACACCCCCATCCTCCACCCCCACACACACGCATACACACACACATAGCCACGCTAACACTCAGAGCACATACAGCAAAGAGCAAATTGACACATTTTTCCTCATTAAAGGCCAAGCAGTGGCTCCTGTGCGTTGCCTTCACATCAGCAGTGCTAACACAGGGAGAGAAATAAAGCAATGCAGCAGCGCAAAGAGAGAGGAGTCTGCACGGTTGGAGGTAATTTTCCTTCAATTTTCCACCCCAACAAGGGTCGATGTGTTTTGATTGCTGAAAATCCATTATTCACCAATTGCACATTTGCATGATGCTCGTCTGATGCGGCCCTGAATAGAAAAGATGCCAGTTACACAGTCCAGAGCATAGAAACAGTCTGAACTGGACCCGGGTCTGCCAATGCAGTGCCTCTAAAAAAGCTGCAAGAGTTTGTCTCGCGCATCACCTCTTCTGTTTTTGACCGCAAAATGAAGAACAGACGTTCTATACGCAGCAGAATAAAGGAAACTGGACAGTCTATAAAATATCTACAGATTTCACTGCCATGCTTCACGAGATCCACTCAGAAGTTGAGACGAGAGCTCTGTGAGTATGTGCATGACGCAGCAGAGATGCACAGACTCAGCACCACGGAGAGAGAAGGACAAAACTTCGTCAAAACGACTTAGTCAAACGGTTTTGTCTGTATATATACACAGAGCTACTTGTTGAAGTCTAATTTTTCCCCTTTAACAAAAGATTTTTTAAAGTTCTGTAATATTTGTAATGTCAATCTGATGTTAACTGTGTAACATATA
>JBBMFX010000101.1:28787206-28806450 GCA_037832545.1 Rhabdalestes septentrionalis | reverse complement strand
ATTTTAGATCTTTAACTCCATCTCATGAAAAATCGGAGCAGGAACAAAGGTGTTGCGTTTATATTTTTGTTGAGTATATATGCAGTGTTCATTGGAAATTGGGGGTATTTCTTGATAATAATAATAATAATAATAATAATAATAATAATAATAATAATAATAATACTAATAATAATAATAATAATACTAATAATAATAATAATAATAATACTAATAATAATACTAATAATAATAATAATTATAATAATAATAATAATAATAATAATGTGCCTTTAATATGTGATTATAATAATGTGAACTTAATGAAGGTGCATAATAAAATAAAATTTTAAATTAAGTCTTTTAATTTATCAATAGTGCATTTTTGTGAAGCACATGCTTTCCTGGCTTGTATTTTAAGTCACCAATGTATCTAACTCTCTTGATTTTTAGTGAATGTATTTTTAGGAACCAGTCTTTCCAGAGTCTGGTATGCTGCTCAGTGTAGAGCAGCCCATTGATCTTTTTTTTTATTCCAAATATCTTGTGTTATTTTTTATTTACTTATCTCTATTTTACATTTTAAACACTGAACTGACATAAAGATTATTCCAAGACTAGATGTGAAGTGACTGATGCTGTTCTGTCTCTTTGTTACAGGAGGCAGCAAGTTGGTATCATAGTAAATTCATTTTGTAATTTGTAATTTAAATTTTATTCAGTACACAGGCCCTGCACTACTGTATAAGCCTAGTACAAAAACAATGCTTGGTGAATGCTTAATAATTTAACACTCACTTACATTCACCAGTAATGTCCATGTGTATTATCTAGAATGTACATGCTTGAGTTTTTCCATCTTACAATACAGTACTGCAGGCCTGAAACAGAGGCCCAAGTTCTGAAACAACTCTGTTTCTAAACATCTCTTTCTAAAGATCAGCTTGTCTGTAAAGTTTGTCTGCCTAGAGTCTTAGTGTGGGTGCTATTTTGACCGTGACCAAATATGATGCTCTTACCAGTGACAGTATATTGAAGAAAACATTTTTTTCTGTGAAGGATTTTTTTTTACTGTGAAGGAAATTAACTCAAGTTTGCCTCATTACATTCAGTTTCTACAAGCTCACAGTGGTCAAAAGGCATAGCATTTTTACACCACACCTTTTTTGTTAAGGTCTGACCCTAGACAAGTTTGTGGCAATGAGTAGCAAGTAATACATCTGAAGGTGTTGTAAATAAGAATTTTAAGAGCAGTGAATGCTAATCTAACACTCATTCACATGAGCTACAGTTAAATTTATGTGTTTTATCTAGCTCAAGTGCAGATTTGAAATGTTGTAGTGAATGTTTCCAGTTGCACGGCTGTGTGGCAATGAAGGAGGACAGGGGAAGTCCCAATGCAGTGTTTGTATTGGCTCTGCTTGGCTATGGAGAGCAGCCGGCAGCTATCCCAGCATGAGGGATCACTCCTCTGTAAAGCCTCATCACTTTTTCACCTTGGCCTCTCTCAGTTGTCCTGGTCCTCCCAGTCATGGTGCTAATCGCACACTGCAGTGCTTACCATTGTCTTTTGTGTAAAAAAGGTATGCTTTTCTCTTCCTCTGGTCAAACTACTAAATATAATTGAAACAAGCTGGCAAATGTGTGATTAATTTTTTAAGTTCATATATACAGCCTCACTGCAATAAATATTTACTGATTTCAGTTATAGCACACTATTATCCACCAATTATATCAAATACACTCTTTGTAGGTACATGACTAACAGCATCATTAGAGAGTCTCCGCCAATGTAGTGAATCTAGCTCAGTCTAGTATAGTGATTTAAAATAGTCATCGAACTAAAACTCAAAACAGACACTGTGAGGACACTGGAAGAGATGCCTTTCCGGTGTGTGTACAGGCTTGTACACTTCCACAGTCTTCATTTATTTCCCTAAGAAAGCATCAGGCCACCTGGGCCTTGCATTGAAACTTCATCAATCTCAAGAAATGGAATCCAGTGGAGAGAAAAATCAAATTCTCATTTGCAAGATGGGGAAGGGGGGCACAGGCGCTGACGGTACCTGGGTAGGCTAACCTCTCCATGAACCCACAGCATTGAATTGTTTTGCCATTTGTCTTTGATAGTGACAGGCTACGAGGAAGATTAGACACTCTAGATTGGAACTTCCTATTCTGCCTGTTGTATACATTCTGCCTCATTAAAGACTTTCACTTCCTCATCTACTCTGACTGTTTACTGGAGCCTTAAAACTGAAGTGAATCCACAGTGCAAAAGAAGGAGATTTTGCACTTGAAGGGCTGCATTATTGGGCACTCTGTATGTACAGAAAAAATAAGTAATAACATCATGAAAATGAACATGAATTATATTTTGAAAAATAATTGTTGACAGGTTTTTATTCCCAAAAGAGCCTTTCCATTGATGGTTCTTTATGATATATGTATACGTGTCTGTGTGTGTGCTTTCTTCAAGGCATCAAGGCTCAAAGCCTTCAACTCATTTTGTATCCATTAAGGAACATTTTTTTTTTTTAAATATAATATGCATAAATAAATTGCAAATTTACAGTGAGAGACTGATAGACAGAGACCATTCTAGTAAGACTGTAGGCTAAATGATTGACAAAAAATCACATCTTCAGGAGAACAGAAAGCTTCTGGTAGCACATTGAACTTTTCAGCCCACGTGGCAGTGATGTACACAGAATGTTTACATCTCCAAGCATCTTTTAGTTTCCAGTGAGGAGAAAGAGTGATGGAGAAAAACATGGCAGAAAAAGGCTGAAAGAAATGGGATCCCTGCCACCAACACCATCTAGCATACTTGCTAATATACTCTACCACAAGTCATTCTACCAAATTTTACTGTCAGTCAGTATAGAAGAATGAGTAAATGAATGGCAACATGGATAGAAGGATAAAAGCAAAAAATGGATAAATTGTGAAACATACTCCACTGTGAAATTTTCCAGTAAGTCAAATTGTCCTTTCCCATTCACTGAAACATTTTTGACCTGTGCTGTTGCTATAATAGTGGAGGTCAATAATGCAGCCATGGACAGAGTTCAGACAGGTCATGAAGTGACCAGTACAACAACCAGAGGTCAAAAGTTCACAACAGGGTAGAAACACCACTCAAAGCCACTCACAGAGACCGGCTTTCAAGCGTATGGTCTAGGTTTGATAAAAGAGCCTGAAAATGTGTGCATAAGCAGTCATTTCCACTTAGCCCTGTGTGGTCATTTAACACATGAACATTCACCTTTGAAAATCTATTTGAATCTGAATTCTTCTCATTTCAGAATACATATCAATCAAAAATTTTGGGGTTTTTTTGCTGAAAACATTCAGTGCCATAATATGTTCATGCCCCCTTGCTAGGCACATACTTCTGTCTATTTGATTGCAAAATTACTGTTTATTTGCTGAATTAAAATAAAATACAAAATATAGCCTGTCCAAAAATTTAAAATGTTAACTGACAAAGTATGTTCAAAAATATGTATCAAAAATGACTTTCATCTTTTCAAATTCAAATATTCTATTTTTTTGCTTCACAGTCTAAAATAAAGACACACTAACACTACAGTATACAAGGAAAAGTTGTGATGGGATCATCCCTCTTTCAGGACTTTTTTCTTCTCACTGACAACTTTCTGGAAGTGCGCAGAATGTTTTCCTGAAAAAAGTATTTTGTCCCCTTCATTTTTCCATCTATTGTGAGCCCAGTACCTTCAGCAGATGAGAAGGTTCAGAGAAGGTTCTAGTATTCCCAAACACTGTCCACTTCTTAATTATAGACTTTACTGTGCCCCTGGGGATTGATATATCTTTGAATTTTTTTCATGCTTATCTTGACTTTATCCCATTTTTTGTCAGTTCGTTGCCACTCATAGTAAATAGTAATTTCTTTCAGGTGAACTAACAAGGACAGGAATGCTTTAGGAATAGCTGTTTTTCTGCCAAAGTCATCAAATTCATTGGCGATGAAAGGCAAATAACAGGTTTATATCAGGTTTACATTCCCACATACACACAAACATACGCAGAACTAGAGCACTTGTAGATAGAGGTGTATAGTTTAGGTACAGAGAGTAAAAATATCCACAGGATTTTGATCTAACTATATGGATACCTTAGCTGATGGCCTGAGCAAACTAATGAAGGCAGTGAGTTGAAGTTTTACTATATGGACCTACATTACCCACCTCTGCTATCAGGCTAAAAACATAATTGACAAAACCTCTTTTCAGCTCTCTAGGGATTAATTACAGCAATCAATTCACTAACAAACAAACTCATTAATTTAGGCCCTGTAATCCTCTGACAAAATCAGATTTACATCTTGATCTAATTTACAAAAGAGATTCAGCAGAAGTGAGACCTTTTCCTACACTCTGATTGGTTTCTCCTGTATTGCTGTTGGGCCACTGTGAGCTGAGATAACGCGGTGGAAGGAGCTTTTGTTTCAAAGCATAAATCAGTCAGGGAGCTCAATGGGGCCCAGCCATGTGCAGCTTCTGATACCACCCAGACACTTCTACACACACTAACTCAACATAACCTGCCTAACTGTATGCACTTTCCCTGCAATATATTGAATAAAAGAGGAAAATCATCTTAACATAACATCTTAACAAGCTATGCAAGATAAAAATTCAGCTGTCAAAATTACGTCTGCGTGGTGATGCTGTTAAAAACTTTTGACTTTAGAATTAAAAGTGTTTTCCACGAAGTTCTTTAAAGGGGCAAAGATGATTTTTGGGGAAACAAAACGTGGTCCTTCTGTGGCATTACTCAAAAACTGTCTTCATTTTTAAGAATATACTAGAAAAAGCTGTTTCTTTAAAAATTTATATATATCTTAAACATGTGCCAGTTTCTATCCCTAAAGATCTACTATAGCAAGGTTCCTCAGTAGACCTTGCTGTTCTCAGACAGTGTTGTGGAGAGGCTGTAGGCATGGCCGGGTCAACTGTGCGGTCCATGGGTGAAACTCAGTTCACATTACCATACAGACAGGGGCCCTGACAATGGAGCACCCATCTGTTCCTGTCAGCCATAACAAATCTGGTGTCAGCCTGCTCTCTCTGGAGATGAGGAGGCAATCCTTGCTAAATGAAATCACACTGACTCCTCCTGCCAACCAGCCCAACGCCCTTGTCCTCCTCTCAGCAGAAAGAGACACGCTCAACTTCCTGCTTGTACAAGCAGCACAGTGACATCACACAATGACTAAACTATATTTACCCCACACCATTCTGAATATATCATCCTGGGAGATTATCAACACATTCCATTCTTTCATATTACATTTAGCAATATCAAATCATATTTACGTTTTTCTTTCTTTATTTTGCTTTCAATCAGGCCAAAAATACACATTTTTATTCCAAAGGGAGCTCTCAGCATGGTCTTACTGAAATGGGTAAGAAAATGAATTCAAATACTGGAAAGCCAAAGAAGTCTAATATTTGAGTGAATGAAAGCCATTTCCTAAGCTATATTCATCGCGGCTGTTCAAATTCCGTAACGTCCATAAACGTTTTCTCAAAGGTCCCAGCGTGAGATTCAATGTTGGTGAACTAAACATGAACCCTGAACTGCCCTTGCCCCCTTTGGTCATTATCTTTATTAAAAGGTTGACATGATGTGAATCCCCTCACAAGCTACCCTCCTTTGACTTACACTGCCACTGTTCTTCTGTAACTATATCAAAAGATCACTCACACAGTTGTGATATTTTGTGCTATATTAAAAAGCTACCAAATAATAGTGTTGCAGGAAAAAAGCCTTACCTGGCAGATAGTGAATTGTTCATATTTTTTACATATTTTTTAAGTGGTCTCATAAGTAGGCATGGGCATCGTTAAGGTTTTAATGTAATTATTACTTCTATCGATTTCAATTTATTAGTTTATTATTATTTCTCAATTTGTAAAAGCAGTACTTTAGCAGCATTAATTTATTTCAATGTTTAATATTATTGAAGCTACTGCATAAAATAATATTTTGCCTATATGTACACTGTATGTAATTGAAGGTGTGTTTATTAAATTATTAACATGATAATACTGATTTAGAGAGACATTATGTGATATTTATGTCGTTATTTTAGCACAGCATATATACCTGAGGAGGCGGATAATAACGTGGAAATTAGGCGGTCGAAAAGTTTGCACATGATGCACTTTGGCTAGATGTTTTGATAAATTGCATGTGTTTCTTTCTTTACCAGCAAAAATCCTGTTGCACTTGTAATAGAATGCTTCATGTCCACAGGGGTCCACATGGGTGAAGTGTTACAATACTTTGGATCGTTTGGCTCTCCACAAGCTCAAGCTCTCTCATGTTGTGTGTATGTGTGCGAGCTCTCTCATGTTGTCTGTATGTGTGCAAGCTCTCTTGTGTTGTGTGTGCGCGAGCCCCACAGCAGAACTGTTAACATCAGAGCTTATTGTTTCCGTCTTTTATAATTAGGCACCGGGACCGATTGGTACCCATCCCTACTCATAAGGTTTAGAATAATGTCATAGAAAATGCACCTTTGAAAGAAAAAGATTTGCAAGTGTCAAGAACCATTATAGGCTAAAAGAACCTTCAAAGAATGTAAAGGTTATTTTCTAATTTAAAGTTTAATCTGCCGCACATTATCTGGAGTTTCTGTCAATATTAAATATACTATTTACACTTACACATTTCAAATAAAAGTGAAAGCTTCTTTAAGAAACCTAAAACAGTTCTTGCACACACAAACTGTTTCTTTAATGATAAGTAAACGTGATTGTTGTATGCAAATCCGTTGAACCAGCTGATTGCCTGAATGGTTCTTTGACTCATTAAAGGGTCCTTCTGTGATGAACATTCTGTTGTGTATGGTTATTTGAAGAAGCTTTCTAAATGGCCTATACAAAGCAAAAAGTACCCATTATCCCACTAAGTTATAAAACCCTTTTTAGCTATTACTTATAGTGGGCTCACACTCCAAGAGCACCTCCATATAGTGAAAAACCACAAAGTTGTGATATGTTAAAAATGCCAAAAAATGCCTATTTTTATAGTGTAACCCCCCGTCCTTGTGCTGGTTGTTTATGTTTGGGCACAGAGCTGAACAGCGGAGGCTCATTCTATTCATGTGTCTGATTTCCAGCATAAAATCGAAAAACACGAGGATATCTCCAGTTCCTACGAACAATGATTCATTTAGTTCATAGAAAAAATCCACAAGAGACTGAGGTCACAACTGTTGAATGAATTACGTGTGGGTTTGCTGTATAAAGGGGGTCCTTGAATCACGCTACAGATCCAATACTTCGACAGCGATGTAACGCTAATTCTATAAAATCATGAAAACACAACTCAGCCACAGGAAAAGTAAACGAAAAATTACCTTAATCATTCACCACATTACTGTGTATTCTCCCAACTTCAGAACACGGAGGTGTCAGTAACAAAGGGCAAAATCTGTATATCTCTATATGAATGATTATAATTTAATTGAGTACTACATAGATTAATCAACTCACAATAATACTTCAGAGTAAGTTAAATAAGATAAGATCATTCTGAGGCATATAGTTATGACAGGAATAAAATAAGATGAAATAAAATAAAAAACAAATAGTAATAGTAGTATAGATAGACAATAGTAGTATTATAATGAAAAAAAGTTGATTAAAGTACAAGAAGATTGGAAGCTGATTGCACTACCCAACCAGTTTCTAAAGTATGACTGCAGGTTAGCTACCGCTCCTTGTTTCTGATTTTTGTCTTTTCTAAAAAATAAAAAAAAATGAAATTTGTGAAGCAGTGTAATTTCTGGAGCAGTGTGGACACAAATTGGAACCAGGACCTTTTTATTTTAACACTCAACAGTGTCATTCTTTAAAAATCTGCAGTCTTTTCACTCTCACAAAACATCTTGCAGTGGAAGATAAGTGATCAGTGGAGAGGGGGAGGAGACACAGCCCCTCAGGTACAAGCTTTTGTTTCAGGCACAGATGCTAAGAGCAAAACTAAGGAGGATGATCAGTCATGAGTCAGGCCTGGAGCAACAGCTAATGCAGCTTCTCTGTAAACTGGTCTCTGCTGATAGAAACCAGTCAGCACACCAGACTGCATGCAGATAAAACACTCTAGCCATTTAAACTCTGCCTCACGTCATTTCTTCCCATGTTATTATTCAATTTTTTGAACCTTGAAAAACATGTCTCTATAACAAAACAGTGCATTTCAAAAAAATCAAAAAGACCTTACATTTTACAGCATTTTTGTGCTAATTAATGCAACTGAGATGAGAAATAGCCCAAAACAAATGAATGTGGAATGGAAATTTCAATCCATGACGGCTGGCCCATTTATCTATAATGTAAATGGCAGGGGTATTTTCATACGGTGCAAAAAAAAGAGTACAAAATATGAAATTGAAATGACAGAGCAACTACTTATTTTGTGTCAAACAGCCAAAAAACAACCACTGAAATCAAGATCGTAGGCAGACACTAAAACACCAAGCACACCACTGGAAAGCCCTTACCAAAGCAGAGTTATAGAAGCCATTAAAGACTGCAGTTTAATTTTCCTACCACTAGATGATGCTCTTCATTCCTTTAATGTTGAAGATTTCCAGTCAACAGAGAGCCACCCTCTCCCCCTCTCTCACTTCTCCTTTTCCATATCCCGCTGGCACACAGCACAGGCGTGGGAATCCACTAGAGGGTGATCTGTTACCAAACACCTCCACCACACTGTAGTTTATCATCGCTCTACCCAATAACAGCCCCACATCCTTCAAAGATAATGCTCCCTAATGTGCTAAAGAGGCTAGGTACATCTTGCATGCTTATTCTCTTATGACCTGATTACACATACAGCTAAACACACGCCTACATGTCAGAAAGGATGGTTAAATAAATGCTATGACCTTCAACTTGACCTGTTTACTAGAAATGCAGCACAAACTGCTTTAACAACTGTAACTGTGGCGACGTTGACAGCTTTAGTGTGCTCTGTAATACCTGGCCTTGTTCAGTCATTTAAGCAGAGGTATGTAGAACAGCCTAAACTGTCCAAAATACTCTTTTGAAAATATCTGAAATAATGAGTCAAGCAAAAGCTAAAGGTATCTTTCCTCTTTAAACAGAAATGTGAAAGCATCAGTTCAAGTATCAGGTTAGGTATTAAACTTTCTGTGAACTGCAACTGAACTGAACTGCACCTCCAGCCCCGAAGGCTGGTCATCCCCGTTTTTCTCTATTTGGGATGCATTTGATCTGAAATATTGAAATAAAAGCTCAATTTCAGTTGTGTGACCAACTGTAAAGATGTTGTCATAACCTAAATAATAAGAAAGATTAAAATGTATGTGAATAAATAATATATTCCATTCCAGTTCAAATATTACGTAAATCTGTTGTAAGGTAAAAGTATTACATACTTCATGACACATTTGAGCATAAACTTTGTGTTCAAGCATGGTGGGAGTTGATATCCTAAGATCAACTAATTATTGCATTATAAGATGAAATTTAACCTAGCAACAAGCTCAGCTATCACGCTCAGAACACACACAGCATGGAGGCGATCACACTCACATTCAGGCGCGTTCTCCTCCTGGTAGTCTGAGGCCACAGACAGGTCATCAGAAGGGGCAGAGCGTCCCAGGCTAGAGCTATGGTTGTCATCTGAACTGTCTTCATGTCTAAACTCAGCTATGAAATTAAATAATAAATATATTGTTTTAATACATTGTAAATCTAATTGCTGAATTTAAAAATAAAGTTAAATTGATGAGTAATAGCTTCGGATATTTGGAAACAGCATAAGTATGAAGATGAAAGTTAGAGGTCAATAAAGTAAGCAAAAATTGCAAATGTCACATCAAGAAAAACAGATCATTAAAACAGGTATGCTGCCGAAAGCATAATGAACAGCTAGGCCAAATAAACAAGAACTACAACAAATAACAGACAAGAGCTGACTCACATATGTAAGGAAATTCCTGTGGATTTCTGCAAAATAAGATCAAATTTAACAGAATTACCAATGAAGAATTACCAATGAAGAATTACCAAGAAAGGCACTGAATCATTATGAGCCCTTTGAACTATGGGTGCTTCTTTTAAACAAGAAACAAGATTGAAAAACACATTTTTCTTAATTTTTTACATGTTTTATGAAGTGAATGACCTGTGCTTCTCAAGATGTGACCTGAGTTGTATCTGGCAGTATTTTTGAATTTGGTGAATTTGTTAAATCTGTTTTGGTAAAGTCAGAAGCACGATGCCTGTTCAAAATGGCAGATGTAAACCATTATTAAAATTTGGGCTAACTACAATTCAAGGCCATCCAGTCTTGACTTATGATGTTATTGGTAATATCATGTCTCTTATAATCATACTGAGAAATAAGCATCCCTCATTGACCTTGATATTGTTTTATGTGTTTGTTAAGTTACAGAGCATGTTGCTAAATTCTACAGTGGAAAAGTAAAAAGCCAATTTTTAGCACCACACACCACAAAACCACTGACACTCGAGCTTGTGCTTGCACCTGTTATCACTTTGCAAGAAGAACAAAGCAAGAAACACACTTCCTGCGTTCTTGCTGCATCAGTTTTATTGTTAACAAGTCTATTGTTGTTTGTCAGTGTTTAGTTGTAAGTTTAATTTGCTGATATTTTTAGATGCATTTATTTTCATTTTCATTTTGAGATTAAATTGTTATACAGAACAAAAAAATGCCATATTGATATTTTCTCTTTTTTCATTTTGTGACCATGATTACATAATTCATTGAGAATTTGGCTGATTTAATTATAAATGCCTTCAAAGCTCCTACTTGTTGTGGACGATTCGGAAGTTGTTCAGTAGAATTTCCCTTGTTTCACGAGCATGCTTGCTGAGGTTCTCATCCTGCAGTATATTTGATACAAACAGCTCGCAATCTGAAAAAGATCATACACACAAACACCGACAAACGCAAACACTCACTGAACAACTGAAGATGCAGGGTAAGGTGACTGAATATGGAAAAATTCATCTAATGCATAATCTCTTAAAAATATGCAAAAATCTCTAAAAGATCACGTTGCAAAGGCTGGTTGATGCAAATGTTATAAAGGTCAGTACGTATTACTGACACTGTTCTGCTTTGTGTCTGGAAGAATTAAGATGTTAATCTACAGGTGGCAAACCTCATGGAAAAGCAAGTAGTACAAAACATTTCCATCTGAAATCGCAATTTAACTACAGTATGATACATCTCTACACAAATTGGTGGCAATTACATAGATTTTTAATACCAAAGGCTCTAAAAAGCAGAAAAAAGCCTTTTTGGGTTCCTAAAAATGTCATGGCACTTTAAAGATCTATATGTGTAGCTATGCAGTTAGAGGAGTTCAAAAATCTGCACAAAACAATGGTTCTTTTACAAGTAAAAGTGTTTTTTTTCCAAAAACCGTCTCTCCTAGGCAGTAACCATCTAGGAACCTTTATTTTAAAGAGTTTTCAAAAATGTTTAAGAAGTGTTTTAGAGATTCATGTTAAAACTGTATAATGAAGATAATATATCAATGTTTTTTCATTTCTTTTTGTAAGTTAATTTTGGTTTCCAGGTCATTCACACAGCCTCGAACATTCTTTTGTTCAGACAAATGAATTCATAAGACAAATAAATGGCAAATAAAACAGGTAAATGCGATTTCAACCAGTACCTGCTAGAAGTCTCCTGATGTCATCGGAAATTGTCCCCATATGTCCTCTGAATTCTAGACTTCACTGAAAAGTTTAGTTGGTCCTGTCTTCTTATATTTACTTAAAAAGTCAACGATTTTAGTTAAAGGCCAAAGACTTTAGATCATAAATGTTGTCTTCACAGTGTAGCAGCTTAATGCTTCTAAGACTGAGGTAATGGCAGACATCCACACATTTTTCAGCCTAGCCTGAGAGGAAGAACTGAGCAGTTTATCTGTGTTGTGAAAACGAAACTACTTTGGTTAAACAAATGTGAGAGTCCGTGGAACAAGAGTGGGGCCTAGCGTAAAAAAGAGTCATTTACAGGTGGGGATCTAAAATCACGCTTATTTTGTGGGCTACTTCTACCAGTGTTTGTGTTCCCAAAAGCTAAAACGCCATAGAAAGTTTCAGCTTTCATGTGTTTTGTCAGTAGAAATGTAGTTACAGTTGCTGCTTTGTGTGAAAAAAACACTTTTTTGTTTTTGTTCATAATTCATTCATAAGTGATACTCACATCATCCAGAAAATCAATGCTGAGATGAACCACACTTGTATTGTGTGAAAAATCTTATCGTACTATTATTCTTGATGCTTTAAAATATTATTATGCTGTTTTTAACATTAAATGTTAACAAATTACACTTATGTCATGTTCCATACATTTAGAAATACATTTAGGAATGGTACCTGTAGTGAATATACTGAGTACTGATTCAATAACATTAAATTGCTTAAGAACATGTAAACATTTCAAGTACTATACTCAAATACATTATCACAATGATCATTCTGTGGAGCCCTTTAGTACCCAAACCTCACAGCAATCAGATATTGGTTTGAAACCTAATACCAGGATACCTTATCAGTAACTGTTTAAGACAGATACCTGGTGGCACCTAGAGCGGCAATAGGAGAAAAACAAATCTGCATGGAATAGAGGGGGTAGCATTCCAAGAAGAGGACATGACCGTTTGACCTCTTCCTTTCTGTCTCTGTAGCTACAGCCCTTGTTGAAGGTAAAAGGGAGGAATGAGCACGGCCTCCCAGGCCTCCAGGAGCACTGCCTCCTGCCTGCTGGGCTTGGTCATATGAAAGAAGAAGCCTTTGTAATCCGCCCAGGATTACACCGCCCAACAATACACAGCTGAAAGGACGACAAAGACCCAGTATCAAACACAGTCTCAAACTGATGAGAGGAACCTGCTATGATCTCCCTCGACCAATACTGCCATCAGCACCTCTCATCTCCCCAAGAGAGCTCTTTTGCCATTCGCTGGCTCCTTTCTTCTCTTTGCTTATCTGGAGATGCAGGCTTTTTCATCTTGGCATTCCTTTTCATTTGCGTTTCACTTGGGGGAGGGGCACTGCTCTCTCATTTGAGTAAATCACCCTCCTCCACAAAAATCACACTGTAAGACATAGGCTGCGCAAACCTCTGGAAAGCGAGGGTCAGTTTAACAGCACTAAAACACATCCAGAGTTTAAGGTTAGTGCCATTTGATGATGATATTTAATTCCTATCAATAAAATAATTTGCTTAATCAGAGTAAAGAATATAAGAATTGATACATGTCTTCAATCCATTTAAAGCCCTGGGCTCATTCCTGCTACTGGCTTGACCTTTTGAACATCAATCTGCAATTTACTGCTAATTAACCTCCTCCTCTCCCACACTTAAAGACAAATCTATAAGAATCACTAAGAAAATGTTTGAGGGGATACCTAAGAGTCCATGTGGTACATAGTTTATCCAAAAGATCATCCAAGCTACCACACAAATCTCACACAAGGGGAACAAAAGAGTAGAACATGCGCTCAGAAAAAAGCTAAACAAAGGAATGTACCCACATGAAGGTGATATGTCTAAGCAATGACTTAAATATTAAGACACATATGATTAAAGGTCAGTAGGCACATTTAACAAGTAGCCATTACATATCAACAAGCAAAAAAATGTCCTAAAATCTCAATAAAACTGAGCAAGGAGGGATAAGAGAGTAACTCCACAGTCATGGATTTGCTCTCTTATTTAATCTTTGGAACTTAAATGTAGAAATGTCCCACTCGAGATTTTGTCTGCTATCCTTTATTTAGATATGGCAAAGTCTTAACATTTCAATCAGCTCAAATTATTTCTCACTGTCAAAAAATTATTATGTACACTCACTACAAAAAGATTATGTACATATTCTTCCCAGGGTCGCGTTCAGTGCAGTAGCTTTTATTCTACTTCTTGAATAGAAGTGAGGCCTGGAGCAGGGTATAGTCCTCTGAGTTACCTTTAGTATTCACTGCCTGGAAGGACAGAGTGGGTAGGCAGCTAGTAAGGCAGATAATCATATTCTGAAAACAGTGAATTTAAAAAAAGTTCTTTTTGTAGCATTAGTTGCCCTGTGACATTTAGCAAACATTCTTGTAAAAAAAAGTCTTCTGGAACCTCTGTAAATAATATGCTACTGCCATTGCCTGGAGAAGCACTATATTGGTCTGTACTAGGTCATTTGGTGACTGTGATTCATTTTCCTGCCATGGGTCCAATTGTACCCTGCCATATCCTTTCTTTGTAGAAGAATGTTGGGACAGTGTTTTCAACAGTGTCAACAGAACCTTGCGAAGGGATATGGCTGTCCTTCTAGTCACCTAGCTAACATGATAATGGCCCAAAGGTGTATCATTAGGATATGGGCACAACTCAATGGGGACGGGGGGGTTGTGTAGATCTCTGAGAAAGAGCATTGTGGAGAGTGGAGGAGGAAACCTTCCTGTTATGCCGATTTCCAGCAAGGGGTGGAGACTATTTGCATGAGGCCTCTGCCGTTACTCTTTGCAAAGTGTCTGTCAAAAGCAAGGAGACATACAAACTGCCCCTTTGACCCCAATGAATAGTGTATACAGTTCCTTTTTTATCCCTTTGAGCTCAGGTACCCCTGTGGAGTGACATGCTTCAGAAGGACTTGAACAAGACTCAGGAAGTCAAGCCAGGCAGGCATTTGATTTGTAAAAGCCCTTGTGACAACCATACTCAGCGTGAGAGAGAGGGGACAGACAGGAGATCTTTGAACTTAGCTCAAAATTATGGATGCTGCACCTGTCAGTCTATAGCATACAAAAAACATACATCATACTTACCCTTCTGCTGTGGCCTCTCTTTCTTGACATTTGACCTCCCTGGTGTCTTGTCGAGCTGTAAAGTAGGCTGTCTGTGCTTCTGATGAATGATGGTTCTTAGCACAGAGGACATTGAGGCTTGCTGTTTTACTCACCTGATGAGGTCAAGCAGCAAGGGAATGATAGCAGGGGCAGCATGCACTGAGACAACTTGAGGTGATGCAGCAAAAAAGAAGCTGCTCAGCACCATTCATGGTGCTTGACATGTATGATTTATTTGCAACACCACAGAATCTTTCTGAAGTTCTCAACTGCTCCAAACTTCTCAATTAGTCTTTCCTACAGGTTCTAACTGACATTTCTCCATTTTAGCTCTGTCTCTGTTATCCACGTTCCCCTTTTTAACTCTTTCACCCTACTTACTGCAATTTGAGGTTTCCCTGCATGCTGACAAGCTGGTGAAAAACATCCTCCTCCTGCAAGTACCCTGAACATCTGTCTGTGTTGGTCTGTGGCTTTGGCTCTGACGCCTGCAGATGGGGAGCTAAGCCACCCAAAAGGGCAGGGAAAAAACACTAACGACCAAATTCATTCAAACTCCAAAAATAATACAATCATATTCATTTGAATATTCATATAATAAAGCTGAAGCACATGCGCAATTATATGCATTTATATCTATTATAGCTAACTGACTATCAGATGAACCTAAACCCCCATAATACTCATTGCAACAACTAAAGATGCAACAAAGATTTAACAGGTTCTCAGATTATAGCAAATACAGAATATTGAATAATACAAAGAAAGATTGGTGGACATCATTATTATGCCTGCAGTCTTGAGATTTCAAATAAGTTCACAAGCACTACTTATTTAAACGGTTGAAAAATTCTACATTGTAATATCAGTCAACACTCTGTGTACTTCTCTGAATATTCTGTTATGATTAAGTTGTAAAGTGGGTACATATAGATTTCATACACTTTGCTACTGACCAAAGCCACAGTCATATTTCAAATGTGATATCAATTGTAATGTCACAGCAAAAGCTGGCATCGGATGAGGAGTATAATGTGTAGGCTGATAAAGCCATATATGACCTTTGGTAAGTCACCCTTTTCCACACTTGCTGGACAGGCCAGTGGCTTGAGTAAATTAATTTGGGCCTGAACTCTGGATGAACTTTGTCAGAGGAGAGGGTGCTGACAGTGCAGTGCTGTTAGGGCAAGAACAGTGCAAACCCAACACCCTGAGTAAATATTGGAACAGTCCATCTGATGATCAGGGGAATGAAACAGGGCTGTCAAGTCCCTGCAAACTTTTAAGTGGAGGCTATAGGAGGCTATAGGGCTGTATTTAATCAATCATTCATTATTTTGCAATTCAAATAGAAGACATATTTGACAGCAGGGCTAATGCAGGTAATACAAAAATGTACTGGATAAATAAAATATCATACAATAAAAATCTTTATTGTTATTAAATATTTTATTGAAAGAAAGGTTTAGACCACACAGAATGGTTAAAAGAACTAGAAAATAACTTTTTAATACTACAACCATACCTGTGATTAAATTATGAATTACATATACTTTTTTATGAAGTGGATTTTTTTTTTTCTTCAAAAAATAATTGTCCAACTTGTCATATGCCATTGTATGTGTACATGTACATCTTCCAATTCAGGAAAGATGAAGACAAGGAAATAATATTCCAATCTGTGGGAACTTTGTGGGTTCAAATTTCAGGAGTGCCAGTGGCACCACTAAGGTGCCCTTGCACACACATCTCTATGGGCCGCTGCATAGCTGACTTTCCACTGCTCCACTGAGTGAAAGGGTTAAATATAGAGAAGAATTTCACACTGTTCCCATTCTGTGCTGTGCTGTGTTCACCGGTGACAAAAACAGGCATTTTAATTTACATATATACTGCTGAACAGATAAATATTAATGAGAAAATCTGAGTCTAGAAGAATTCCCTTTTCTGGTTCCAGAGCCCAGGTTCCATGGTGCTGACACAAGAGTAGGAAAAACTGCAGAACTAGTCAAGGTGGTCAATTTTGTAGTAGTAAGCAGGCAGGAGTGTTTACATGTTTGGAAAGCCTGGAGGCACTGGGAGGTGAAAAGGTCATAGGAAGCCACCTGGTGTGTACCGCAACATTCCTCTTGCCAAACTATAAATACTGGGGTAACACTGATTTAAATGAACCCTGTTGTATTGTAATGTCCCTTAACAAAGCACATGGCATTACAAACATCAGACAGGAGCATCTAAATAATAGAGAATCAACACATTATCAATCCACTAATCAGAAAAATAAAGCAACTTTTATTAGTAGTATTTCACCGAACAGATTTTTATAGTGTACACAAACACCGAACCCTTTTTTCCAAAGTACATTTCTAGTGCAAATTCTCCCATTCTGTGATTTTGTTGCAGTTACAAAATTTCACCGTTTTCAACAAGAGAGATGTGGGCCCACATTTTCCACTCTGAATTTTGAGTGGAAAAAATAAACAGCAACATGCTCTATCATAGTTTGATTGTTAAAGTAATTTTGATGCCAGATTATGGACTGTTAAGATGATTTACATTTGGTCCATAAAAAAACAACAAGTTACGTTGATGTCCTCAGAAATAAAATCCTGAAACATGTAACAGCAAGTTCGTTTTGCCGTGGAGGCATAAAACGCGAAGAGGCATAACCGGCAAATACCCCTCTGGCTGTGATCAGTTGAGAGTCACAGTATCCGAGCTGGGCGATCCAGCTGGGGATGAGGTGTTGGAGGTGCTTGGGCTCTGGCTAGCTACGGAGTCGGAGCTCTGACTCATGACCGGGACGGTTCCTTCTCTTTCACGTTTCTTCTGTTTCATTCTGCGATTCTGAAACCAGATTTTGACCTGCGTCTCATTCAGTTCGAGAGTAGCGGCCACTTCGACTCTCCGAGCCCTGGTGAGGTACTTGTTGAAATGGAACTCCTTTTCCAGCTCTGTGAGCTGCTTCGTGGTGAAGTTGGTGCGAATCATGTTTTGCTGGTTGTGGATTCCATATTCGGCAACCTTGACTGTAAAAGAAACAAAAAATGAAGATCAGAATTCAGAACACATGAAGGCCTACGTGAGGCGAGGCCACAGAAATAAACAGAAACATGGTTGTTACTGACCAGTTTTGGGTGGGTTCCTCTTCACTTTCATCCAATCGAAAGTTGGTGCTATGTTGGGGCCCTTCTTGGACTCGTTGTCCGCGTGGGCCATGCTGGAATATTTGCTGTACGACCCATAGTTGTGTTGATCTTTATCTCCATAGGAATATGACGGAAACTGATTCACTGCAAGAGCTCCTGGCCTGCAATTAGCCTCGCCTGGTGTTCCGATGTTGGCTCCCATGTTAACAACTGGGAAGCCAGGGTTCTGCAGGTACATAGGGTCTTCTCCTTGGCTGAGCATGCTGTGGTGACCATAGTCCAAGTTCGCACGGCTCTGCTTGCCATAACTGGTCTGTCCCGTTGTAACAAGGTCCAAATTAATGTGATATTGTTGGGACGGTTGATGGGCATAGCCCACGCCTTGTGTTTCATGCAGTGCCGGTGTGAAGGTGCTCGCTCCAACGGGCCGCCCCTCTGTCGTGCAACTATTAGGGCTTGCACACGCACCCTGCATGTATTCTGGATCAAAGGAAAAGCATCCAACTTTGGCATTTAACGGGTTAGTTCCACGGTTATAAATTGTGTAATCTAAGTAAGAATTCATTTTAAGCGTGGATTCAGAGGAGGTAATAGACGCCAATGTGTTGTCCCAGTGCCCTACAACCTCTGAGCAGTATGTCAAACCTCAAAAGTTTCATGCGGCTACATATCATCTGAGTGACACGTCACATGACCAGAATGTTCCAATAGCGTGCGACCTACAGCAGCAACTTGGGCGTAGCGAGTGTCCATCAAAGGGCTGGCATTTACATGACAAACACATCAATAGCATCTACCCATCAGTCAGATAAACGCACACGTTAACAGGGCGCGCCTGAAGAGAAGAGTCCTTATTGCAGCAATAAGAACGCTTTTACGGTATTACTGTGTTTTTCTTTGGGCGATTTTGCTACACAGCAAGCAATATGTGCTTTATTTTCTTAAGGGTGGTATCCAGATTAGTTTAATGGTGTGCTTCATATTCGTTCAAGGCAACAAATCATGGGTGATACTTGTAACAAATTTTACGCTCACAGTTTTGCATAAAAACCTACTCAGGCATGCAAGGGATTAAATCTGGTGGTGTGTTAGAAATTTAGCGTTGCTTTCAATTGACTTGGTAAAACATTTAAATATATATATGTACATAAGTTTGTGTGTGTGTGTGTGTGTGTGTGTGTGTGTGTGTGTGTGTGTGTGTGTGTGTGTGTGTGTGTGTGTGTGT
>JBBMFX010000101.1:28766983-28781908 GCA_037832545.1 Rhabdalestes septentrionalis | reverse complement strand
TGTGTGTGTGTGTGTGTGTGTGTGTGTGTGTGTGTGTGTGTGTGTGTGTGTGTGCGTGTGTGTGTGTGTGTGTGAATAAAAAACAGCGGACACAACGTCAATTCCTATTCTTCACCGTTGCTTGTTTATGGGAAAGCACAGAGAAAGCCAACTTGGTGATGATCAGTCTTTCGTGTGACGTGATGGTGAAAGATCTTCGAGGACCTGAAATCTCTGCTCGCCGAGATTTGTGGCAGTTACAAATGAAAAATATTTCAGAAAGACAGACAGGTCAAAAGAGTTAACGTTGAAGGGGAAAAATACCATTGTTTCAAAAGGTTTAAATATTATTATTATTATTATTATTATTATTATTATTATTATTATTATTATTATTATTATTATTATACTTTTCTGTCCTATACTACACCCGTTAACTCAGGCATGGGCTCAGTCCAAGCTCCGGGCATATTTGTATTAAATAAAAGCATTCTACCCTAAACACACAGTGACTAACACTGTTTTTACATGCTTGTAAAATATTATTGTTTACTTATTTGAGAAGACATGTTCCTACACCTATCCAAAACGTTTAAACCTGTTAAAAACCTGAGTGACATTTTCAAAGTGTCATGTGAGTCGAACGTGCACGAGCTGGATAAAATCTTTAGTTCTCCTGGTTTTGTATGAGACCTTGAGAAATGTAGTCGTTTGTTATTGTTCACTAGGAAGGGCAGAAGACCAGGATAGGTGATACAGTCCAGCTGATAGCTGATTATGAGGAACGATGTGTGGAAAATGACTGAACATGTGGACTGGGGGCGGGGAGGAGTTCGCAAATGCCTTGCGATTGCCGTCCACATAATTGGAGCAGCCGTGGTCATTCAACAAAATACTATCGACATTATTTGGAAATAAAGAACGCTGGTCACCTGTACGTTCGTCATTCTTCCCATGACACCAAGAATCCAAGTGATTTTGGAAAACTTCACTCATATTATGTTCTGCTCTCTGGGGAACGTGAGCGACGTGGGGATACATGGTAGTCTCAATGGGCGACTTCAGTGGGCGATCATTAGTGCTCGTTCGAACGGCAAGTGGTGGACTTGCTCTGGGACTGGGGAGTTTCCGTTTCAGCTTATCGTCTCTTTTATGTTTCATCCTTCGGTTCTGGAACCAGATCTTGATTTGCCTCTCACTGAGGTTCAGAAGGTTGGCCATCTCTATGCGCCGCGGCCTGCACAGGTAGCGGCTGAAATGAAACTCCTTCTCCAGCTCCACCAGCTGGGCGCTGGTATAAGCAGTGCGAGTCCTTTTGGAGCCACCTGCTGCACAGAAATGAATGAATGAATAAATACACATATAGATAAATAAGCAGACATATGTATATAAAGATGGATAGATGCATAGATAGACGGCTACCTATCTAGGTAGAGTGAGAGTGTAGTTGCCAGGGAGCTGGCGTATTAATAAATAAAATGTTTAGGTAGGCTATGTGAAGGGGAAACAGCATAGCCCTAAAATCAAATGTTCTTGGGTTAGGCGCATTGAACTCGTGAAAATGTATGAAAAATATAAGGAGGAATATCACATTCCCATCTCATTATATGTTGCTTTAAAGAGCAAGTACTTTAAACGTTCTTCATGGAACCAATGTGATGGTTCTTCTATGGCATCGCCCCAGACCGATCTCCCTATCGGTAGCTTTAATCATGAGTGGCCGCGAGCATTTTCAAAACTTTTTAAAAGTTTAAAGCTTGCGTGATTGTTAATGCTAATAAGGAAAGGCCAGTTCATAATGTAGACTAACTTATGGTTAAAACAACAAACCGATTTTACCCACCATTACTAGATGTATCGTAGAAGTTGGGATTTTTCTGTTTGGAATTTTTCTTAGACTCTGTCATCCAGGGGAAGACCTGCTTTCCATCAAAAGTAAAACTGAATTTCAAAGCAGAGCTCGTGCTGCTGCCGTGCAGAGAGGAGCAGTTAGGAGTTGGCGCTGATAGTTGCATGGGTGATGCTGTTAAGCACAGATGAGACTCACTGGGAAATCTGAGCCGAGTGCAGTCCATGTTGGTCCTCTTATGGTGGCTTTGCATGTCGTTTCCAAGGTATAGTAATGAGCAAACATTCCTATGTTGGTGATTTTCCCGGGGTGCCATGGATAGGGGAACTTGTTTCTTGATACTATGTCCAAATGCGGTGTCACTCTGATACGAGTCACTGGAGCTGATGTTATATGACTTGTTCCGCATTGTCTGAAAGGCTTCCATTAGCTACGTTGGGGTTGTTCGAGCTTCTGCCGAAACACTGGCATGTCAGGTCACGTGAGAGTTTCCTAACAGAGGCCTCTTGGCAGGCGACCTAAAGGGTCAGAGCAGCGCACAGTATGAATGAGGAAATATAAATCCATCTGTGCAACTGAAAAAGTATGTGACCAGGAGCGTGCCTTTCATGCAAATCAGATACACACTGAAAAAGAATTTCACTTAATTTAGTTAAATCTATGTATCATTCAGCAGAAAATATATATTACACAAACACAATTTTCTGTTCCAGTTTGCTAAGTTTGGATGTGTGTTTAATACATCTTATTGTGGAAATGATGCACGCATTTAAATGAAGTGAATATTCTGTATCGTTTGCAGTCAGAATAACTTAAACCGTGAACCGATATAAGGGCTGGACGTCTTATTGTGTGGTGCCAGTAAAAGACACGATTATCATACACCTAGAAAGCCCGTTAAAATGTAAAATATTTCCCTCGCCTCAAAGTTTGGATTTCAGCAGAATTACCACGGCTCACATTGCTAAATGCACTGCGCCCTGCATAGTTTGTCAGAAAGGGAAAACTGAAACATAAAATGTTTGCTCACAACTCACAAACGGACTTACAATTGAAGTGATACTGACAATTGATACTTTTCCAATAAATTCGTTTTCTTCCTACTAAATGCGCCCTATATATGCCAAAAACGAGAAATATAAACATGATTTTTTAAATATATGCATGGCAGCTCTCATCTTATTTAATCATTTTAATTAATCAATAAGTACTGCAAATTAATAGCTACAAAGGCTGGCTGTGATCTAACTACTATGAGTGAGGCAAATCCTAAAAATGCGCAGAAGGAGAGCGTTAATTTCCTCAAAAGAAACAGAGAATGGCAGCCGGCTCAAACAAGAGAAAACATGCATAGAAAATTAACCCTTTCATGTCAAGAACATTTAAAAACCTGACCCCAAATGTGCGATGAAATAAGATCTGTTCACATTTTCTTAAGTTTTCTTAATTTGAAATTAACATTCTATATTCGAATGTTGTCTGATTTTTGACTATGATCATGCTAGAACCGTTACAGGGTAGATCCTAATGGGAAAGAGACAAATGGGAAAGAATGCATAGGAAAAGAGACGAGAGAAAGGAAAAGAAATGACGAGTACGAAGAAAGAACAAAGGATGCTGAACTCGGGGTGAACTCTGGCTGAAGTAATATGGTGATAAATCACTCGGACATATCCGCCATTCACAAACTGGGTCTATTTCAGCGCGTGGAGCTCCGCTATCTCACAGGGTTGAGCTTTTCGTTTTCAATCCACAGATCAGCGAGTGTTAAGGGATCTGTTAAAACGGTTGATTTTGTTACCTTCTTTTTCATTTCTCACTCATGGCTAGCATACTACATTTATACAAAGGACAAATAAAATACCACAGATTAAAAGTACTGAAACATGGTATACTTATATCTTGCATTAAACTCTGAAGTAAAGTGGTATTTGGCAGGCTACCTTTTCCAAAGTATGTGTTTTTTAAATGAAACACAACATACTTCGTAATTTGGAATTCTGATCGTTTACTAAAACATTAGTCCCGATACAAACTAAATTTGATGGATAAAAAATGAAAGATGTTCATGGAAAAAACTGAAACATTGGACCCACTGAATTTCTGAAACTCATGAACATACAGCAAAACCCTTCTGTTGTTTCTTTAGGCTACTACCCTTGATTTCAGCTATTAAGTTTTACATAATGCCTTTACCTATTGAATGACATGAAGAGTTAAACTGATACGCATTTAATTTAAATCTGCTCAATTACATATAGTCTGCTCCTCTATTCGCCTGGGAAAATGGTGTAGACTTCAGTGCTAGTTCAGAGGATTAACATAATTTTACATCCCAGTTAAACATATTCAGCTCTGCGAACTCTGTACCTACCTCTGTACCTACGTTTTCCGCTGGAGACTTTCTGCAGGAGAGTCCAACCCCGACCAAACGCCTGAAGAGGGAAAACAGTGAATTAAAGATATTCAAATGACAATACTGGGTTGAACCTCGTTCTATTTTTTTGCATTAAACATATTATATATAGAACACCCCATACCAAAATAACTAATTGTAATTACTAACACAAATAGCAGTAATAATTACAACACAACCTTAAACAGAATCTAAATTAATCATATCTAAAAATCCAAATCAAAGTTGGGCTCGGTATACAGGGAGAGAATATATTAGAAACCGTGAAGCCTTCAAACTTGAGGACCACGGGCTGAAATCCTAGACTGTTACACAGTAAAGAACCGAGAGGAAGGAGACGGCACTGTAAAAGCTGATCGCGGTAAATGATGTTGTGTGTGTGTCCGAGTAAGCAATCGATTTAAATTGAACTGCGAATCAAACAAAAATTAAGCAAGATCAGGATGTTCTTTTAAAGCACTATTGACGTTCTGGACAATATAACAGGACAGCACAGCGTTTACTTTAACCAACCCAAGCAAGCACTTTTACAGGAAAATGGCATTCTATGCTGTATATCTATGTTTCTTTTAATAATAATTAGCAACTCGCACTTTATTTCTATCCACGTGCTAATGTATTTGTATAAACGATAATAGCCTTCTAAAAGCCTACATATATTATTAGAAAGAAATTATTGTTACCAGTCATGCTATTATATTTAATTTATGCTGCCTTTATTAAGAATTCTTTTTGAATAATACTGATATTACAGCTTAAGTGCACCAATATAAACCACAAGGACTGTGCTGAAATGCATTTCCCTCCCTGTGTCAGAACCTTCCGCGATATTCAGCACAGCAAAATGTCACCATGGAAAAAAAAAGTCAATATTGCGTTAAAGTCTTGGACAATCCTCTATCTGCAATTTTCCGTGCCTGGTAGTCTGTAATTACTGATGAAGAGGATGAGAGTGTGCCGCAGTGTAGTGATGATTTTTAGATCAATTCCGTATTGGTCCGGGGGCCTTTGATCCCTCAAGTTGATCGCTAGTGTTCCGTTCCCTTGCTCACACACTCTTTGTGGAGAGGAGTTAATATCTAACTAGGACCAAGCATTAAGCAGGGAGCTACAGGTAGCCTAGAGCTCCCTTAACCTAGATATTTGTTGTTGTTCTTTGTGTTTATTTGATCAGGTTGAACTGATTACAGATGTGACTATTATGGTCACACATTTGGGCGATTGGTAGGTTTAGAAAAGCTGCTGTAGGCCTAGAGACATTTCTCATCCAGCCACTCGGATCCGAAAAATCATCAGTAAAAAAACCCGTTAATGAATTTAACTCCAAATAAAAGTTAACATAAGACGGCACAGTCCGCTCGAAAGCTTTGTCAGGGCTATCAATCAACCCCCAAATGATTAGACTCATCAGATACCACCACCTCAGATACTCCCTTTCTGCTATTTACCTAATATATCAATTTGCATACATTTCTGTTTTTCTTTTTTTAAGTCTCTTAAAGAATGTACAATATGACTGCAATGACGCTTCTGTCGACTTTGCTTACACATTTGGACAAACAGAAACATTATTACATTTCTTAAAGTCACATAAAAGTTGTATAAGATTGTTACTGAAAGAGTAACAATGAGAGGGAATTTTGCATAGGAGGGCATACAACGCATAATCTAAATGGTTTGGCTGCATGCAAGGGATGTAGGTAAATTATTTAAAATGTATTACAGATTACCTGGTCTGTTCCATTTTGTTGCTTCCGCTGGTTTCTGAATGTGGTGAAAGTGTGACAAACATTGCATGGAAATCTGGCTTTGGTGCTTCCGCCCCACTCCTTCTGTGCTGCATAAAAAAGAGAGAATTGGAACGTAAATGGGATTCAGTAAAATCAGCCTCCAGTTTTGACCACCCTGTAGAGTCATCGGTTAATGCTGGAACTTTAATCGAAATATAATTTAATTTGTACAAAAGGGCTAAGGCTATATGTTATATTAGTCGACTAAACAACTAACCGTGACTCTGTGTGAAAGATAAGTGCGGGATAAAAAGTTCTGAACCAATACAAAAAGTGACAGGAATGTGGATGCTTGTGCAGCAGTCCAGCATAGGCCCAGTTTTATGAGAGTGGATTCTCACAAAAAACTCATGTCCAGTCTGTCATGCTGCCAAGTAAAATAAACAACTGTGGGGACCCTGGAGACATCCTTGTACACTTAAATAAACAATAAATATTCAAATGCATTGAACGCGCATTAGCATTTCGTTTCGATTCATATTTGTTTTCAATTTACTATCCACAAGATTAAAAGAGAGCACAAATCCAGTCTGTCCAGACCTTGGCTAAAATCATTCATAATGAAATGGACAATTGCCCAAAAAGAGGTAATCCATATATTTCGTCTTCCAAATCGACGCTGCGTTTACATCAACTACATACCCCCCAAGAAACGAATTTGCGAATAAATAAGCTTGCACACAAATTCGGATCTACAGGGTATATATAGATGACAGATATCCCCGGCCATATGACTAATATATAAAAACGAGCAATACTGTTCCAATCAAAATTGATCTATTTCAGACCCTGTGAAATGACCAAAGGCATGGGCTCCTGTTACAGTGCACATAAATACATACAAGCACATATGGTAAAGAATAATCTTTTCTTTAAAGCAGACAGCCAGTCTATTGCTTATGATCTTGGCTAAACCAGCTGCAAAACACTTTGTCACAGTCTGTATTAGGAGCTCTATATCAGATGACCAGTACCAACGCGTTGTCTTATTCTACTCAACAAATAAATTCCACATAGTGACTACATAAGATCGTGTAAGTGACAAAATAAACAAAGCAAACTTACTTTTTCGTTTCATTGTTTCTCTGTCCAGCACATACGGTCCATTCGTTTTATTTTCATCCATCTTATTTCTGGCCATTTCCCTGCCCATATTCTGAATCCGTTTATAAAATGTAAATGAACGGGTGTGATTTAATTTCTTTCTAGACGCACCGTTTCGCGTTCACCGCATCAGGGATACAAACCCGGGTGCATTTGTGATAGCAGAGAACGTTTTGGACGCATTACAATCGATGAGAATGAAAAATTAAAGATAACCCTAAGCGCGACATCATTGATCAACTGCATTAGGCATGCTGCACCCTTCCATTTCTTCAGCCCACTGTGCTAAACATCCAAACAAACGCGCAAAACACAAGGCAGTTTGTTATTATTATGTTATGAAATATGCACACCAGTAAAATGTCTATGAGCTAGACAGTTGATACAAAAACATTTTTATTCTTAATGCATACGGAAAAAATATGCTTTCAAATGTCTTGATTCAAAGGTGTTAATAAAGTGTACTGAATCAACATTATTCTTTCCCTAATAAATGAACAAACATCGTAATTTTTATTTTTTAATTTGTAAGAGAACCAGATGTATAATTACGTGCTGTTATGTATGTAATACTGGCATGGAATATTATAGGATGACGTTTTCTAGTTTTGCGATTTTTTTTCACAGAGTTTGCCCTGAATACTCTGGTCTCTGCTGCAGTGTGCATCTGTGTTTAATAAATTGAGCATCGTACCGTTGTTGGGTGACCTCAGGATGAACTCGGGACCCATTCAACATGTCGCGTGGCTTAGGCCAGCTCATTAGCTTAAACACATTTTTGAAGGAAAGATACGATGTAATGAGTATAAATGAATACAGTCTATAGAAACAAGTATAATCAGAATGTTGTGACCAGCAAGTAGTCCGGCTGCAATTCGTGGACTTGTAGTGAGCCGAGGAGCTTAGACGTGTTGTTGGTCTTTTATTTACAACATTTTATCTGCATCAGAATCCCCCACGAAATGAATCGAGCTGGGCGGAAAAAGACGAACGGGATTAGGCGTTCGGAGTAAGGCGGGCTCTGCTGGCCATTAAGCAGCGTTACAGCTAAGATGACCATAAACTCAGTGTGAATCTTTAACACAGCTTGCACCGTGTTTCTTCATTTTGTGTGGGTCGTGATGTGTACAACGTACAGTAAATTATTTATGCAAATCAAATATTTATTTTGTCAACTGGTAGCACGTTTTATTTTGCTATGTTTTACCCCTTTACACGATACACGTTCTTAATAAATCTGGGCAACATACATTCAAAAAATCAGAGGCTACCATGACCTCCAGTGTATGTATTTAAGGGTTGAGGAGCTAACCCTGGTAGCTTGGCACGGTGCTCTTTGCTGTCTGGGAAGGCACACGCTCAGCACTAGTCTCCTGAACTCGCAGTGATCCCTTCCCAATGAATAATTGATGAGAACAGTGCACAGATTACCTCTATCAATATGCAAAACACATTATAGTAGTACAATGAGACTTTAATAGTCATGAATCGTGGAAACCCGTGTTGCAAGATTTTACCACAGTTACTTCATGTTTTCTCTCTTTTCAACTTCGTCAACGTTTGGAAAACAAATACAAAACGTCAGATTCAAACCCGTTAAAAAACTAAGTTGTAATCTAGTGCAGTTTTAGCAAAACCATGGTTTTCGGTGCTCTCTTATTATATTTAGCTGAATAAAAGGTAACCGGTAAATTTGATTTATCTCAGCAGACCACATAACAGTACGTTATGACAAAAGATGCCATTTTTAAACTGGTATTCAAATTCACGATCGCATGGAGAGCTGTATTATGAGAGAAATATAAGAAAAAAAATATGGGCGAGAATACACCAGCAACAAAATATTCAAACACTCCACAACGCATAAATATAATCGGAGGGCAACTCTGAATGTTCAGACGGAGAATTTTAAAACAAATATGTAGAGCTAAGCGCTACTACCCTATACATTGCATCTGTCAGAAATGTAAATTGGTTAAATGCACGTGCAGACAAAATGATAACTTACTCTGAGTTGTCAGTTGTCTGTTTTTCCCAAAGCCAGCAGACAAAATAAGTGACCAGCCATGTCAGTGTGGGATATTATGACTGCCCAAGGTGGCTGGACTACAAGAGCACACCACACGCCGTCCACAACCTTTAGAATCCCGCTGAAGCAGTCAAACCGTCACATTCATTCAAGAATGTGAATTATGTCGCACATTGTCAACCCCCAAAACCATAAAACTAACTTTATGGACCTCACGTGACTTTTTTGAGAGCTACAGAGAACTACAAGGATAGGTTTTAGACTGGACCTCACGAGGAAATCATAGAGGCGAGTCCAGCATGATATTTCTGATGTAATATCATTGAATATATTTTAGAAATATTGTTCCTAAGAGTCGCAGTTCCTCTGACTTGACCTTTACGAGGTAAGTAAATAGGTTCAGAAATTATAGACGTAAATGGAGAAGAAATCGGCATTTTTTCATGTTAAAGTTTGACATCCCTTTTGGATGTTAAAATGGGCGTATGATATCACAGCAAACTTAACTGACTAAAGTAGTACGAGACTAAATTAACTGTAAATAGAACGAAATAATGCATATAAATGGCCCCATATGTCAGCGTTAGGACATGGCATCAAACAGGTATGTTTGTGTTCCCCAGGCCTATACCCGCAAGTGCTTCGAAACAATTCTGAGTAAAAAGATTAACAGGATGTGTAGATTAAGGGAGAGAGGCGGCTGTAAACTTGACCCTCAGGTCCTACAGGTCTAAAGCGCGAGCAGACACTCAAACACCATAAGACTGGATGACATTTTATTTTATTTTATTTTCAAAATAATGATAACCAACCATTTTTGTTCAGTTGAGACACAACTAGAAAAAAAGTCAGCTGACAAAATATCCAGCATATCAATGTTAAAACATTTTTCCTCGGCTTTTTAGACACGGAACACACCACTTGACATTGTACAAATAAAACATTGGTCACAACTTGACATCAAACATAGCTCACCTTTCATGGATCAATTCACGAGTCCCGAAATGTTTAAATGCAACATAAAGTACACAAACGTAGAATAAGTGCGTATAAGGAGTTCCTTTTTAAATTGCATTGTGTCTATCCTATGCAAAAAATGAATAAAGACGGCACAAGCATAAATGTCCTGCAAAACATTAAAATCGGTATACACTGACGTTTTTTTACAAGTTCATAAGAGTACAACAAAGTTTTTGATTATGACCTCTGATATAGGTAGTGAGCGTTGTTACTATACAGTATTCCTGTTATAGGTCTGGAGTTACACACAAAGAGTTTACATGGAACATGCTTTCTTCCACGAAAGTATAAACTTGATACGTAGCATTTACATTTATTTTACGGCATCTGCAACCAGGCTACCAGTAGCCTATAACCTATGGGATAACAATATTCAACGGTTGACAAACTTCGTGTTCACACCAGTTACACAGAGAACTCGGATGCCTGATAATACCAAGCAGAGAAAAAGGTGCAGTGCTATAACAGTAGTCGAATACTCTCAACTATGGACAAATATGGTCAGTTTTGGAAAGCGCTTCCTGCTGTAGCCAGGCTCATGCTTTTTAATTTATTGTCCTTTTTCCATTTCATCCTCCGATTCTGGAACCAAATTTTAATCTGCCTCTCCGTGAGGCACAGTGCGTGGGCTATCTCTATCCTCCTCCTCCGTGTCAGATACCTATTGAAATGGAACTCTTTCTCGAGCTCTAGCGTCTGGTAGCGAGTGTAGGCAGTTCGAGCTCGTTTTCCATCGGGTCCAGTCATATCTATGGCATAGACAAGGTGGAGAGAAAAATGAGTACACACCATCAAGTTTTAGTAAGAACTGGGTTGCTAAAACTCATGTCTACACCAGCTTTCAGGGAATCATTGAACTTCACAAATAATTTTTGCATCTCACCTGACAAGTTTATTAAGCTAAGTTACCACATGTGGCCTTTTTGATCTCTTTTCTAAATTGTTTCTAAATTGTAAATGTATTTTAACACTCTCCACATAAATGTTGTATTCGTTGTAAAGGTAAATGACAAAAATCTAACAAAAAACCTGTTATGTCTCTGCTGCATCAGATTGTTTATCCACGTAATTTCGCATCAGCGATTTTATTGAGAATTTTATGGTGCTCGTTTTATGTCTCTTCGATTGGAGAGCAGATTTATTCGAGACCATTTGAGCCGCGCGTAAATCAAAACACCAGAAATATTTACTACCGTGACTGATGTGGAGTTTCCTCATCCACGGGAAGATCTGTGGCGATTGTCCGTCGCTGGGCGCCGTGGTCGAGGTGGCCACTGTGTCTTGTTTCTGCGCCCGCGGGTTTGCGTTGCTTGCCTGCGCGCCATCCTCGGGCTCGGAGACCACGTTTGCCTCGTCCGTTTCCACGAAGTGCGTACTGCTTGTGCTGCTGGTGAGGCTGCCACCGCCTCCGCCGGAGAGCCTGCCGCCGCCCCCGGCTGTGCTTTGCTCGGAGGAAGGAGAGGAGCCTTTGAGACTCAGATTCTCGTTGTTGGAGCAGGGCAGCGGCTCTGGAGATGCCAACGAACAGCTTGTCTGCCTGTATCGGGCATCCGCGCTGGGGTTCTGAAAAGCGCGGCCGCTCTCTCCAACGCCACCGAAATGGGTGTTGTTGTTCGAGCGGTTCACACTCAGGTCTATTCCATTGTACGTGTACCCGAAAGAGCCGGGGTGCATGCTCGTGGAGTCCCTGTAAGAGCCGTTCATAGCGCCGTTAGTCCCATAATTTAGTAACTGATAGTCGGACCCATTTGGATAGCGCCCTGAGAAGGAGTTTAGAAAATAAGAGCTCATTTGGAGATTTCTAAAAAGGTTTCTTGATGAGCAGGTCTCGGTCGTTAAAATCCCGCGCAGCACAATTTATGATGGAAAAATGAATTATAGCAATGCACTGTACTTCGTTTTTGCCATGTATGCGGCCAAATATGGGAGAGCGTTAGGGCGTCACGTGCCTTTGTTGACCAGTCGTAAATTCTCTCTGATGACTTCAAGAGGTAATTCATGCTCCGTGCTTACAAATGATGACGAAATGATGATCGTTAGATTCAACTCAGCGGTGCCTCCCCGTTGCGCGCCGCATCCCATGTTAGCAGAGGGCGTCACCTACTGGGAGAAGTGTAAAATGCCCAAAACACCTGCACAAGTTCTGTGAAGATCTCAGCCTTGCACCCATTTTGCACTTTGTGTAATCTTGCAAAACTGTTTTATTATATTTTGTTTGGTTGTAACAAATATAAAACAAAGCGAACATTAATGTACCAAAGCATTATATAGGCAGGCCTAATGACCCTCGTGTAATTTCTGGACGTCCAAGTGTCATTATTTATCAATTTATTTACTTTATTTAATTTATTTCTGATTGTTTGAAACAGTGAAGTAAAGCAGGTAGCATACAAACTGGTTTTCTCATGTCTTTCCTGCACTCCATGGACTAATAATTCCCAATGTGGACATGACACTGATTTGAAAATAGATTTTCAGATGTCAGTCTGCATAGAGTGTATAGACGTTTTTGCGCTGCAGAATATTGTAAGTTACGCCATTCGAGAAGTCTGATATGTTGGTTTTAATGAAACCTAAAATGATAAGTTTATTACACACGTGTTTTTCTACCATTTACAGTGTCATTGGGCATAAAACACACAGGCAAACAGGTGAAACTGGTTAAACATTTATTTTATTGACAAAAAATGGCATTGCTGACAATGTTCACTAATGCACTGTTCTAGTGCAACCACATACACAAACGTGACGAACAAAATAAATAGAGCATGAGAGCATTTCAAAACACCAACTTCACATATGTCCATCCTTAGCCTCCACTCCTACTCCAGTCGTAACAAAAGCTAAAGAGTGAAAAACAATGGACATGGAAATGTAGTCATTCTTTTTCTGCCGGGTAGTAAATGCGCCCAAATGGCAGAAATATACACAATGGCGTTCAAACTGTTCCGTTTTCTGTCCCCATCACTACCCTTAGTGAGAATGACGAAGATGCCTGTTTTTTAAAACCACAGAGCCGTCAGAAGCTCTCTGTAGCTTTCGCATTTTAGCGAAGTCTTAAACAGGTAGCTGCTTTCTGTAGGGTAAATATGTACATCTACATGGAAATACTACAGGCTACACACTAGGGTAAAAATGTTGGACACGTTTTTATTTGGCACAGTGCACATCGCAGTGCGTTTATCCCGCCTTGCCACCATCCTCTTCCTCGCTGGCCTTTGCAGGGTCCATCACTTTGTTCTCTTTCTTCCACTTCATGCGGCGGTTCTGGAACCAGATCTTTATCTGCCGCTCTGTGAGACACAGCGCGTGAGAGATCTCGATTCTGCGTCTTCTGGTCAAATATCTATTGAAATGAAACTCCTTCTCTAGCTCAAGAGTCTGAAAGCGTGTGTAAGTCTGACGACCCCTGCGGCCAGTGTTTCCAGGGACGCCTGTCAGGAAGAAAAAACGAAGACAGGTTTAGAGAGATTCATCAAACACGTGAAATATACATTATTATTATTATTATTATTATTATTATTATTGTTGTTGTTGTTGTTGTTGTTGTTGTTGTTGTTGTTGTTGTTATTACTATTATTATGCGCCTTACTGATTTTTGTTGGCTTCAAATCCCAATATTCCACTGATTAAAAAATTAATTACATGGCTGGAACTAATAACCCTAAATGAGCACTGGGCTCTAAGCTAAGACGTTCACTCTTCCGGATAAGTTTTAAGTACACTCTCCTTGGTAGTTGAAACTGCACACGTTAACAATGTCATAACAAATGTTCCAAAATAGCAAAACATCTCTAAACGCTGACAGATAACTTGCCCTTAAACGACAAACGCTAGATTTTGTTGATTCCGCATTTGGGCTTAGAATCAAACATTGCACTGCGTATAAAACTGCAGCACATGTTTGAGGATTTGGAGAAGACTTACCGTTACATGAGTTCATCCTCTGCATCCATGGGTAGACCGGAGTACAGGGTTTGTCTTCGCTGTAGGAGTATCTGTCTGAGCTCTGCTCCGTGCAGTCCGTCTTGCATTGCTCCTGGCTCAGCACCAGCGAGTCCTCCAGCCCTCCGAGAGCACACGCGCGTTCAGCGGTGTAGTCGCATGCGCCCGCTCCATTCCTCCCGAACACACCAGCAGCCTGCTGGTAGTACGAGGGCGTGTACACTTTCTCCTGAACATTGGTGGCTCCGAAAGCGGGGCTCGGGTATTGCCTTAAAGAGTCCGTATATCCTGAGGAATATAACGGGATCTGACCCAAAAAAGAATCCTGTCCCCCGGGCAGAGACACAGGAAAAGTTGAGTTAACGAAGTAGGAACTCATTGGGTGGCCACGGTTCTTGTCCGAGGGTTTATGATTTGTTGTGTTTTATAGTCCAAGTGTGCTTTGCCATTACTTTATGTGTGGTTTGCTTTTAGCCGGAGGGGGGGTGGCGAGGTGCCAATGTTAGCGCGCAGGGAAACGCACCAGCTGATCTGTATCTGGCCAATCGTGAGCATCTCCGGAGCAAGAGCGTTTAGGGAGGGGGTACTTTTGTAGCACGGTATGGAATCCCCAAATGAACGTATCAGATTCAAGAGTTTCTTATCGCCTGATTATTAATAGAGGAGGAAAATAAGAATACGCAAACAAATGTCAACTTTACCAGACCGACCCTCGACTTATATCATTGGTTTATATTAAGAGTTCTAAAACAGTTAGAAATATATATGTGTGTGTGTGTGTGCAGTTAGCAAT
>JBBMFX010000101.1:28737686-28763066 GCA_037832545.1 Rhabdalestes septentrionalis | reverse complement strand
AAACTTATGTTTCTGGGTGGGAACTGTATACGGGAAAGAGTTGGAAGGGGTGTGTGAAATAACTTTTTTCGTATTTTTTGGCACTTGCAGCAAAAAAAAAATTGTTGGCGGAGTCTTTCAGTTCCGAAATTGCCAGCACGTTAATTGATTATTTTAGACTGGTAGACGAATAGGTGGCAATAGGTGGTCGTCTTGCAAGATTTCCTGGTTGCATGTGTTAAACGGCTCATATGTATGAAATTATATGTTGCAGCTGAGGCACTACTTAGGGAGACTTATTTTCTGTGTGATAATGCAGGACCTGTCTACATGAAAGTTCCAGTTACCTCTTCAAACTCTGACGTTCCATGGTTCGAGTGGTTTATTGTAGTGCACATGTGAACGGGGTTAATCCATCTACGTTCATATGCTGGTTGGACGAAGCCTACGGACACATCAAATCTAAAACGGCGAGTGAGCCTTCCAGGTGACCTTAAACAGAAAATAACTTATTTTCTTTTAATTCTTCCAGAGGCAGCAAGAGGAAATACCAGTTTGCTTAAAATCCGTCTGCAAATTATTTTCGTATAAGTATTCACTAAGATATTTCCAACGATATTTAAGCTTGAACTATGTATCGATATTCAGTAATTGCATGCTCCAACTGAAACTTTGTCTGGATAATTGTAAGATTTTCTTTTTATCCAATGATTTACTCTACATAGATCATCCGGGATTCATCACAACCCAAAAAATGTTTGTTTGTCACATTTAACCATATCTGCTCGTGTAATCAAACAAACAAAAAAGTCAATGTTCATAAAAAATACATTATCATATTAACTAATGTATGAGTGTCATAACTTTGATGTATTTGTTGTTTGTGTGGTCGAACAGCAGTGTTAAAATATTCATTTCGTGCTGATGCTCGCATCCGTGTCATTTAAATTTGCCGGTAAAATGAATGAAGTTTTATGAGAAACTGGATCAATCAGAGCAAATAAGTAAGCGACAGAACTGGTGCCCACTCTGCTTCAAAGCATAAAACATAAACACAATTTTCATTCTAACACCTGCATCCTCCTCTCGCGGCTAGTCTCTGATGGCTCATGTTATTAAAAAGAGTACAGTGTGGATCTGGGAGTAGCTGAAAAAGATTTACTGGGACAATTAAAAACTCATCTATTCGTCTCTCTACTTATCATGGAGCAGAACTGTCTATTTCTATCAGAAGAACATCCCTCAGTGCCCATTTCCTCATCATCAACACTCACCCTGGTTTTCCCCATCAGAAGTTCCAAATGTGTGTAAAAGGCTCTGTTCGAAAAATCCCAGTTGTTTCTCACTGGCAAATCTCAGAAGATCAGCTAAAATGTACTCCATGGTGGGCTCCCTGTCTGAAACTGTACTGACTGAATGAAAATGTGGTATTGTAAGGTTTGGTGTCCTTTCCTGTGAGGACAAACCCCCTCCTTACAACCGGAAAAAAGAGCTGACAGTAGGAAGGAAGAAAGCAAAGAAAAACAATAAACACAAAAGGGATCTTTATTGTACCCTTTTCGCACACACTTCTAACTAGAGACAATAAAAAAGACAATTAGACAGCAAACAAGTGCTCCCCTATATATCTAGCAGGGTGCTACAGGGATGAGTTGAGTCCTACTGAGTGGAGTTTCTCAAGAAAAGTTCATTTCACAAATAATATTTTCAAGTAAACACCGCCCTCATCAAGACAGGTATTCTGCATTCCATTCCTGGGTCATTTCCCTGTTTCCAAACACATACAAAACACCACAAGAGTGTACATTTTACAGCCGTTTACTGTAAAGAATATCTAAATACACACACGCTTACTGTAGATTATCCTTTCATGATTTCAGTCTTTGTAATACAGAAATATTATTATTATTATTATTATTATTATTATTATTATTATTATTATTATTATTAGTCGTAGTAGTAGTAATAATAATAATAATATTATTATTAATAAACAAGAACACGAAGATCATAACAGCACTTAGAAAATGAGAATAATAATATTTTTAATTGTTAAAAAGAAATACAAATATGTTTAATCAGTGCCATTTCGGGATGATGACGTGTATTTTCACCTGACCAAACACGAAATATGGGATAAAACTGTAGGCCTGAAAGACACAGTGTTTTGTAAAATGATTTAATTGACAAAATACGCTACACTGTTTCATTTCACTCTTCGTTTCCTCTAATCAGATGCACTAAAACGTATCCTGGAATAGTGAGCATTCCTTGCTCCTTTACATCGAAGAGTTTATTGTAACATGCAGATTTTATTTTAGTTTTACAATGTACCAAATGTAGTCTACAGCATTTCAGACCCGCCTATAAAGTGGCGAAGTTATAAGGAGTGTTTCAGCGAAACTATGTGTTGAATGATGCCCAGAACAGAGGTAACTAATACAGAAAATATGTTTATATCTAGTGTCTTATAGGTACTGCCTAAGACGCAATCAAGAAATTAATAAATAAATTAGGGTGCATTTTGGTACGCAAAAATCAATGCACATTAAATCTGCTCCTAAAAGATAAAATATGAGACAAAGGTACGGGCCCTTTAACATACCCCTTGTTCACCTGATGAGAAAGCTCTGAATGCACGAGTAGCTCAAGAAGATAAACCACATTGTAAAATATTACACAACGCGAAAAAAGTAACTGACAGTGTGTTACTCGTTCTTCTGTGTAATGATCTATGAATACAATTTCATTGATGACCAGCAAGACATTGTCATTCTTAACGAACTGCATCAACCACGCTGTTTCATTTTCAGCTCTAATGTGAACACAGAGCTGAAAATGTTTTTTTCAAAGAATTGATTCGCCCTCGGCCGACGTGCGCGTCCCTGTGTCCAATACGCGCTCCCGCCGCTGCATCTCGATCTCCTCTTGCTCCTCCCTGCTGCTGGGGAACTTGTCTCTGTTGTTCTCCTTCTTCCATTTCATCCTCCTGTTCTGGAACCAGATCTTCAACTGCCGCTACGTAAGCACGAGCGCGCGCGCCACCTCCGCGCGCCTCCTGCGGCTCAGGTACGGCCGGTACAGAAACTCCTTCTCCAGTTCCAATGTCTGGAAACGGCTGTAGGTCTGCCTGCCCCGCCTCCGCCCACCACCTGAAGGATAATAACAGAGGATCATGGGGAACAGAGGACAAAAAGATGGCAGTATAGAGCTCAGCCAGGAACCATTTTTGGAAGTTTTGAGAACCCATCAGAGACCCGACCCCCACCTACCTTATTAATTACATTGTGGATTCATTTACTTTGATTTTGCTTTTCATTTTAAATAAACATTCACTAAAACTGAGATAAACGCACGAATAGGTTATACAGAATCGTTAAACAATGATATCTGACACCCTCAGATTTTTGTATTGTTCAGTGGAAAAACACATGCACATATAAAACATATAAATAATGTAATAGTATTGAGATAGTGTGGAATGGAGGCGTGGACGAGGTCGTTTAGAGGGTTAAATAACGAAATTGACTGCATGAAATAATAATAATTATACACACACACACACATTTATATATGGCGATGCAATGGGTGACAATAGTAATAAACAAAATGTACAAATTTACAACAACAATAAGAATAAAAGTAAAAATAAAAATAACAATAACAATAAGAACAATGCGACTGATAGCAGCTTATTGCAAGAGATGGGTGATCCATACATACATTTATATCATATAATCTGACACTTTGCAGTATCATCCAGCCAAATTTTAAAGTAAATGTGTGTATGTGTGTATGTGTTTTAGGGGTGGATTTTTTAAAAGTAGAATGGATGTACTACCTCATCAGTGCAGCTCAGGAGTTCGTTAAGCAATTTTCTTATTATTTTGGAATAATTTGGCCTATACAATTAAATTTCAAATCTAAAGTATAATAGGTGGGATCCAGCAACAGTCTGGTACAGAACCAGCGGAACAGAAGAATCGAATAAAGTGAAACAACGAAATTAATTAAGAATCAGCCCTGAACGACAAAAGGGAAACAAAGTTAATAAAGTGATTGTTTCTTTTTTCCCTCAAATGTTCTGGAATTTGTTGCCACCATTTGAAAATACCAAGAAAAATACAAGCTAACCAACTTCCGGTCATAACACCTAATTCGAATGCCATAAAACGTAATTGGGGTTATTAAGCACGTCTACAACCTTTTGAAGTGTCTCCTAAAAAGTAGACGATGGATTATTTCTCAGCCGGCGCTTGAGCAGGGGCGTTTGGAGCAGTGCTGAGCTGAAACATCATCCTTAGAAAAAACTTATAAAAAAAAAACTTAATCCAGATTTCTTTAAGGAGCTTCATCGGACTGAACAAATGGAAATACTGGATTACTCTGTTTATAACGCCCATTCCTCGCGTCGTAAAACGTAATTGAGGGCAATAGACAGGCTTTAAGTGCCTTGCAATCAACATGACTAGAATGCAGTATCTCAGCTGGGAAGTTGGAGGGGGGGCCTATGATTGAAAATAGTTTAAAAAAATACAAATCCAAAGCTGCTCATCGATGGTGACACAGCCGTGTTTTTTTTCGTAGCGTCCCATTCTCACGTGCCAGGAAATGTAAACGAAGGTATGAGGCGAGTCTGCGGTCGCCCCAAGTCTTCTGGAGATCATGGATCTCACCTTGAGGTCGCATCCAGGGATACAGCTGGGCTGGACATGCTGCTGCGCTCTCCAGGCCATCACCCAAGCAGCCCGCTTTCAACCCGCAGTCCATGAGATGCTGGTGTAAATCTGCGTCCTGTAGGGGATAAAGGTTCTGGCCGCCAGAGCCGTTCTGGCCCCGGGGTTCCCCGGTGGGCTCTACGTAAAGCCCCGCGCTCTGAGGGAAGGAGGCGTGTGCGGGTGTGAAGGGCGGGTGAGAGTAGAGGTCCTGCAGCTGAGACGCGTGTGGGCCGGCGGATCCGGCGCCGTGTCCGTACAGCGCGGCCGACCGGCCACCAAATTCACCAGAGAAACCGGGATACTCGTAATGACCGGACTGTAAAGAATCGCTGCCTTTGAACTTGAGGAGAGGGTTGACGAAATAGGAGCTCATGCTTGGTTTCTCTTTTCGATCAACTTTTTTACTTAGCTGAAATTTACGAGAGCAGTTCTGAACCCCCCCACCCAACCCACCCCCACTTACATCCACGTCCACATCCACCCACCGCTCCGGACTACAGCCGACTGAATGAATGAGTTCGCCTGTAGTTCGCAACGTCGTAAACATCCATATCTGCTCGTTCCTAAACAGCAAGTCTTTACCGCGGTTATTGGTGAGGAAGGGTCTCCAGGGTCTCTTCCGTGGGGTGGGGGGGGGGGGGAAGATATGTCCTCTGATGGGCAAAAACTCAATGTTCCTGTGATGGGAAGAGCAAGACAGACAGAAGAGGAGAGAAAAAAGAAAAGAGCGGGGTGGTCGTGTCTGGATGGGGGGAGGAGTAGAGGGAGGGCTGCTGTTGTTATTGGTAAATTGTTTTAGGTTTTCAGCCTGGAGAGCCTTCACGCATATGTTGACATTTTAAAAGGTGTGTTCAGCAATGAGTTCCCAACTTCCAAACTTAACGTGAGTTTAAAGCCCAACTCTGCACTGAAGGGACGTTTACTGGTGGCATTCCACTCCAGTCCACATCTGACCTTCATCCTCAGCCAAAAGCTGAGACACAAATCTAAGATGTTATTATAATGACGGCGACAGGACCCATGATTTCTTTACTCTTCAAAACGTCCAGCAAATTTACACGTAGGTTTTGTATTAACACTGATTGTCGTTATTTGAGGGCTGTTTTAAACCTTACCTGCATGAAACTATTTTAGGTCCAAGTGTTCTCTTAATGTAATGCCTCAGGCATCAGGCAGCTCGTTTATAATCGTTTCATATAATAACTATTTGCATTTGGTGGCAATAACCCTCTCAGACGTCTGGTTATTTCGCCTACACTGGTAAGGATCCTGAAGTTTCTCAATCTCGCATAAAATCTCTCAGAATGACTTTGTTTATCGTAATTATTTGATCACGTAGAAATATAATAAAATAATAAAACTGTTATTTTTTTTAAAAAAAGACAAAACGGCGTGCTTGCAGTCTGAGTTTGCTTCCCACACGAGCGTCCAAACTGTAGTTATAGAGCAACAGCGCCGAAGTGCGGTGGAAATCAGTACTGTACCCAGAAGACTCACACGAGTCTCTCAACCACAGAGAACATTTTCCCAGTTCTCACAAACCAGAAGAACCGTGTTTTACTGAACAAACAGAAACAGTCTCATTATTTAATATATCTAATCTATTATAATACCGGAGCCTAAAAGACAAATACTCAAAACGAGCAGAGAAATTTGATCTGGAACGATCTACAAGATTTTACCCTAAAAAAAGCCTGTCTCGGTCTGTTCCTGAAGTCTGATTCATTTCACTCGGCCTACAGCTAGAGAGTAGAATTGTATTTTAATGGAAAATCTGATCACTGGTCCACTGGTCTGAACAGCAGCTGCAATCCCTAAAATGCAGCGTTTGTTTTACAATCATTCGTAATCAACAAACAGTAATTTCTTGGTGTTCGCTAATATTAAAAACAATAAAATAAAAAGCTAGAAATATAGTAATAACTACGATATTTTTAAAAGTAGTAGTAATATTGCAGTATTTGTGTTGCCGTTGGTTGGGGTTGTGCATGGCTACCTATCAGCAATAGATCTATTTTTGGTTTTGCATAATTTATTTTGACTAATTAAGTCACGAAGTAGGAACTCAACGGGGGAGGACAGTGGCGAAGAAGGATTCCTTACATTTTAAAAATTGATGTTTAAAATTATTATTAAATTATTTATCCTTCAGGGTACAACGATATTTAGGGGGAAATTAATTCCATTTTTTTAAAATCCTGAGTAAAAACCTGTTTTGAATTCGAAAGGGTTTTGAAAGGAAAACGTGTTTTAATATACACTAAAGAGTTAATTACATTTCACAACTTTTAAAGGGAGGTGTGTTTTGCAGGGAATTTTTTTCATGATCTGATCTCAGAGAGGCCTCTGAGCTGAAGAATTCCAAATGAAACGATATGAATTAACTTGGATTTCTGAATGGAGTGTGTGTGTGCAAACACTACTGACAAGAAAAAATATTTCTTCATGTATATAGTCACAATTACTGCCCACACAATAGTTGTTTTCACTTTGTAAACTTTTTTAACTGTTAACATGTGTCATTTTATATATATATTTCTAATTGTGTCTTGTTTGTTTTTGATTATGAATGTGAATGTGTGCATTTGTGATTATGTTTGTGTTTCTGAATGTTTGAGATTGTATTAAAAATGTATTAAAACCCCATCTATACATTTTGTAAATTGTAAAAAATGTGGACATTTATTTAAACACATATAACAGGCTCAGATATAAATGCTCATTTAAGTAATACATTAATTTGTGGTATATTTAATTATAAAATAAACTATAAAGGTGTATTACTGTGTTATACATTTTACTGTGATGAGAAAGTCCCAAGCAAGAATACCCCATAACTGAAAAATGGAACAATTACCTACATCTGCATCAGTGCTTCTCATTTTCCAAAATAGACATATCAGAATAAAAGACAGAAAAGCACAGTGCTGATTGGAAAAGAGGAGCTGAACATATTCTCAATGATTCCTAAACTTGGCTGTGATCTGACATTAATAGCCCTGCTGGGGTTCTTTGCGGGGGGCTTTGCGTAGGGTGTAAGAGAGTTCTGGCCGTGGGACCAGAGGGGCTGCAGAGGAGATGAGGAACAGACTCTGCATGGCTTTAGGGTCAGACGATACCGGAGTGCAGTGCAGTCGCTTGGAGACCAGCTGTGGCACTGCAGTCAAGGCAGCCTTCGCTCTCGACTCCACAAAAGAGGTGCTTATGTTGTTTTGTTTAGCAATGGAGCTATTAACTGGAAAAAAAAAAAAAAAAAACAGTACAACTTTATCAGAAATGTTTACATTTGTAGTTACATTTTTCACAAAGCCAAAATTCTTTTAAAAAATTTATTTGTTCCTTAGCCATGTTTCTGATAGCCTGGTTTAACTTCAGGCTTAATTTCAGTTGTTACAGGCTACAGTGCTTTGTGAAATGTCCCTCATATTAAAAAAAATAATTTTAAAGAACTAAAATCAATACAATTTTTTCAGCTTAGACCTTGCAACCTCACACATTTGTGTATTTGAATAACTGAGTTTTATGTAGAATGTTAACATCGTTAAAGTAAAAAAATGTACACATACAGAGATGGACCTGGAGCTTCAAAAACAGTCCCTTTTGAACATATTATGTGTTTTTTGCAAAACGTTAGATTTACATACACCAACATACTGAGTTTACAAGAGAGGGTGTGCCCATTTTTGTATTTCAGCTATTTTTTTAGGATGCACACTCAAATAAAAATGAATACATGGCATACCTCAGCTTGAATTCTATGGGATATAGAATGGCCAAATGGCAATGTAAAATTAACTACAAGTGCTTTTGGAATATAAATCCAGGCATGTTAGAAATCTAAGAATTATGTCAAATGTAGGATACAGGCCTTTATTTTTTGAATTCCTACTTTTATATAACATTAATTACGTATAATTATGTATAACGTTTACTTGTACACTGCACACGATGAGCACTGGAGGCCCTCCTATATTCCGTTTGGCCTTGCCGCTTGGCTTCTTTGGCTGTTGTCATTTCCAGGACAAAGCGTTGCAAATTGGCTGGTTCACCCAGAACCGGTCGATGAGACCCACTTTCATGCATGAGCCAGTGTGTGCCCTGCTGCAGGAGGCGAGAGTGTACATACTGCAGACAGGGCTTAGCTCCTGGAGGAACTGGTCGCTGAATCACAGCACAGGGGTGTTTCTGCCTCCAGAACTCTGCCAGAGAGTCCATCTGCATTAACAAATAATATATGAGCATTCCTGGAAATAGCAGTATAATATAAAAAGTCCTTTTCTACTCTCCTTCTTTTGGGCTCCCTTACCTTACTCAGCTTGTACTGTCTGTTGTGTGAATGACAACTGGTTTGTTCTTGAGAATGTCTGGGAGCATCACAATGAACCTGGGTGCCCTGAAGCATCCTATATACCTGATCAACCACACCCAAGTCCCGCAGCAAGTTCTCCCTTTGGAGAAGTCCATTAATTCGCTCCACCTCCTCCTCTTCAGATACTTCCATGGCGAGAGAAATGTCTCCTTCTGAAGCAGGTATTGGGGGCATGGACAGGAGCTAAAGGCAAATTCATAAAAAGAAATCACAGGTATAAACATTACAATATTTAAAGAAAACACCCTATCTCAGAGGATATTTTGAAATCAAGAAGTCTGTGGTAGTCCACTGCAGATTAACTTATATAAATAAATAGCCCTTGGACATGACTACATAATTTAAATAAAACACACTTAGCATATATCCTTCCAACATGCTAAAATAACGAAAGAAATTCCGGCACCCTAAATTTGTGAAATTTGTAAAAGAAAACATATAACCTACATATTAGTTGAGAAATATTTGAATTTGTTTATATAATTCTTTCCAGCACTGTTTTTCCTTATTGTTCCATTATTGACAGCATATGTCTGTTGAGGAAGCTTTCAAAGAAACCCAGGTCCCTTAGACAGGGGACACAGATATAAAGCTAACAGTCACACCACCACATGAATATTTAGAATGTTCGGGGGGAGACAAAAATTTAAAAGAGAGAGATATGACCAAATTTAAACACGTCTCGAGGTGTGGCAAAATCTGCCACCACTTACTGTCCCCTGCACTACCAAAATATAGCCAAAAAAGTCAGAAGTCATTAAAGCTGTAAATATTTATTATTCAAATTTGTTTTTTAATTCATTCTCTGGTTTAGCTTTCAACAGACACAGTATCACAAAACAATATCTTAGCTCCCTCTAGTGGCAGATTAATGTAACACTACCATGTCTGATCCAACCACAGTTGTGAAGAGGTTTTGTTTTATGCTTATCTATAGAACAGAAAAAAAAACATAAAAGCTAGCAGATAGCACCCAAAAGGATGACTCACATCTTGTTTTTCAGTCTTTGTGTTGCAGTGTGTGGGGCGAGTTTGCATTTTGAGTGGTTTGGCTCTCTCTCCCGCAGATTCCCCCTGTAGATCTCGTCTGTGATTTCCCTTTTGGTCTCTTTCTTTCTGCTCCTGTTTCACACGCAGATCCTGTAACTGCTGCCTGCATATACACCAGGGTATATACAGCAAATTTAAGTTAAAGTCCTTAAGTTACATTTAATAATTTGTATACATTTTGTACTACCTTCGTTTTAACACTATACAACAGAATAAAAATTTAAAAAATTCATGAATAAAATAAAAACAAATGACATAAAATGTGCAACAAAGATGAAGACATAGTTCCAACACACTGGCTGGCAATCACTGCATGAACTGTTGATGCATTACAAACTGGCATCTGCTATATGAAGTGTTGGTGATATCACTTCACAAACTAGCATCCACTACACTGGTGAACTGCTATTAATTGATTTTCATGTACTCTAGGTCCAAGTCTATGGAGTGCCGTTTAAAAAACGGCCTAACAAAATTAGAGGTGTCATTTTTTCATAATGTTTTCATACATTTAAATGGACTAACGCAAACTTTACAGAATTTCAGTCAAAATAGAAAACTTCATGTAAATGAATACCTCAAAAAACAAATGTAACATATTTAATGGCCTTAAATTTGGCAATTTAGATTTATCAACTTTTAATACTTTTTAAAACCCCGCAGACACCCTGATACACACACAATAATGTGATTTAGAAATTCCAGCCACTTACTGCTATCAACAAAAGATGTATCTTAAATCTTCTTATTACTTCGTGTTCATAAGATTTGGTAAATAGGAGATGAATAAACATGGAGCACAAACCTAGCACATTCCTCCCTTGCTTTAGAGGCCACTGTCTCCTGGAAGAGAGAGCTGCTGTGCTTGAAGTATTTTTCATATTTCTCTCCTCCATCTCTGGGGTAGATGCGTCGGAATCCTCCCAGGTGTTTAGTTTCATATCTCTGCATTTGCTCCATACTGGCTGCCAGGAACTGGCGAAGTTCCTCACTCCTAATTACAGAATAGATTATCAGAGGCTATGTAATGACAAGTGCATCTATATTTATAATAAAAATGTGCTAGCTGTGATTTTTGGGTGTAGCTGGGTAATTACAGAACATGAGAGAAGACATGTTTCAGGCCATCCCTAATGCAAACTTTGAGATAGGTAGGAGTGTAAAGAAGCATGATTCAACTACATTCATGAAACTGGTTTTACAATTGTATATTCTTACATTTGGCCAAAATTTAAATGAAGCAAAATGTTAACTATACAAAGGAGGAGAGTTTAATGTGTTGTAAACTGGTGTTGTTTGTTTTTGAAGTGTAGCAGGTACATTAAATGAACAATGCAATGCTACGTCCTACACTTCTGGGTAATGAAAAAAACTGGGAACAAACTCCCCCCTTTAAAAAACACTTTTCTTTTTTTTTTTTCTATGACTGTCATTTTTTTGCCCAACAAGTCATCTGATACAGCAACAGATCTCAATGAGCGAATCACAGACTGGACAGCTACATGCATTACTGCAGTCTGAAGTCATAAGAAAGGGCTGAAAACCTCTGATCATGTTACATGTTTTGCTGTTTGTCTAACTGAAAATAAGAACATGTTCTCTATAAAAACATATACACTAATCAAAAATCCATGTCAACAATGTGCATGTGGAATATAATTTTAATGTCAGTTAGCTGTATATTTTTTGAAATAAGCAAGTTTACTGTTTGTTGATAAAACATTACTTTGTACTGAATGACAATTGTGTGATGCTCAGCACTACTGTAGCAATTTAGTCAGTAATATACTTGTCCTCAATGTTAATACCCAGACTAATTTCCAGGCACTGTTATTGTCTGTTTTGTCAGCACAACAGCAGAAAAAAAAGTGGCCCTGTAAAACCTGGCCTCTCTGGAGCGATTCTGCTGTAGTCGTTCTTTCACCCTACGCTTCTCCTCTTCTATGATCTTCCTGCGGTCACAAGCCCCCAGGTTTATCAGCACCAGAGTGTCATACAGCAAGCCATCCTTCACCTCACGGTCCAAACGAGAGTCTGTGGTGAAGCTTGGAGAATGGTTGACCTTTATATACATACATAGAAAGGAGGGTTGAGGCACAAAAGCATACCTACATACAAAAACATAGGAAAGACAGATGAAAAAGGTTGATCTAGGGCTTAATCACATGACTTTATAAAACAGAATTATATACTCTGGACGTGACCCAACCTCTAGCAGCCAGGGTTTGAGTCGGTGGTCCAGCAGCACATCAAAGCCCAGAATCTCAAAACAGGCACTGCCTGCCGCATGATTGGGAAAGCAGGTTTGGTAATTGTGCTTGAGAATAGGATGAGCTGAAATAAGAGTCTTTATGATCACATCTTCAATATCCACCCACATCTTCTCTGTGTCACAACACAAGGCTTCCAGATGCTTGTTGAGGGTAGAAAGCTTCCTGTCAAAAGATTATAGGATTCAAGTGTTGTATGTCAGCTTTTATTTGGTGTCAGCATGATTCTTTTAACATTTTCCAAAAACAGTCATGAATATGGGAAAAATTATCACCGCTTGCTGCCTGTATCTTCATCCCGGACAAAATTCTCGCTGTGCTTGTTGATGGCGTAGTTGGTCAGATGCATGCAAACTTCGTCCTCCAATGACAACATTGAGGAGAGGGAGAGGGAGAGGGAGAGGGAGAGGGAGAGGGAGGGGGAGGGAGAGGGAGAGGGAGAGGGAGAGGGAGGGAGAGGGAGAGGGAGGGAGAGGGAGAGGGAGAGAGAGAGAGTGAGAGAGAGACAGAGACAGAGAGAGAGAGAGAGAAAGAGAGAGAGAGAGAGCGAGCTTGGGGAGATTTGTTAACTAATTCAAAGAGGCAAGCATGTATTTTGTATTTGGTTCTGACCTTTTGAGGTTTTTTTTGTAGCATACTACCAATTAATTAAATAAATAACATTATTACATATAAATAGTATTGATGTTTGTGAGTCATTCAGGTGTCTACTGTCTTTTACCATGTTGTTGTTGGTGGGCTCATTGTAATGCCTAGTGCAGAAACGAGCCAGTCCCTCGTTATACACAAAGATCCGGAAGGGGTCACAGCTAGTCACCAATACGTAAATGCGAAGGTCAAACTTGAACCCATCAATTATGAATGGCTATGGGAAGAAATTTAAATATGAGAAATTCCACGCAATACATTTTGAGTATTGATTACCATCACAGCAGTAGGGATTCTTACCCTGGATATATACACCTGGCAGATCATGTGTTCCCCTGGCCGAATGTCCTTGTTGGACTTGGTGAGAAAGATACCGCGACCTTGGCAACCTGAGTCTGGCTTGCAAATGAACGTTTTGTGCTTTTTGGCTCTCGTGTAGGCCTGAAAATCACTGTAACTAAAGGATATTTTATGTATATTCAGTAAATACATTTATTTTTAACCAGAACATTTATTCGCTCATATTCATATATAATATCTAACAAATATTTTTCATATATTTTTTGTAGCCAGAAATGTTCTCGACACATATCCCTCCACTAATGTTTTCAATCAATGTGGGGGAAACAACTCACTCTGCAGGGAGGCACCAAGTTCGGGGAAAGATGTTATAGTCTTTGGGAAAGAGCTTCAGCATACGGTTCATGTTTCTTGCAAGAAGATCTTTCCTGCAGATCTCACTCATTCCTGGAAAATGGTTGATTTTCTGTTTTTTTAAAAATCAGGTTAACAGACACTTTTGTGTAATTAGAACAGCTGGAACAAGCTTGCATTATGAGTGGAAATAGAAAGAGCAAATAGAAATTACTTGGTATAGCTTCATCTCCATGACTCTGTCCAAAGAAACAGAGCAGTCAGTCCAAAATAAGGTCCAGTCCTCTCCTTCACTAGCCTCCCGAAGGCCATATTTGCGAGCAGCACGGCGCACTTACAGAAACAAGATAAAGCTCAGGACACAGTAAACTCTAAAGAACAGTTAAGATGGCATGGAAGGTTACACATATTCACAACTCTTCCAGCATTTCCAACCTAACATTTCTGGCACACCTGTATCAGTTACCATGGGTGATCATTTCAGAAATTAGTGTTCCTGGAGTAATTATTGAGGAATAGAACTGAAAACATATTGACATGAAACTCACTTATTATTAAATCTACAAGATTTTCATTAAAGGTGAGCAGAAACTCACCACTCTCGTATTTACAGTTGGTGAGATTTATCCACACTCATCTGAAAGAGAGGAAACGGACAAAAGGACAGACCTGTGCATTGCTCAGAGCTTCTAAAGTCTTCTCTTTGACCCTACCAGTTTCAGCTTGTTACAAAAGCAAAGATAAAAACATCTAACATCTTAACAGATTCATATATACAAAGGCTATGTGTATTATTTGTATTATTCAGCTGCTAATGGTTGTAACAGTAAACTTGTCATATCGCAACACACAATAGACTACATTCGTAAATACAGCTTACCTCCTCTTCCTCTTCTTCCTCTTCTTGCTCCCTGCCGATAAAAGAGTTGGGGAGCAGGCTTCAGCCCGGCAATCGCTGCCCCAGCCCTCTCCCTCCTCCCCTGCTTTGGGCTCACACTGAAAGGTGTCCTGGGGTTCTGGATTCTCTGCAGGAAGCCCCATGCTGAGAACCCACAGGAGACACATGGGTCAGCCTGGAAGGCCACTTGACTGACATACATTGGAAAACACACTATATGTAATGCCGGTAAAAAAAATTCAGAGATACACCAGGGTCAGCCTTAAAATCAGCGTAACAAAAAAGGTACACTCTTTGATAATTAAAATCAGCATTGCTGATGCATGATGTATGAAAGTGTCATGGATTATTTTATTAAATGTTCTATTAAAGCATATACAGATATTAGTAGTTGTATTATACAACCTGAAAAAACTAAAAAGGACTCAAACCAAAAATTAATCATAATACAGTTGGGGCAGAATTACATTATATTCTCAGAGTGTAAAGTGAATATGTGAGGGTCAATTGGGAATGCTTTCAGAAATCAGATGATTTGTGGCAGATTTATACACATAAATATGTGGCATGTGTCGAAGGATCTATATGAAATTCGAATGTTTTCCTCACAAGAACACTGACAGGGAATGTGAACAACCTAACACTGAAACTCAATCAACCAGATCGTTTAAATCGCTTGTAGCGCTCAAAAAGGGACATCGCATCATATTTCTCTCCACAAGGTAACTGAGCCATAAGCACAATCCACACGGCCATAAAAAAAGTAATTATGAAGAGCAAGAAATAAATATGGGGCACAACATTTTATGCCTCATCACTGAATGACAGACACCTTGCCCTCACCTGGCCACAAAAAGAGAAAGGTGTGCAGGGACACCCCACCAAGCTGTGGGAGGCCTGGGTGCTGGGTAACTGTATACTGTTGATCTGGATAATCCTGACCATGAACTCTTGGCTCTTGGCTTCTCTGGAACAGCCCACTGACCTACCAGAGGGGTAATGTTACATCTGAACATTCTGGTTTGTTTATACTACCTGTGTAACCTGTTTGTATGTGCAGTCAGACATTTTAGGACATGTCTGCAATACATAGAACAGGACAAAGTTTGTGAAACACCCACAACAGGTAAAACATATAAACAAATATTTGAACATGCCTTATCAGTTGAGCTATCCCACTGAATCATTTCACACTCAACATTTGCCACAGCAAAACAGAATGTTAAATTAACACACTTTACACATTTACCTGTGAATGTGTGGGGAACAGAATGACAGAGGTTTCATCAGCCTCTCCAAATTCAGGTGGAAAATTTCTGGGCATGCACTCAGTTTAGTCTGTCTGCTGGTGTGCTGTCATTCTCTAAGCAGGGGTGACATGCACTGCATGTCTGTCTCAGGGCTGGCACAGAATCCCTGACAAAAAGGAACAAATTCATCTGCCCAGTACAGAGATGAGCCAGCACGGATACCTTTACATGCCGACACACTGGATCCTCAAGATCAAGTGACCAATTAGAAACACACAAGACAAACACCTGATATGTGCCAACACCGAGATAAACTGAAGAACATGAACTGAGCAAGAATGAGAAGAGGGCCATAATCCCTCATATTAGCACAAGGTAACCAGAGTAGCGCGTGAAGATTTTTTTGAGTCATACAAATCTGTGCTAGAACATGCACAGCCTGTAGCATCTGAATACAAATTCCTTAAAAATCATGACAAGATGCTGCACAGAACAGTAATTTATGCTTTGCAAAACTACCTATCCATTCATACAGCACAAGTAAACTTAACAGATACATATTTTAGTCTTTAAATGATTGAAGTACTTGGTATGAACTAGTAACTCTTGTCCCTTTCCCAGCTTTCCAACGTCCATGTTGTACAGTGGGGTACAGTGACCACCTTTCTGTCTATTATCCATGCTCCCTCTCCACACAGAAAATTGCTTAACCTGACATAGTATATAATATACCGGTGGAATTACTTATTGTGTCACTCAATAAATACATCTCTGATTTGTTTGAGTATATATTCTTGGCATGATTCTTAGATCTGCAGGAGCTGTTCAGATAGTGGCGAACTGGATCATACTGAATCTAAACATGGTAAGCTGGTAAGTCCACTGCTGGAACTAATTCACATCAGTATCAAGTCTGCACCAACTGTAACTTTAAAAAGCTTATAAACTACATTACTCTCCTCTGTCTTCCTTTAAACATTTGTACTTCAATAAATTTTCATTTATTTATTTTCTATGTATTATTTTATTTTTTAATTATATTTTGTATTCTATACCTGTAAAGCACATTGAATGACCCATTGGTTATCAAAATGTGCTATATACACAAACCTGAACTTTGTGTTGAGTTCAGCCCATTAAAATGCAACATACTCGGCCTGATTTCTCCTCGATGATAGTGTAAAAGAACAAAATTATACGTTGATCCCAACTTGTGAAACCTGTCCTCATCAATGAATTCAGTTTAGTATTTCCACCAGGTAACAGTTTAAATGCTACTTGATGTTGCTGTACTTACGCCTGCATAAATGACCTACAAAGGGGCTGTAGATTCGAACAGTGCTGAGCACACTCCTCTGGTTTTCATTATTTTTCCTCATTAGTATTTATCGAGAAAGATTGATAATACGCACACCTTACGTTACTTTTTATCATAATTGACAAGCTAGTCTGAACCACTGCTGTTTAACAGTAGTGCGATCCGGGAGATTTTTGCAATTGCCATGGTAACAGTACGACTCAACCAGATTAGCCGCTAGCTAACATGCGGAACATATTTACGAATAAAGTTTTACATGCGCATTACAGACGAATGCGAAAAACACTCACCCGTTTCTCGTTGAAGAAAGAAATGGAAGGCAACTACGGACACCAAGACATGTCAAGCAATAACATGATGGACCTCTAAACGCTGAAAGGTTTCCCAATCTGAGCCCGAGATCAGTGCACTATGTCAAGCGGACACATTTCCGTCCAATCACCTACCGAGCGCAACAACAGGGGGCTTCCCGATTGGTTCAGCTTTCTCAAGTTCTAAAGCCGGCCCCACCCCCCCGGAAGGTTGGCTTGTCAAGATAGGGGGCTCCCCTAGTCCACAGTAGTTGGAAAAACTAATAGATAGAGTTCAAAACAAATAATTTTCTTATAATTATTTCCTCTAATAATATTCTTTTGTAATATTTCACACTTGTAGTACTACTAGAGGATTATCTTAACGCAAATTAGTACGGCACTGAAATCCCACAGCCATCCGTCCAAAGTCTTCCTAAGGATGTAACCATTAAGAAATGACAACCTAGGTAATTATATTTTTGGTCTTTTTATTTCAACTGACTTTTGTTGTTTCAATCTTTCAAGTAAAACAATGTGGAATTACAAGGGAACAAAAGGAATGTAACAAATCAGAAGAGACAATAAAAGTAAAGACCAATCACCATGTCTTCCCCATACCCCCCAAAACACATCTCTACCCCTAAAATGGGACAAAGAAAGCATCTTACTGCCAAGGGCCAGCTGGAAAAAATAAAGAGTTGAAAAAAGTCTTTTGAAGGTTCTTGCAGGAGTATTTCCACCGAGTCTTGCCATAAAAAGGACCAATTTGAAGGGGAAAAAAAAGACAGAACAACAGCAATTTACTTTGTAGAGGTGTTTGCAATTTGGTTGCACTTCAAAGATACACCTCTTATGGTTTAGGATGGAAATGTCTTTATTACACTTAACACTAAAAAAAAAAAAATGAAGCCCAAACATCTTTCCTTAACAAGGCATACAGGGATCCCCTCCCATGTGGACCAACAGGCATTCTCACCTTCTCACACTTATTTGAAATGGACAAAACTGAATGAGAAGGAGACCATATTGACTAATACTTTGGAAAAGGTGGAAAAACAAATGAGATTGCCTCTCATATCCATATTGCCAAAAAGCAAATGAGAAGCAGACTTCAAGATTCATCACAAGCTCAGGAGCTATACATAAACATTGTGAGGTACCAGTAGAGAAATAATTTGATTGAAAAGGATTAAAAAACTATCACAATGCACTTAAATGCCAGGGACATTGTATGAGATGTGCAAATGGAAAAACAATGCAGGCTGGACTTAAAAGTAATGGGCAGAAAAAAAATTACAAGACAATGACGTCTGAGCAAAGACTAACTCCAGCATAGTGCAGCAAAATCACATTTACAGACCTGCTCTCTTCTTCATACCCTGGAAGAAACCACAGAATATTCTTAATTTACCAACTGTCTTGAAACAAACAATAGTCAACCACTGGCAAACATCTGTCACAAGCCAGCTGTTTAAAAAATTTATAACATTTGTACAATCCCACTCAATCTGTTGAATGTAGCATAAATGACTTTTTGCTTTCCCCTCTGCAGCACAAGTATACTCTATAAAGGGTACCTAAGTGACCCATCTTAACACATACTTCTTTTAGTATTCCAGTCTTTAAATGATTACAGTACATAGTGTGAACTAATAACTCTTGCCCCTTGCCCAGCTTTCCAAAGTCCTTGCTGTACAGTGAGGTACTGTCCTTATGATCTCATCACCAGGACTGCAATGCCACATTATAAGGGGTGCCCTTTTCTGTCCTGTATCTAGGCTCCCTCTCCACACAAAAGATGGCTTAACTTGACATAGTTGAGAATACACCAAAAGCGAGTTCAGCTCATCACAAAGTGCAATGGACACATTTTGACTTCTCGCAGACAGTGTTAAAAAATGGCAAGTTATACGATTGATCCCCATTCATCAAACCCGTAAAACCTTTCCTCATCACTGCATTTCATCCAACGTTTCCATCAGCTTACAGTTCTATCACTTTTCCTCATCATGTCTTGGAGTGCCGTTGTTGAATGGAGGAGCGTGTATTGCTGGCCGGAGTGCGAGCATGGGCTGCAGCAAGCGCAGCCACACTGCGGAGCACCCGGTCAGGCGTTCCCTCACTAGATCCTGTGCTAAGTTCTGGCTTCTCATGCTTCTGAGAGCGCCTCTCGCTCCTGCCTTCACGACCTCTGCTCTCGCCGATCTTTTTGTGCCTGCTTTTGCCTCTCTCTGTGTCACTGCCAGAGGAAGGAGCTCTTGAGTGAGAGTGCGGTGGCCCGGTGCTTCGTGAGCTCAAGCTGCGAGTGCACTGGCTACTGTTGCTGCTGCTGCGACTCCTGCTGCTCCCTGCCCCTCTTTCACTGCTTATGCTACTGCAAGCACTGTGGCCTCTAGAAGACCTCACATCTCTGGAGTCATCTTCCAATTCCTCCTTGTGGCCTGTTTTTTTCTTTTCTTCTTTTTTGATCCTCTTGTTTTCAGTTTCTAGAGGAGGCATAAGGCTACCTGGCCGCTGCCGTGTAGAACGTGCAGTAGAGCGATCTGTTGCAGTGGTAGACTGTGAAGAGTCAGATGATAAAGTAGGGGTCTGCTGATCATTACCCGTTTTAGTAACAACTGAATTGGTTTTGGGGGAGTCCTGTGCCAGCTTGCCCTTAGACTTGTTGCTTGTTTCAGAAGCTGGTTGCTGCCCGACAGCTTTACACTTGGAGCTAGGACTTTGCGTATCTGGACCCCTTCCTCTCATAGCCAAAAGCTTGGCAGCAGCATTGAGGGCTGAGCAACGTTTGCCCAGTACCTCAGGCTCAGGGGAAGCGGACATGGTCAACAGAGAAGCAGGTTGAGGGCCTGTGGATTTACGAGTTACCCTAACAGGAGTTGCTCCTCTAGATTCTCCTTCTATGTTGGTGTGAGGACTATTCTTTTCTGACTGCTTTTTTCTTCTCATGTCATTTTGGAACACTTTCTCCAAACTTTTATGTGCTGAACGAGTAAGGCGTCTCTTTGGGCTAGATGAGTCGTCAGAGTCTGAGGAAGAGGAGTTGGAAAGCTGTCTTCTGGCAGGTGTTGCTGCCTCCTTATCAGTCCCCCTGTCTGTACTCTCTTTTTCCGAGTCTGTATTTATTCGCTTTCGTTTTGCCGGCAGCCTGCTCGCTTCAGCTTTTTTTGACCGGGATGAGCGAGTACCAGAGGAGGAAATGGATGATGGAGAGGAGGACCCGACAGATTCTTGACTGCTTTGTCTGCTCATATTTCTTTTCTTGCCTGAGATTCTACTGTCTTGGTCCTCTATCTGACTCTCCTCTTCTACTGGTTTATCAACTCCATCGCTCTCAGCCGAAGCTTCAATCACTGTTTCTTGAAGCAAGGATGCAGGATGTGGTGAATCAGGCATTTGGGCCTCTGGCAAATTCTCCACTTTCCTCCTTTTGGTGAGAAATTGGGTATTATCGCTGTCTATTTGTACTTGATTTACAGAAGATTCCACATCTATTTCCTCTGTACTTTCAATCACTCCATCTTCCTTTAATATGTTTGATTCTTCCTGACTCACAGTTTCAAACTGTTCTGCAGGGGTTTGAGGCATGTGTGTGTGTCTCTGGCTTAAAGCAATTGAAAGCGGAGTTGTTTGGTTGGGTGATGTTGGGGAAGGTTCATTTTGGCTTGAATATGGAGAAGTCATTTTAGTTTCTTTAGGTGTAATCTGAGACTGGGAAAGCTCAGTTAAATCACATAGCTTAGGAGAACCATCAGCCACAACTGGCTCAGACAAAAGTTCATTAGATGATGGTGGTGGACGTGAGGACTGTGGAGAAGTTCGAGTTATAGAGGGACTAAGAGGGACTTCTTGCGTGCCTGTAGTTGCTATCTTGCTTTCAATAGAAGGGCGTGCCAATAATTCAGTCAATACAGTTAAGGTTTGTGTAGATGTACTATGAATGGATGTCATTGATAGTTGTGAAATATCATGGTGTGATTTAGCTGATTGCTGTAAAATAGAAGTGGTTACTTGACTGCTTTGAGAAATAGAAGATGTGGTAAATTGTTGAGTTTGTACTGCAGCAGAGTTATCAAGTGTCACATTTTGGGTAGCAGCAAGCTGTAGTGAAGATGAAGGTTTTGTGATGGTCTGACGGTCATTTGCTGTAGGAATGGCTTCTGTTAAAATTGTAGATGAGGTTGTAAGCAAGTCAGATTGAGGAGTTATGGGCAGGCTGGTGTTTTCATTACTAGTTGAGAGTTCTGACGTGGCTGTTGACTTTGTCTGAGATTCACTTAATGTTGCAGGTGTGGAAACAGTTGTAGTGGACTGAGTGGTTTGAGAGTCTGCTTTAGTGGGTGGGGTGAATTCTGGTGACACAGAAGGGCTGTCAGCTGAACAGCTCACACCTGTGCACTCAGGAACAGAGGGCAATGTTAAACTGGAACCGGGTAAGCTTAGGTTTAGAGAGGAACAGCTTCCCTGTGGCATTGCACAACCCTGTCTCTCTTGTTCAGATTTACTAACATGTACAGTATTTACAGTGGAATATTTGCGAGGACGGCCTCTCTTTCTTTTTGGTGAAAAAGATGAAGTAGGTTCTTCAATTTTTGATTCCTTGGCAGCAAGCATCTCCTGCTTCATGGGTTCAGGTGGCTTAGGTGCTATCTTGGGAGGTCGACCTCTTTTACGTTTCACACATAAGGAACTGGCAGTATCAGGATCAGAGGCAAGAACAGGGCTAGTCGTGCTTTCTTTAGACGTATTAGGCTCCTGTTTCTTTGGAGACAGGGGAGTGCGTCTGTCTAGGCCTCTGACTCTACCTAGATACTGTTCTCCTAACTGAGCAGCCATACGTGATTCTGTTTCTAAGCGGCGGCGCACAGGTAAGTTACGAAGAACTGGCATGTCTGGTGAATGTGTGGGGGAGTAAGGCTGGTGCCCTCTCCCCGGACTTGGAAGTGATGATGAAGTGGAGACCTGATCTTGCCCGTGATGTATCGGAAGAGGAGATGCAGAAGGTGACTTGGAAAGTGTCTTTTCTTTTAAAGGCTGACTTTCGTCATAAGGAGAGTGGGAAACTGTGTCTTGTACTGACTCAGCCTGCTCCATCTCTTCTGATGAACCTTCAGTCTGCAATCCTCCACTTCCACTTGCACCCCTCCTCCTTCTCCTTGGTTCCTTCTCCTCAACTACAGTAACTAGACGGCCAGGAAGCTTTCTAAGGACCTTCGCAGATGGGGAATCTTCTGGAAGGCCTTTTAGAACCTCTCCATCAGCAGTTTGACGCTTGCGTGGTGAACGAGGGTGCAGAGAAGACAGGGAAGGACCATCCTGCTCTGGCTGATGTTCTGGAGAGCAGATAGAATCTGAAGATACAGACGCCCCCTGCTCTCCCTCTCTTACACCCAGCTGAGGGCTATCGGACAGTGGCTCTGCTCCTTGCTCATCACCTGCTTCTCTGTGTGCTGTTATAGTAGAAATGTGTCCACTGGAGCTTCTTTCCACTGATGGAGAAGCACCTGTTGAAGGCACTGAACCAGATGGAGAAAGGGTTTGGTGGTGTTGGGTTGGTGACAGTTTTGATTTGGAGATGGGATCTTGGGTTGGAGAAATTGGTGTTTCCAAATCAGAGGGGATTTCCGAATCATTTTGGGATTTCATGATTTCTGCCTGGGTGGGAACTGAGGAGGCCACGGTTGGCACTCTCCCCCGCAGACCACCACGTATTCTTTCAGGCACTTCTCGGGGTTGAGGGGATTTGATACTGGAGTCAGAGCCACAAGAACGGCTTCCAGTGGAGTCGGAGATCAGTGCCTCCCCCCTTCTCCCTTTCTCGGTGTCTAATGACGGACGTGTTGTGGACACATCATCATCCGTTTTAGCAGGTGTTCCTCTAAGCCTACCACTGACCCTCGTAGATGGGGCACCTTTCTCTTTGTGTTTGCGTGTGCGGCGAGCTACAGTATGCTCCTCAGGAGTGGGAGGTGTGGAGTCCTCTTCATCATTATCAGATGACTGATGCAGTTTCAGACCCTCTTCCTTTGCCTGATCCAATCCTTTCCTTGCAGCTTCAACTTGCTCCTATTATCGTAACAAAATATCATTCAATAAACATTGCTAAAATCACAATTATTTACTATTAAAGTGATCAGTACAGTTTGAAACATTTCTGTATTAAAAGAACAGTGATTTACCTCTGCCTGTTTCAGTTCTTCTTTGCAAATATCCTCAAGAGACGCCTCCAGGAAATTCATGGCATATCGTTCAATAGGGGTAAGCTATCGGGAAGAAGAAAAACATGCACAAAGGATGACACATTGCAAAATGCAGGAAAAAGTCTGATCATGTAATAAACACAAATATTACCTGTTCAACTAAAGCTGCAATTTCCTGCTCAGCCTTGGAAAGTTCCTCTTCCTCTTGGTCTCTGCTCTCCCCATCATCCAGAGGAATATTTTCATTGAATTCTGCTAGATCAGCTACCTGTTCAGCTTTGGCTTGGGAAGCTGCTACTATGTCCTCCTCATCCTCTGCACGACATAAAACCTGGTAAGAAAAATGGGTAAGATACTCATTGTTTCATCAAACTTGCAAGAAATCTTACAAGAAATAGTATTTAGCAAAAAAGATTCTGACTTACCTGCTCTAAAATGTTGGTTTGTTGTTTATTGACAGTCTCCTCATCATCTGATGGCAGTACACTTGATTCAGCCTCCTTCTTCTCACCCTCAGACACATCAAACAACTCTCTAATAGTTTGCTATTAAAAAAATACAGATACAACCAAGCTTATTAACTTTGACTCTCTTAGTATGACTTCAAAACAGAACACTGAAAGAGGTCTACCTGTTTAAAAAAGGCAGTGGTGAAGTTTCCTCCTTCAATTGCCATATCTCCCAACATCCTCTTCTGATTGGCTTTTTTAAGGATGTTTTCCTCCACTGTCCGTTCACTTATAAGCCTAAAGACATTTGAATGGGAAAATGACCCAGTGTTAAATCCAGTAACTCACAAACGCATGACATTTGTCTTGCTTTAATAAGGAGTCCACAATCGGTGTTGTCTAATGTAAATTAAAACAATTATTATTAGCACCTGTATATATGAACATCTCTGGTTTGCCCAATTCGATGGCAGCGGTCTTGGGCCTGAGCATCCATGGTGGGGTTCCAATCACTATCATAGAATACCACTGTGTCAGCTCCTGTCAAGTTTACCCCCACACCACCACTGCGGGTGGATAAGATGAAACAGAATATGCGGCGGTCTGCATTAAAGCGCTCCATCAGGGCCTGAGAGGTAAGGAAAACACTGAATTAATGACTGAAAATAAGCATATGACATGAAAGTAGCTGAAAATTTCGGCCACTCCTTTAGTAAGACACGACATCCACGCAGTGTTCCCAGTTGACATTGCTCACCTGTCTCTGCTCCACTCGTGTGCTACCATCCAGCCGTAAGTAAATGTGCCCATGGTAGTTGAGGAACTGCTCCAATACATCCAACATGCGAGTCATCTGGGTAAATATGAGCACTCTATGACCTTCCGCCTTCAGCTTCCGCAGCAGGAGGTGGAGAGTCTGTAACTTACCTATAAAAAGCATTTCAGAGCTTATCCTGTGACTCATGTATGACAGCGTTTAAAACACAGACCTGTTATACTTATATTTATAATATAAATGATAAAAACAGCCACAATGCCAATGTCCCAGACAACATACTGGTAATGATAGTGTTAGGTTAATTCTTAATTCTTTCTTATGTTATTATGCTATTTACTATTAGTTATTAGTTTGATTAGTCCAATTTATCTCCTGATCAAATTCATTCTAAGGTCCGCAGACGCCGCGACAGCACACCTGTACTATCTTATGACAGTGTCTGGGGCAGTGACGTTCCAGATGACTTCAAACTGTGGACCACAGGAGGGAAAGTAACATTGTCTCTA